>NW_010729359.1:115932-202442 GCF_000365185.1 Nelumbo nucifera | reverse complement strand
TCCCATAAGAAGTCTCTCATCAACTTCTCCAGCTTCCTAGCTTCCCTAACTGGTATCCTAAAGACGAACAAATAATAGGTAGGTAAGTTAGCCAAGGTAGCTCTTATTAGGGTAATTCTTCCTCCTAAAGAGATATAGTTCCTCTTCCATGAGACTAATCTCTTCTCAAACTTTTCTAACACTGGAGTCCAAAATCTATTCTCCCTAGGATTTGCCCCTAAAGGAAGCCCTAAATATGACATAGGCCAAGCAGAGGTGGAACACTCAAGACACTCCGCAATAGCCTTGACCTCCCCTACCTCCAAATTTATACCTGCTACGCAACTCTTTTCCAGATTTATACCTCCAAATTTATACCTCCTCATGGTTGTGCCATATATATCTCTTCATAATCCTATAACTATGCAAGAAAGTGTTTTGACATCAAGTTAAAACAATAGCCACCTAAGATTAGCATCTAGGAAAATAATAACACACAGTGATCAAAGCTTAAGCAACTGGATAAAATGTCTCAAATTAGTCAATATTTTAAGTTTCACTATATCCTTTTGCTACTAAGCTTGATTTTAGACATTCCACATATCCATCTAGGAGATGTCCTGCTCTTATTTAAGTGGCATTCACCTATCACATATGATTCTGGATGCACCCCTCCATTTTGCCCATCTTACTTAAATTCTATGGGTGATGTCCTCAATCTCTCTCATCAATAATTCTTTACAAGGGAGAGATTGAGGAGGATGTTGCCCATAGAATTAGAGCAGGATAGGCAAAATGGAGGGGTGCATTTGGAATCTTATGTCATAGATAAATACCACTTAGATTAAAAGGAAAATTCTATAAAACAGTTTGAGGCCAGCTATGCTGTATGGAGCGAAGTGTTGGGCAATCAAGAAACAACATGTTCAGAAAATGAGTGTGGAAGAAATGTGTATACTGAGATGGATGAATGGAAAAGCTAGAAAGGATAGGGTCAGAAATGAAGTCATTTGAAGGAACCTAGGAGTAACTCCAATAGGTGATAGAATAAGAAAGTAGACTAAGATGGTGTAATCCCGTGCATAGAAGACCTTTGACAGCATCTATAAGAAGTGATTTGTTGTAAGTTGAACTAAAAGGGTTAGGGGTAGGCCAAAAAAGGGCATGAGTCAAAGTAGTAAGAAATGATTTAAGCACTGAGAAATGGATATGGCATTAAACGGAACAGAGTGGTGAAACAGGATTCTTGTAGCTGATCCCATATAGTTGGAAGGTTTGGATGATGATGATATGATGACACAATTGACACAACACACAATTATATGCTTATTTGGAAGGGAGAAATAAGTTTCCATGTACATTTTGCTTGAAGAATATCCATTTCTTCCTCCATTGCATGCCCAACTAGGAGAGACATTGTGTTCAATTGGTATGTTGTTTTGGGTGTACAGTGTGGTACACTGTAAAGCTTTATGGGGGTTATTATTGCTTTCCCCTATTTTCTATGTATCTTTACATATGTAGTCATACCCTTATTGATCAGTATAGTTATATGTTTACATATATGGTTATACCTCATATCATTTTCTTTGATTACTCGTAAAAATAAGAAAAAGTAACGGTCTAATGGACATGAAAGCTTTGGAAAACAATATAACTGGTATGAATTTGCTAGCATATAATGAAACTTTGATTCTGAGTTTGCATGGCAAAACTGATCCTTAATGTTTAATGAAAGCCTTTTTTCATTTTTAAATTTAGATGGCTATGGTGAAATTTATTAGTCTCTTTTATAACTTTGTTTAGTCCATATTATCATATTCTATCCATGTGTACTAAATCCTATATACATTTATAGAATTGTTTTTTCTAGCTTAATATTCTTAATGTCCATATTTTTTTCCCATTCACCTTGTACACTTGACATAAATTGGCTCTATGGGAAGCTCATATGAAACTATGGTTTTAAAATTTTCTTGTTTTCATTTTAGTTCTTACCTCAAGACCGGGTCTGTGAATTTGCTAAGCTAACTCCTGTACAACTTCTAGAAGAGACTGAAAAGGCTGTTGGTGATCCTCAGTTACCTCTTCAACATCATGCTCTTGTCAATAAAAGCCGTGAGCTGAAGAAACTTGAAGTTGTGAGTTTATAAATTAACCTTTTTCTTTGTAAACTTATCAAATTTTATTCATTCATCTGCTACTTGGCCTCAAAATGTGGTCATTCTTGTCTTCACATTTCAAGTAAGCAATCTTTTATTTTTTTAATTTTTCCTAGAAATAGTATCAAAAAGTTTTGATATTGAATGTCTGATGAGTTATGATTGCTAATATACTGTAGTGATGCTTTTGTAGACTGTGAAGGCAAATGGAGATACCTTGAATCAGCTGAAGGCACTCAATGCTGAACAAGAAAAAGATGTGGAGCGTGTCCGTCAAAGAGAAGAACTGCTTGCAAAGGTTGTTTCTTAGCGTCATATAACTGTCACTCTACAACTCTTCTTAAGTTGTAACATCTTTTCCTTGTCTTTTATAGGTTAAGGCCATGAAAAAGAAATTACCTTGGCTTAGGTATGATATGAAAAAGGCTGAATACATGGAAGCAAAAGCACGGGAGAGTGATGCCAAAAAAAAGCTGGATGAAGCTGCTAAGATTTTAAATGATCTCAAAGAACCTGTAGAGTATGTTACTTGGTTAATTATACTATTTTGTTATGTGTAAGAATATGATTTTATATAATAATCTTTTAGTTGGTCAAGTAGTGCCCTCCATGATATTACTCTATCCTTTGTTATGCACATTTAGCCTCCACTTGTTGCAATGGTGCTCCTACATAGACTAGATTTTGTTGACTACTTAATCCATAGAGAGATGTTTTCCGTTTGCATATATATCATCTCCTTACCATACATACTTGGAGGTAGGGGCATATAGGCTTCCTCATGGAGATCACCGTTCAGGAAGACGTTCTTAACACCCAACTGATAGAGAAGCCAATCATAGCTGGCTGCTAATGAAAGAAGCGCTCGAACAAAGTTCATCTTTGCTATTGGAGAGAATGTCTAATTAATCCACACCATACATCTATGTGTAACCCTTTGCCACTAATCTAGTTTTGAATTCAATAGTTCTATCGGCATGATATTTGACTGTGTACATCCACTTACAATGTACAAATTCCTTTCTTCTGGAAAATCAACAATATCCCCAAGTATAATTTTTGTGCAATGCGTTTATCTCAGCTTTCATAGTGACCCTCCATTCAGGTTTAAATAGTGCTTTTGATACAAATCTAGGGATACACTACGAGGAACAGAGACTAAAAAGCATGGGGAAAGTAAACCATAGGAAAGGTGTTTAGAGATACAATCTGCAGTGCACCTCCATTTGGCAAGGTCAAGGTCAAGAAAGGTTGCGGTGGTGATGTAAAATCCGTCGTCTCTTCAGCAACTGGAGGTGCATGAGGCTCGGTAGAAGATAGGGGAGCAATCTACTCATGTCTACACTTGTGATACCACCTCTAAAGGATAGGAGAGGAGAAAAGGAAGGATGACTAGGAAGAACAAGAATAGGAGTAGAGGAAGTAGGTGATGACACAATAGGAGGATCAGAAAAAGATTCACTAGTGGAATCAATAGGAACCGAAATAAGGAGAGGAATATCAAACAAGTCAACAGAGTGCTCCCCCTCAGAAGAAATTGGATAAAAAAGGTATTGACTTTGCAAATGTAACATCCATAAATATAAATCGTTGTGCCATTAGAGGGATTGTAACAATAGTACCCCTATTGTGTGGAGGTGTAATTGAGAAAGATGCACTTCTGAGCCTTGGGTTCAAACTTATGCTGTTGACTACTAGGAACATGTACATAATAAGTACACCCAACACTCGTAGAGGAAGAGAAAAGGGCTCAAAATTAGGGAAGGGAAGACTAAAAGGTGACTTGAATCCGAAGACCCTAGAAGGCATACAATTGATTAAATAAGTGGTTGTAATAATAGGTTCTCCACAAAATTTCATAGGAACATTAGAAGAAAAAAAGCATGCTCCTAGAAACCTCGACAACATGATGATTTTTTCTTTTAGCCACTCCATTCTATTGTGGAGTGCGAATATAAGAACTTTGGTGGACAACTCCAAAACTGTCAAAGTAACAAGGGAGACCCTTCTCAAAATATTCCTTTACATTGTCTTAATGGAATACCTTGATATGGGTATCAAATTATGTAAGGATAAGCTCATGAAACAACTTCACGCTTTTAGAGAGTTCATCATGAGAACATAGCAAATTGTTAGAGTTAGCCAAATAAGGGTAGATTAGTCTTTTCATTCAGTTTAAGTTATGTGTTTATGTAGCAGTTCTAATATTACTCTTGTAGACTTCCTGTCCCATACTTAAGTGGGGGCAGTTTAGTCATTGTACTCTAATTAGAAGTTAGAACCCCTAATCTATCTTATGGTTGACTGGTATGGTTTTTGGACTACCAAGTTTGACTTCTTCTTCTTTTTCTTCTTCACTATCTTCTGGTTCAAACTGTTGAGGCTACTGAAATAACATGGTATCAGAGCGCTAAACAAAAGAGAAGAAGGCTGTGGCACCAAGGTTCATATTCTGTGATTTCTCCTTCTTCTGGGTTCTTCTCTGGGCTGCGAAATCTGAGGTACTCAATCTAGTTACTGCAGCAAGTTTCTTTTTTTTTTAGGACTGCTGCAGTCCCTGTTTCAAGTGGTTAGGAAGGTGCGGCAGTCCTAGCCTATCAGTTCCATATTGCTATCACCATGTGTGACAGCTTTGGTTGTGTGGTGGTGGTTATGATGTTCACCCTCTATTGAGCTGTTTCAAGAGGGTTTGTGTGTGGTTAGTTGAGTTGCTGAGTTACTGTCATGGTGATTTATGGTTGTGTAATCAGTAGTGGTGTGAACAAGAACAAAAGTCTGTGTTTTTTTTTTTTTTTTTTTGATTTGTTGTTGCTGTATGAATGCTAGTTTACCTTTTTTTCTAATCTGAAATGGTAGCCGAACCTGTCTGAAACGTCAAGCTCTTAATCTGAGCGGTAGTTTACATATTGGTGATTGATTGTGACTGGTTGTGAACCTATTGTTTGTGTTTGGAGACTGCTGTAGTGTCTGAAACATCAAACTCCTGACAGCAGTACTCGGTTGGTGACTAGGGATTCAGCATTAGAAGTAACATTGGGAGGGTATCATGGCAGCAACTGGAGATGGTTGTTGTGATCAGAAACCTGGTGTGATGATTCCCTCCGACTATCTGGGTGTGCAGATGACTTCAATTAAACTTAATGGTGAGAATTATGTGCCATGGGCCAAGTCAGTAGAAGTATTTTTCAAGGCAAAGAGGAAAGTGAAACACATGAAGGAAGATAAACCATCAGTTGACTCTTCAGGGTTTGATGACTGGGAACAAGAAGATGCTCAAATCATGATATGGTTATGGAATAGTATGGAACCCAAAATAAGTGCCAAATTTATGTTCTTAGATACAACTAAGGACATATGGGAACATGCCAAGAAACTTTATTCTGGGTAGGATAATACTACGAGGGTATATCAGCTCTATTAGGAGTATTTTGATATGCAGCAAGGGAATAAAACCCTAGAAGAGTACTATGTCAGCATGAAAAACCTCAGGAATGAACTCAATGTCTATCTTCCCCTAACTCTAGATGTTAAGGTTCAACAACAATAGAGGGAGCAACTTGATGTCATTAGGTTTTTAGTGGGGCTGAAATTAGAGTACGAACAAGTTGGAGCCCAAATATTAGGGGGCTCTACTCTTCTCACACTTGAGGAAGTGTTTGCACAGCTTCACAGGATTTCTTTGGGATCTACAGAGAGTACCACACTATCTAATAGATCAGGATTTGTAGTAGCCTGAGGAGGTGGACGTGGTACTAGTTGGGGAGGACATCGCATCTCGAGGAAGTTGTGGTAGTTCCATATTTGGCCGTGGTGGTGGTCGTGACTCAAGGGGAGGCTATGGTAAAGGAAAAGGTAACTCTACTAGGAAGTGCACCCATTGTGGTAGGGAAGGACATTTAGTGAATTTTTGTTATGATCTCCATGGCCCACCTTCTACATGGGCCAATCATGTAGTAGCTGGTGATGTTGAAGTCAGTGGTAACCAACAGACAGATCTCACACCTTCCACATCCACATTTGTTTTCGGGACGGAATGTGTACCGTGCGACGAGTATGAGAGGTTCCTTCAGGCTACTTCACAACATACTACAACCACCCTTGCACACTCAGGTATAGTTTGTCTGACATCCAAATCCCCTCCCTGGATTATTGACTCTAGATCCTCTAATCACATGACCGGGATTCCAGGTGTGTTCTCTTCCCTCTCTAAAACCTCCACATCTCAAACTGTTACCCTTGTTAGTGGTTCCTCTTCTCACATCTGTGGTGTTGGTAATATTGACATGGCTTCTCTTTCCTTATCATCTGTTCTATATGTCCCTAAGTTTCCATTCAATCTTATGTCAATTAGTAAATTAACTAAGACCCTTAATTGTTCTATTACATTTTTCCCTTTCTTTTGTGTTTTTCATGATCTCAAGAGAGGGAAGAAGATTGGTGGGGGGCATGAAGCCGGTGGATTGTATTATTTTGTCGGTGGTGGATCGTTAGTTGCACTTCAGACTTCCCTCACTCCTCTACAATGGCATTGTCGGCTGGGACATCCATCTCTTAAGGCACTCAAGATACTAGTTCTGTCTTTGAGTTATTTGCTCAGGGGGAGGATGGTAAGGTGTGTAGACTGAAAAAAGGCAATTTATGGGTTGAAACAATCTTCTCGTGCTTGGTTTGAGACGTTTAGTTAAGTGGTGAAGAATTTTGGAATGAAACAATGTCAAGTTGACCACTCAGTGTTCAACTATGATTCGGAAGCCGAAAAGATTTTATTAGTAGTCTATGTGGATGATATTATCATAATTGGTAGTGACAGATTGGGGATTGATAAACTAAAGTTCTTCCTACAAGACCATTTTCAAACAAAAGACCTTGGGAAGTTGAAGTATTTCTTGGGTATAGAAGTAGTCAAATCAAAACAAGGTGTAAATCTGTGCCAAAGAAAATATGTCATTGATTTGTTGGATGAAATAGGACTATTAGGTGCGAAACCGACTAAAACTCCTATGGAACCAAATGCTAAGTTGAGCAATGATACATGTGAAATATTTGATGATCTTGGAAGGTATAGATGGTTAGTGGGGAAACTGAACTATCTAACAATCACAAGACCAAACATCTCCTTTGCAGTCAGTGTGGGGAGCCAATTTATGCAGAATCCTCGGATGCCTCACTGGGATGCAGTTCTTAGAGTTGTAAGGTACCTGAAGGGAGCTCCAGGCCGTGGGTTATTGTACAAACCAGGAGGAAGACTTGAGGTAGTTGGGTATATAGATGCAGATTGGGTAGGCTCCGTGTCGGATAGAAGATCTACTACAGGTTACTGCACATTCCTTGGAAGAAATCTGGTGACATGGAAGAGTAAGAAGCAAACCGTTGTGGCAAGGAGCACTGTTGAAGCCGAATACAGAGCCATGGCACACACTACTTGTGAATTAGTATGGCTGAGAAGCCTTCTACAAGAAATTGGATTCTCAATGGACAAACCTATGAGATTGTACTGTGATAATCAAGTTGCAATTCAAATCTCATATAATCCTGTTTTTCATGAGAGAACAAAGCACATAGAGATTGATTGGCACTTTGTGAGGGAGAAAGTCCTTGCTGGAGAGATAAGCACAGAACATGTGGGCTCAGGTTATCAGTGGGTAGATTTGTTTACAAAAGGTCTAAGGTCAGGGAGAGTGAACTATATATGTAACAAGCTGGTATTTTATGACATATATTCTCCAGCTTGAGGGGGAGTGTTGGAGTTAGCCGAATAAGGGTAGATTAGTCTTTTCATTCAGTTTAATTTATGTGCTTATGTGGCAGTTCTAATATATCTCTTGTAGACTTCTTGTCCCATACTTAGGGGGCAGTTTAGTCATTGTACTCTAATTAGAACCCCTAATCTATCTTATGGTCAACTGGTAGGGTTTTTGGACTACCAAGTTCGACTTCTTCTTCTTCTTCTTCTTCTTCTTCTCTTGCTCCTTCACTATCTTCTGGTTCGAACTACTGAGGCTACTGAAATAACACAAATAAATCCAAGTATATTGTGAAAAATCGTTTGCAAAGAAAATAAAATATCTATAACCACCATTGAAGGTAAGTAACAAAGTCCCCACACATTGGAGTGCACAATGTGAAAAGGAAATTGTGATCTTTTATTGCTTAAAGGATAAGAGTTTCTACAATGCTTTGAAGTTGACACAACTAACAAGGAAGGCTCAATAAACTTATTTTCTTAAATGATTCTGGAAACAAATGACTTTAAGAAGAAAGAGAAAGGTGATCCAAATGGAAATGACTCAACATGATCTGATTGATAAACTCCAATACAGTAGACTCCAAAGATCTAAACAAAAAATACAGTAGACTTCAAAGCAAACTTTTGAGGCTGCACATGGCTTTTCTTAGGAGCATCTAGCAGGTATATCCCATTTGCCTAATGGCCACTCCCAATCACCTTCTAAGCTTCAAGTCCTGAAAAACACAATAGGAAGGAAAAAAAGGTTATGCAACAATTCAATGATTTAGTCAAACTACTAACGTATAAACGATTAGTTCTAAATTCAGGGTCATGAAGAACAAAAGACGGGTAAGGGAGTTAGAAGGTTTTATGTCTCTCTTGCCAAAGATATGTACAAGGGAGCCATCGGCAAGGAATATTTTCTTACTACTAGAAAGGAGCTGATAAGTATGAAATAACTTAGAAACACTAGTCATATGGTTAAAAGCACTTGAATCTATAATCCATAGAACCCTATTGTTACTTGAGACAATCACATGATTTGTAGTGGCACGAGTACCTGGGTGAGCAAATGTAGTGGAGGATGAAGTGCCTAAATATATGGATGTCGCCATAGTGGCTTCTAAGTGAGTTATAAGCCAGCAATATTTTTCGAAATCGGCCTTACTGCCACCAATTGCTCCATTGTTGACTTCTTATTTATGAATCCATTATCACCTTCAGAAATGGTAGCCATATTGGTCTTCCCATTCTTACCATTCCCAATTTCAGGCTTCTTATTATTCTTAAACCTTGTAGCTAGGAGATGAGGATGCAATTTCTAGCTTGTATCCTTGGTATGCTTTGGTTTCTTACTGTATTTAAAAACGACTTCCTTCTTCTCATCTAGAGTCTTGGACTTCTTCCCTGCTTGGGCAAAGTGATTTGTAGGTGCCTCCAGAAGTTGCACCTTCCTCTACTCTCCTCACCACTCACCATGGCATAAGCTTGAGAGAGAGTGACTTCATCCTTGGCCAGAATGCTATGTCTTCTAATGTCAAACTCTGGATTGTGTTAGTAAGAAATTCAAGCATCCTATTTCTCTCAACTAGCTTCTTGTGGGTCTTTGCATCCTTGGTACTTTTCTAGACAACTATTTCCATGAGGTCTATCTCTTGCCACAACGATTTCAGCTTTGAATAGTACATGGCTAGAGGTCTCTCCCCATGTCTCAGAATATTCACTTCATTCTTCAGCTAGTATGCTCTAGCTACATTCATCTTTTGGGAGTAGGTTTCAGCTACACTATCCTAGATTTCCTTTGCTGAAGTTATCCATAGGTATTGCTAACTAATATGTGGTTGCATGGAATTCACTAGCCAACCAATCATCGTATAATTTTTTTGCATCCCCTTATTATAAGGGCATCTGTCTCTTCTGGCTTCTTACTTCCTATATGAGATAGCTCAATTTCCTCCTACTACAAACATGGATACGAACAAACTATGGCCAAGCAAGGTAATTGGTTCCATCCACCTTAATTGTGGTCAGTGTTCATTAAGGTGTCTATGGACCCTATCGGAACAAGTCCATATTCTGAAGCTTGCTCAAAGTCAACTTCAAACTGCTCCATTGATCAAACGAAGGCAAACGACAACAAAAAATGGATACTATCACCCTAGAAGCATTGGTCTGTCACCAAACCAACACCTGGATCACCTTAATCTATGGTTTCACACAACCCCACAACCCGAGAGAAAGAAACCACTCCTACCAGGCTTCACAGATACACTTCCTTCTTGGATTGATCTCTAAAGAGGTCCAAAAGAAGTCCCTAATTTCCAAGTGGTAGGCTGTAGCCTTCTCCTTGTCCCTTAACACACTTTTCTTTGATTGGCTAGGTTTTGGGATGATTCTACAAGAACCTTCTTGGACTTTCAAAACTTAGGGATGCAAACGGATTGGATTGGATTGGATTTGAATCAAGGTATATTTGAATCCTATCCGATACATTGTAGATCCGATTCGATCTCATCATTATTGATTCGAATTTGAATTCGATCAGGATGTCGGATATCCGAATCTGATCCAATCCGATTTAATTTTTAAAAAAAATTAAAAACTATTGAAATGAAAGGAAAAGAAAAAAAACAATTAAAATAATGAAAAACAAAAAATAGAAGTATTTTTTCAACTATTTTTGTCATATATATACATGTTTTTATAAAACAATAAATAATATAAAAAATTATAGAAATGTAATATAAATAACATATTTATAAATAAATAAATAACATATATATCGAATCGGATGGGTGGTGATCTGAATTTGATTCGATTTTTTAATTGGATCTGATTATCCGATCTGATCTTAAAATCTGAAATGGGGATATCCAAATCTGACAATATAGTATCAGACTTCAGAATGGATTGCATCATGATTCGATCCATTTGCACCCCTATCAAAACTGCTTCGAAAACTCACCAAAATTCTGTAGAGATAGCTGATAAGCTGTTAGTGTTTGTGGGGTTCCAACCCCACTTTTTATACCTGCTGTTTATTTTATTTTTTATTTAGAATAATTAGGCTGGCTGGGCCTTGTTTGTCTTTCTTTCATTTGTTTTAAGTAAGGGTATTATGGTAATTAGTCATTGTAATAGATTACAATATAAATACATCTTAGTGGGCGGCTAGAAACATAATTTAGCCGAACCCTTTCTTTCCTACTTCTCTTCCTCTCTCCCTTCCTCTTCTATTCGTGACCCTTCTTTCTCTTTCTTTTCTACTTTTTAAATCAGAAAACAACTATTTGCTGGTTTAATTTATTCAAGTTGGTATCAGATCCAAAACTAGAGCAGTTTAGGGCTCTCATGTGAGCCTAATCCAGTCGACAGCATGAGAAGTTATTGAATCTGAAGTATTGCATCTTTGTCTGATTCTTGGAGGATCACTGGAGATTCGAATTGTGCCCAAGGGGTTACACGGCCTTTGGAGAGTGCCCGGTGACCAGGAAGAGTCTGAGAAGTCAGGTAATTCAAAGATTAGGGCTTAATCTGAAGGTTAAAGGTGGCGATCAAATTCTTTCTGAGAAAGAACACATCTTTATTGAGATTGACCTTAAAGGGAACAGTTTTTAACCTTCTGGAAGCAGTGGTTAATAGAATTCTGTCTCCTTTGCCATTTCTTTAGGGTTTCTTGGCAGAGATCGACCTTGAAAGGAGTTTTTTTTTGGCAGTTCTGATTTAAGTCAATTATTGTTGTTAGTTTTCTGACAGAGATTGACCTTAATTCAGCAGTTTTCTGATATATCTGCTAGTTTCTCTAAGTTCTTTGTGAAATCCCACGGTCAACTATTGCTCCCATTTTTTCTGTGACCGTGACTGGTTCTTGAGTAGCTACAGTAATCTGGTTTTTTGGCTCTTGGGTGTTCTTGTCGACTGAGGAGTGTTTCTTGGGAATTACCAATAATCTGAAATTGATTTCTAGTAGTGACTGCTAACATCCTCTTTAAAATGGAGAAAGTTGGAAGTGAATTCAAGACTCCAAGGGAAAGTTTTTTAGGGGCTGGAAGTATGATTGAAAGTTCTTTTCAAATTACAACTATTAGGTTCGATGGAACAAATTACTTGGAGTGGGCACAATCAGCCATGATGGCAATTGGGGGTAGAGGTAAATTAGGCTATGTAACGGGGGATATAAAGAAACCAGCAAACGAAGACACATCACTTGCCAAATGGGTTCAAGAGAACTATTTGGTGATGACATGGCTGTGTAATTCAATGCAGCCTCACATTAGCCGAAATTATTTATGGGCCAAAACAGCTAAGGAAATCTGGGATAATATGAAAGATACCTACTCCCAACCTCTTAATGTTGCTAGGGCTTATGAACTGAAGCGTGAAGTGAAAAATCTCAAGCAGGGGGAGAAGCCAATCTTCGTTTATTTTGCTACTTTGAAATCTTTGTGGCATGAAATTGACCATTTGGAAACCATTGAATGGGAGAGTCAGAGAGATGCAACTACCTATAGCAAGCTGGTTGAAACAAACAAAGTTTTTGAATTCCTAGCAGGTCTGAATTCAGATTTTGACATAGTAAGACAACAACTTCTTACCAGGGATAGTGTGATCTTGTCTCAGGCTTATTCACTAGTGCACAGTGAAAAGAGTAGAAGAAAAGTGATGTTACAAGTTCAACCCATGGAATCAGCCCTAGCAGCAACAAAACAGAAATTTGGGAAAGATCAGGAAATGGAAATAAAGAAGGAAGATAAAAGGGAGATGTTTTGTGATCATTGTAAGAAGCCCAAGCATACTAGGGATACTTGTTGGAAGTTGCATCCCCATCTTGTTCCAACTAGATTCAGAAATAAGAAAGGAAGTGCTAATATAGCAGCCAACACTGACAGTGCATCATCTTCCAATACAAGAACCACATCTATAGATGCCTTAGCTGCTGTCTGGGCTGCCTTGACACAATTGGAGAATGAAGCTGGTATTTCCAGGTCATCATCTCAGTCTTCAACTGTTACTCCTGCCATTCCTACTTCAGCTTTTGCTACCTCAGGTACAAGAGCTACATCATATCACACTTCAGCCCCAGGTAATACTAGACCCTTCTGGGTAATAGATTCAGGTGCTTCTGACCATATGACTAGGTTATCCACCTTGTTTACCACCTACTATTTATCTTCAAGCAAATACAAAGTGTCTATTGTTGATGACTCTCTTGTTCCTATTTCTGGCAAGGGAGACATCAGGCTGTCGGATGCCATCTCCTTGTCCTCAGTTTTGCATGTCCCTAAGCTTAGTGCTAACTTGCTTTCAGTTAGTAGTATTACTAAGAATCAAAACTATGCAATGACTTTTTTTCCCGATCATTGTGTGTTTCAGGATTTGGAAACAAGGAAGGTGATTGGGATTGGCTGTGAGACGAATTGAGTTTACCTGCTTGAGCATCCACAGGGGAAGGAAAGTGAAGTTGGAGATTGTTTGTTTCTTAGTCTTTGGGTCAGATTATGCTTTGGCATAACAGATTAGGTCATTTGTCCTTTGGGTCTTTGAAGAGTCTGCTTCCAAGTTTGTTTGAATCAGTCCAAGTGTCTAGTTTGAAGTGTGAAAGCTACTAACTTGCAAAACATTGTAGGTCAACTTATTCTTTGAGCAATAAAAGAAGCAATATTCCATTTGAAATTGTGCATATTGATGTTTGGGGGCCATATCTTACTCCTGCCATGGGGGGTACAGATACTTCTTGTTATTTGTTGATGATTATACTTGTTTCTCGTGGATATACCTCATGCACTCTCGAGATGAGGTTCCTTCATTGACCCAAGCTTTCCATCAGATGGTATTGACCCAATTTGAAATCAAGATCAAAATTTTCAGATCTGATAATGCCAAGGAGTATTTTGCAAAACCCCTGGCATCATATCTTCTAGACCATGGAGTTATTCATCAGAGCACTTGTCCCCGTACACCTCAGCAAAATGGGGTTGCTGAGAGTAAAAACAGACATATTTTGGAAGTAGCCAGAAGCATTATGCTCAACTCTAATGTTCCCATACGCTTCTGGGGGAATGCAATCCGTACTGTTGTTTACCTTATTAACCGAATTCCCTCACGAGTTTTGGACATGAAAACATCATTCAACCTTCTTATCCAAACAAGGACTTGTTCGCTATTCCCCTTAAAACCTTTAGGTGTACTTGCTTTGTTCAAATCCTGGCACCTCATTGCTCCAAATTTGATCCCAAAGCTGCTAAATGTATTTTCCTTGGGTATGCACAAAATCAAAAGGGGTATTGTTGTTATGATCCTGTTTCGGGAAGGCGTTATGTGTCCATGGATGTCACCTTTTTTGAGGATATGCCCTACTATCATAGGGCCTCTCCTCAGGAGGAGAGTCGTGAGGAAGGGATTTCAGCCCCAGAAGTTCCATTACCTATCCTAGTTGTTGAAGGGGAGTGCCGTGAAGAGGGTTGTCAAAAGTGTAGGGAGTTGAGAGTGTATCACAGACAGTGATGGAGGCAGGTTGGTTCTCGTTCACAGCAGTCCAAGCCGATCCCAACACCTCCTACAACTTTAGATCCAGGCATTACACCCATTGTTGAGCCCACTATTGCAGATACTTCACCTAACACTGTTGAGCCTCAGTCCTTTCCTTCAGATGACCTTGATCTCCCAATTGCAATTCGTAAAGGGAAACGTCATTGTACTTCATCCACTGCTCATTGTATCTCCCAGTTTCTCTCTTATGGTCGTCTCCTAGAATCCTATAGATAATTTTTGGCATCTATTGCTACCATTCCTATACCCAGAACAGTGCAAGAGGCTCTTCTGATACCTGAATGGAAGGAAGCAATGCAAATAGAGATGGATGCACTTATTAAGAACAACACTTGCGAACTAGTTTACTAGTCTAAGAGGAAGAAACCTATTGGATGCAGATGGGTGTTTACAGTAAAATATAATGTTGATGGCTCTGTAGAGAGGTACAAGGCCAGATTGGTTGCAAAGGGCTTCACACAAACTTATGGCATAGACTCTATGGAAACCTTTGCACTAGTTGCAAAAATGAACACAATTAGAGTCCTACTATCTATGGCTGCGAACTTCTCTTGGCCACTTTTTCAGATGGACGTCAATAATGCTTTTCCAAACGGAGATTTGCAGGAGGAGGTGTACATGGAGTTACCTCCCAGTTTTTACAATACAAAAGCAAGAAAGAAAGTTTGTCAACTAAAGTTTGTATGGGCTGAAACAGTCTCTGAGAGCTTGGTTTGACGGGTTTAGATTGGCATTAGAAAAGTTCGGCTACATGCAGGCTCAATCACACTCTCTTCTTTGACCTTACTTGCTGTCTATGTGGATGATATTGTGGTGACTAGAAGTGATATTAATGAGATAGATGCTCTTAAGTAGAATCTTCACAAAGAATTTGAAGTAAAAGACTTGGGAGAACTGCGCTATTTCCTAGGAATTGAGGTGGCTCGATCTAAGCATGGCATCTTCATCTCTCAAAGAAAGTATGTCCTTGACTTATTGGAAGAAACTGGAAAGTTAGGAGTAAAGCCTGGTGACACACCCATTGAGTTGAACCATAAAATAAGTGCAGAAGGTGGAGAACCTCTTGAGGATAGGGCTATGTATCAAAGGTTGGTTGGGAAACTTCTTTATCTCTACCTAACACGACCAAACATTTCATATGCTGTCAGTGTTGTCAGTCAGTACATGCATTCTCCTAGGACCACTCACCTTCTTGCGGTGGAAAGGATATTTGCTTACTTGAAGAGATGCCCAGGGAGAGGCATACTTTTCAAGAACAATGGACACATGAAGATAGGAGTGTATACAAATGCTGATTGGGCTGGATATATTGATGACAGAAGATCTACCTCGAGGTATTGTGCATTTGTAAGGGGGAACCTTGTTTCTTGGAGAAGCAAGAAACAAAATGTTGTTGCTCGCTCTAGTGCTGAAGCTGAATACAGGTCCATGGCCAATGGTGTTGCAGAAGTGTTATGGATGAAATCTTTGCTGGATGAACTTGGAATTGACTATGAGAAACCTTTGATGTTGTATTGTGATAATCAAGCAGCAATTAACATTGCCCATAACCCAATACAACATGATAGGACTAAACATATCGAGGTGGACAGACATTTTATCCGAGAGCGTGTTGCATCTCAAGAAGTGTGTCTTCCCTATGTTACCTTTGACATGTAGCTAGCTGATCTCTTTACTAAAGCGGTCACAAAATTCAGATTGGAGACAGATTTACGCAAGTTGGGTATGACAAATATCTACTCCCAACTTGAGGGGGAGTGTAGAGATAGCTGATATGTTGTTAGTGTTTGTGGGGTTCCAACCCCACATTTTATACCTGCCGTTTATTTTATTTTTTATTTAGAATAATTAGGCCGGCTGGGCCTTGTTTGCCTTTCTCTCATTTGTTTTAAGTAAGGGTATTATGGTAGTTAGTCATTGTAATAGATTACAATATAAATACACGTTAGTGGGCGGCTAGAAACATAATTTAGCTGAATCCTTTCTTTCCTACTTCTTCTCTTCCTCTCTCCCTTCCTCTTCTATTCATGATCCTTCTCTCTTTCTTTTCTACCTTTTTAAATCAGAAAACAACTATTTGCTGGTTTAATTTATTCAAGTCCATTAGTCAGGGTTTAATCACTCCACAAAAATCAGAAGTTTAGTTCTCCATACACACCTTCACCCAAAAGGTATCTTATAGAGTAATGTGTCTTATAGATTTTTTATAATTAAATGTTACTAATTATTAATTACTTTATTAATTTTCAACTGTTATTTAATAACTGATTACTCTACTAATAATTCTAACATTTCTCATTATTTTAAATCATTTTTAATTTCCTTTATTATTTTAAAATTATTTAATATGCATTACTTTTTGATTAATGTATTTACATATTTTATAATTATTTATTATTAGTTGCTTTATTGGTTGGTTATTTTTAATTATTAAATTTACTATTTATTAAATGTTTTAACATTTTTTATTATTTTATGATTATTCAATATCTATCACTTTCTTGAGTGGTATATTTACTTTTTCTTTTAATTACTTGTTATTATTATTTAAATAATTTATTTAATATGTATTAATTTTTCCTATTTGCATGAACCAAGGCTTTAGGTATTTGCAAGGTCTTTGGTTTTGTTAATTTTAGAAGTTAATAGGGTATTTTTAGTGTACAACAAAAGTAAAAAGGTAATTTAGAAGTTGATAAACTATTACAAAGCTGTAAACCAAATATAAATTAAAAAAATAATAAAGAAATACATATTTTCAAAAAAAGGCTCACATCTGGGCTGAGGCACAAGGTGCACTAGGCATGCACCTTTTGAAAGGGGTCGTACTTGGGTTCAAGCCAGGCACATACATTAGAATGTGCTTCACTTGTGCTTATGGGCGCACCTTTTAAAACACTGGGTTGGAGAGACTTTAATTCCAGCTTTTTCATATGTTATTGTCTGGACTTTTCATGTTAAAGACTGGTAGGTACTGAGACAGC
The DNA here is from genome assembly GCF_000365185.1 of Nelumbo nucifera. The sequence goes on along the minus strand of NW_010729359.1, from coordinate 185,040 downwards.
GTCTATGGCATAGGCTACTTGAGGGATTGGTAATCCAAGTAGGGTTTACTGAGGGGGTAGTGTTTCCTTTTGACAAGAGTTGTGATTTTCTGGATTCCATATTTCTTAAGAGGTATTTCTGCCTTTAATTTAGAATTTATATGAGTTCGCAGATATATGTGAGGTTTTCAAACTCTTTCATGGAGGTGGAGTTATTTTTTTTCTATGTCTAGGTTATTGAAAATTTGATCTTTTCTTTTTCCTTTTGATCATTTCAATGGTTTTGATGAACTGGAATAACTATTACAAGAATTTCTTAAGTGTCATTTCAATGTTACATATTGGTTGTTTTTACTATGAAATGTGCTAAATTCATTTTTGTTTCTAATATTGTAATTCTGGGTGTTTTGTTTGGCACAAACCACTAATGAAATAATTGATTTTGTAGGAAACAGAAGGAAGTGAAGTTAAAACAAGAAGCTGCTTGTAAAAAAGTAAGCAATCTTATAAGTAACAACAACAATAAACGTATGGAAATCCTAGACACAGAAAGCCGTTTGGTATGTCAAACATATTCCTTTTGTTTCTTGTGATTTTGTTTATTACTATTGCTAGTGCAATATTACTCTGGAAAAGGGGGGGGGGGGGTGATTGATATGTACTCAAATTGTGCTTAACATGTTTGCTTGTATATGCAAGGGGGTGCAAATACAAGGAAAATATGAAGAAATGAAAGACTTAAGAAAGCAAGAGTATTCTCGTCAAGAAAGAATCTCTAGAGCTAAAGATGAACTTGCTGCTTCTCTGTCAGAACTTGAAAGCTTGCCTACCTATGAGCCTCCCAGGGATGAACTGGTGTGTTTGGATCAATTTGTTCTTGTTGCTTCTGTAGGCTATACCTTAAAATGTGTAGATCCTAATAAGATGAATTTATTATGCAGTTTCAATGTGATACTGATTTTAGGGTTGATATTTATCGGTACAAATGGCCCCATGTAATTTGGGATAAGGCATGGATGATGATGATTTATCAGTTTAACATGTAATTACATCTTTTCTTAATTTTATTGTCCTTGTAGTTCTGAACTTCTGATGGTATCAACAAGTAACCCTTACATGCTATATTCATTAAGTAAATATCATCTTCATCATCCAAGCCTTATCCCCGATATATAGATTTGGCTACATTAATCCTGTTTCTCCATTCCATTCTGTTTAATGCTATATCCATTGTTAAATTATTTGCTCCTAAATCATTTCTTACTACTTTGACTCATGTCCTTTTTTGTCTACCCATACCCCTTCTAGCCCCTCATTAAGTAAATACTTGGGAACTAAAATTTATGTTTTCATTGCTGATCATATTTAAGAGATCTTATATTGGATTGATTCATACAGCTTAGGATTAGATTCTGGTCCGTGACATGACTGAGAAATGACTGTGTAACTCTTTCTGTTAATAGGATAGATTAGCTACTCAAATAAAGGAGCTGCAAGTATCTGCAATTCAGAAAAGAAACCAGAAGTCAGAAAAGGAAAAACTTATACATCAGAAGAAGGTTTCTCTTAGACAGTGCTTAGACAAGTAGGGTTCTGTTTGGCTAACATTTCATTGATTGGATTGTCCATCTTTTATTTTAACAACTTTTACTTGACCTCTTTGATGCATTCTTTGCAGATTGAGAGATATGGAGAATATGACTAATAAACTTTTACAGGCTTTACAAAATTCAGGATCTGAAAATATTTTTCAGGCTTATCAATGGTTACAGGAACATCGTCATGAATTAAACAAGGAAGTTTATGGTCCTGTCCTTATTGAGGTAGGTCTATGTTCTATCTAAAGTCAGATTATCTTTTTTTTTTTTTTTAACTGGCAGATTATCCTTTTATTAAGGAAATGAATGCCAATTCTGTTCTTTCGTAATTTCATTTGGAATTGCATTCTCAGGTTAATGTTTCAAGTCGTACTCATGCAGCTTACCTAGAAAGCCATGTTCCTTATTATGCATGGAGGGTATTGTTTTCCCCCAACTGTTGTTATTATTTTTTTTTTTTCTTTAGCTCTTGTTTATGTGATTCTAGCTACCAACAGCCAGATATTTTCTTCTTTCCTTGATAGCCTCACATCTGCTTCAATAAATGTCCTTTTACAGTACCATATTTTCATGTGTTTATTTCAGCATTTCCTTGATCCATCTTATGCACTCTAGAGACCCATAAACCCTTGTTATTTGTAACATAGCTATCTGGAGTCCCATAGCCTGTACACTTTGTTGAGATTTTCTATATTTCTAGGGTACCATCAAAGGCCATGGTATACATGTTTGTACTTGTCTAAAGATCCTTTGGACTATGGAGTATGTTCTTTGTAGAATTCTTTTTTTGCTTATATCTGTTGGTAATTCTGTAGAAGCATGAGTGAGGACAACCATTGGTCAATCACCATGAAATAATTTTTTTGATCTATAACTAAGATATAAAATGGTCATTACCCAATATGTGTACAAGAGTACAGATTGGAAAGATCTCAGAGAAAGGATAAAACATCTCTGAAGCCCCCAACTCCACAATACAAGTATTCAACCCCTCTTTGGAAGAATTATCCAATTATGCCATGCTATATGTTAATTATGATCTCATTGATGTATTATCTGGTGTAGGAAGTATTTGTAAACCTGGATAGAATTGATCTGTCCTAGGTTTGGTAAAGACCAGTCTACTTGAGAGTGAAACAGTGTGAGAAACATATGTACAGGTGTCAAAGAATCAATCATTGTACAAGTACAAGGTAGCTCTTATGAGGGGCCAATGTGTATATAAATATGTTTTCAAGGACTATATAACAAATAATAGGACATAAATAAGACGAAAACAAATAAGTGGCAAATACTCTTCATCCCTTCTACACTCACCCTCAACCATAGTTTTCAGGTGCCAATGTGAATTTAGGTGACTAGGGAGCACGTAGGTGATGTGTTTTGTAAGTAAAAAACTCCTTTTTTATTTTGTTTGCATTGTAAATTAGTAATCAACAATTAGATACCAAACAGCACCCATGATAAGTTTTCTCATATTTTTTCTTAACATAAAACATTGACATAGTCTGTTTGCATGATCTTAGTTTAGATTTTAGAATATAAATGTTCCCAAAAAGAATTGATAAAAAAACTCCCAAAAAAGAAAAAAAATCAAGTATACAAAAGAAATATAAGGCTGTTACCCAATATTGATTGCTTTTTGGGTCTGGGGACTTGGGAGGGGTAGACTGGATACAGTCTTAAACTTGCACAAAGTGGCCTCTCTCCGACATGAACCTGCATTCTCACACTTATGAGGCTGGGTTTTTACTATTATACCAAGTAATGGCCCCGAAGTATACAACAGAAATACATGTAGAAAATATGAGAGTTCAGAGTTGTCAAAATCTTTTGTATCTATGATTTGCTTGTGATGTGTTATGTTTTTAACTCATTATTGGCATTTTATATGAATGTGATTTTTGCTGATGTATTTTAAGTTTCTTTGTATCCATACATATTTCTGATTGCCATTTTTTGCATATTTGTGAATTGCAGTCCTTTGTTACTCAGGATGCTGCTGATAGAGACATGCTAGTCAAAAGCTTGAGCTCATTTGGTGTTCCAGTTTTAAATTATGTAGGGGATGGAGGCAGTAATAAAGTACCATTTGAAATTTCTGAGGAGGTAGTCATCATTGGACGTCTCAATTCTGTTTGTAGTATTTGATAAATCATTTCACTTAGGTTTTCATTACATTATGCTGAGCAGATGGACAAGCTGGGCATCAATTCCAGGCTTGACCAAGTTTTTGATGCTCCTACTGCTGTCAAGGAGGTTTTGACCAACCAATTTGGATTGGACTATTCAGTATGCTTACTTTTTATTCTTCTTTTTTTAAAGTTTAATTAATGAAACATGCATGTCAGTATTTGATGATATATTCCAAGATGTCTGAAATTGGTAGGTGTGTTTAGAGAACATTTTGGTTTGATGGATTTTATATCTGTATCTTCTTAAATATTATTCCAGTATATTGGGACGAGGGAAACCGATCAAAAGGCTGATGAGGCCCCACGGCTACAAATTTTTGATCTTTGGACCCCAGATAATCATTATAGGTGGTCAGTTTCTAGATATGGTGGCCATGTTTCAGCTAGTGTTGAACCAGTACCTCCTTCACGCCTTTTCCTTAGTGGTATGTATCTAGAAACTTTTATTTCCACAATCTGTGGTCTACATTCTATATTTATACTCTTATATTGTCACATTTTACAGGTACGGATGTTGGTGAAATTGAAAAGCTGAGGTCCAGGAAAAAGGAACTGGAAGAGACCATTGTTGGTCTAGAGGAGAGTTTTAAAACACTTCAGACTGAAGAAAGACATTTGGAGGATGAAACTGCTAAGCTTATTAAACAGCGTGTACGTTGTAATGAAAATAAAGATAAAAAAGGCATTAATGTAATTTACATGTTTGTACATGTTCAATTTATTATTCGTTTCTGCAGGAGGAGATTACTAACACTGTACAGCATGAGAGGAGAAAACGCCGTGACATTGAAAATCGTATAGGTAAGTATTTTATTAATAGGCAAATCACATAGGCAAGGCACATTTCAAGGGTTGTGCCTTGCTCAGGCCCAGGTGCAACCACTTTAGAAAGGTACACACCTGGTGTGCCTGGTGCACCTTGTGTCACAGCACAGGCACGTGTCTTTGTTGAATTTGGTTCTTTCTGTGCTTTCTTAAGCATGGTGGCTGGTTTGGGGTTAGAGACCCCAAGCCCCTGATGAGCACCTTGAGGCAAGCCCAAATAAGTCCACACTAGGGCCTTAAATTCTTGAGTAATATTTTTTAAATTTGTTTTATTTGTTATACTGAAGAATTTAAGCCCAAATAAGAGCTTGCAAGCTTCACATGCTTAAATTGTTGAGTGCTTGAATATGTTTTATATACTATGTTTAATTTTATTTTTACATTTTCACTTTGCATATGCTTTATGTGTAAGGGTGTCAATTGGACTTGATTTGGTCCAATCCGATCCAGTCCAATGTGAGTAATTATTTTGGACCATTTTGGATTGGTCCAATTCAATGTATGGACCGTCCAATCTGTTCAAATTCGTTTTGATTTATATTGGTTTCAACCCAAACCCAGTCCATTTAACACCTATATTCTTATCTTGTATCAATGGACCAGATACTGGCTTAATCCAATCCAATCCAATATAAATTTATTACGGACAGACCAGGCCCAATCCAATCTAATAAATATTTTGGACCGGATTCGTCCAATCCAATATGTCTTGTTGGTCCGTCCATTCCATCCAAATTGATTTTGGACTGGACGGGGTCCAATCCAAAACCACTCCATTGACACCCTTATTTATTGTGTTATGTTTATGCATTTTAATTTGAGCTAATAGGCTTTTTCAAACATTTAAGACATCCAGGAGTTTGGGCTATATTTTTGACAGAAGCTAGAGACTCTCTGGAACTGCTAAATGCAAAATTGAGTTGGATTCCAAGGGATTTAAACTCTGTTGCAGATGGTTTAGCTAAAATAGGTGCCCATTTGGATGCCTTATACGGCAATAAATAGTTTGATTCCTGTGTAATCCTCTGGGGTTTCCCCTTTGTTTTGTACATCTCCTCATGTACTCTCTCATTTATTAATAAAACTGTCACCTTTCCTAAAAAAAAAATCTGTACTTTTTAATTAATATTATTTTTAATGTTTTTTATTTTTTGGTTTTTATTTGTTTTTTGTTTTTTTGCATTCTTATGCATTTTTTTGAAATGTTTTAAAACTTTTACACCTTGGTTCAAAAAGGTGCACGCCTTGCCTTGTGCCTTGCACTTTTAAAAACACTGCATATAGGGAAGTGTTTAGCTGGTCGCCTTTTCACCTTTTTACCTTGTAGTTCAGTGTTTCTTTGAACGATATTAATTTGTGGTATTGTTTCCAGTGCAAAGGAAGAAAAAACTAGAGTCTTTGGAGAAGGAAGACAACCTAGAGGCAAATATGAAAAAGCTCATTGATCAAGCTGCAATGTTAAATATGCAAAGGTTCAAAACTGCTATTGAAATGAAGGTGAGGTCGTAGTCACCCAGATTTCCTGCTTATTGTGTGTGTGATTATAATCTTTTACAAGCATAAAATTATGTGGGGCTTAAGGATTTTGTCAGGTTATATAGAAGGGGTTTTGTTTAACTGGAAGTCTGGAATGCTAACATGCTATATTGTGTGTGTAGAGGGTATGAACATAAAGCATCTGTCCTCTGAGTTTTTTGTGCATCTCAATACATACTCTTAACTTTTTTTAGTAAGATAAAAATTTATTAGAAAAAAATAACAAAATATGCTTTTGTGGCCGAAGCGAAAGATCAAAACTATATGTAGGTATAGTAAGTCCCTGCCCTACTTAAAAGTTACCAACCAAATGGACACTGGCTGCTCCTAGACCCAAAGAGATAAAAAAATTCAAAATCCACCTGACCTGCAAAGATAGTGTCCTGCAAGCTTCCCCAAATGCCCAAAATACTACTCTGCACCTTACCACCACATCTTGCACCTATGATACCCAGATACCTGTACAAGGTGCTATTTTATATCAGATAATTCAATTTTTAGTGCAAATTTCGTATGTGAAGCTGCTCTATTTGGTTAGCATAGCCTGCCACACAAAGAAATCACCTGTTTTTTTTTTTTTTTTTTTTTTTTTTGATGAGTACAAAAAAATCACCTGTTAGCAGCTCCTCTACATCCCTTGGTGCCAAAAAGCAGGATTCATGGACACATCTCTCATAAAATATAGTTTATTTCATTAGACANGATTCATGGACACATCTCTCATAAAATATAGTTTATTTCATTAGACAACATGATGAACTCAAAAAAGCAGGATTCATGGACACATCTCTCATAAATAAAATTTTATTTTAATTTATTATATCATCATCATCATCATTTAAGCCTTGTCCCAACTATATGGGGTTAGCTACATGAATCCTTTTTTTATCAATAAAAGAAAGATTCATTAATAGATTAAGAAAAAGATTACAGAGGCTAAAATATCTTAACTTCCCAAAAGTCCAAAACTGCCAACATACACCCCAAATACAAGAGCAATTACAACTGAGCCCAAAAAACCAAACTCCTATTCAATGTTTTAAAACGCAGAGGCGTGACACGAGGCATTCCACTACCTAGAGGCGTGAGGCGTAAGCCTCCTTAAGAGGAGGGGGAAGAGGAAGAAGAGAAAAGAGGATCTCATTTTTCTTTATTTTTAATAAAAACCTTTTGTATTAAAAAGAATGAAGATGAATAACACTAGTTGAAAGGGGGGGGGGGGGTCTTGTCGAACTTCAATGTAAATGAATTGGCACTTCTCTTTACCCATGTGCATCGGACTTCAATGTCCTTAGTCAGCCATTTAAATTTCCTCTTTTCACTTCTGTAGTTCCAAAGCCTCAAGTTGTCTTCTTTTAGCCATCTCATTACAGTCTCAGAGTCTCCTATGATCAGTTTGTTAATATTTCAGGTCTTTAGCCCTTTGTACCCCTTCCAGAGTTGCTAATATCTCAGCCCTCAAGGAATCTCCCACTCCGATTGGGCCAGAACACAGCTATCACATTCCCTTTTGCATCCCTCAAATAATCCTTTTTTGCCATTCCATCTCTATTTAGTGCCATATCCATATTACTTTTAGCAACTTCAACCCATGCTTTTTTGGTGAATATAATTATTATATTATAAAAAATATTGGGCAGTCAAGAAACAACATGTACAAAAAATGAGTATGGTAGAAATGTGTATGTTGAGATGGATGAGTGAAAAAACTAGAAAGAATAGGGTTAGGAATGAAGTCATTTGAAAGAACCTAGGAATAGCTCCAATAGCTGATAAAAGGTGAGAGTAGACTAATATGGTTTAGCCACATGCATAAAGAACCGCCTACAACACCTGTAAGAAGTGATCTGTTACAAGTTGAAGGGGCTTGAAGGTCTAGGGGCAGACCAAAAAGGACATGGGTCAAATGGTAAGAAATAATTTAAGCGCTCGTAATTTAACAATGGATGTGGCATTTAAATGCTATGATTTTTATGTAGCTGATTCCATATAGTTGGGATGAGGCTTAGATGATGATGATGATGTCTATATTAAATGCTATGATTTTTATTATTCTTCTTAAAGCGTTTTAAAAATTGACCTGGTTTCTTTCTAGGTGATGGGTCACTAGATTGACCATTTGGGTCAAATGGGTCAGACCATCAAAAGATCTGAGCCCTCAGATCGAAATATTAGGGCATCTTCTTTCTTATATATAAAATAAGCAATGTTTTCTACCCATGGTTGAACCATTCTATTGGACCATTTTACCTGTGACTGGGTCATGTTTCCAGGTCTGTTTCACCCTCTGAATTATTTGTTGGCAAAAAAGGTTGAGTTGGTCAGTAATCCGATGGCCCAGCTAGTTGAACTGGTGATCCGTTCGCACCAGTAAGCAGGTCACAGGTTAGATATAGTAAATGTTATTCCGTTTTTTGTATGTCTCTCTCTCTCTCTCTCTCCAATTTAAACATAACTAATGGACCCATCATTGTCTCTAGGTAATGGGTTGATTGCTATATAACAACTTAAATAATAAGTTACAATTTACCTTACAGTTTCAAAAAAAAAAGTTACAATTTACAATTGACACATAAAATAACAGCCTTTGCCTATTTGCCACGTGGACATACTAGTTGTTTCATTGTTTTCAATATATCAATGTTAGTTGGAAAAGATCCACTATACAATGGATCATAAGTTATGTTTAAATGGTAGGACCATGTATTAGAGTCCCCTATTTGACAGTTTAAATGGTTGGACCACTGTTACTAGAGGCTTCTAGAGTGGGGATTTGTAATTTTGCAGAGTTGGTGTGGTAAGCATTTCGGTAAATCTTCTTGATTAGCCCTGTACTTGAATCTAAAACATGTTTTGAGGAGTTGGACAAGATTCATCTTGTGGATACATGCCAATTTGCAAGTCCCCTTTGAAGGCTAGTGCTCTTGCAACACTGCAAACAATGCCCCAGATGCCCATTTCACATCCTCTAGTGCTCCTAGAGGAACCTCCCATAGATGACATTGGTAAAACCACCATTTTAGGTGCCTCCTTTTCTTTTTCTCCCCCTTCCCTTTCCTCTAGGCACTCAAAGGTTCCACTACCGCTAGAAAACAAGTCCCCATCCACTGCCCTTTTCTCCTTTATCTCCCACTCATCTAGTTGCTGAAAAGTCACCTTGGCATATGTCTTACCAGTTACCACCCAAGGAAAATATGCCCAGGGCCTTACCAACTTGAACCTTACATCACCACCCTTGATATTGCAATCCTCCACCAGGCTCTCCTTACTTTCTACCAACATACCATTGATCCCCAATTCACTACCACTTGAGTTATCTCCTATGAGAGGCCAGGTCTGATAATTCTGAGGAAGAGGTTCTGATGATTGATGAAGCACCCCCACTGGACTTCAGTCCAACACTGCAAGTACTACCTATGCCCCCTTACCTTATTGATGCCTATTGTAGTCAGATGAACAATCAGGGCCTCTAATGCCCCAACTTCTATTACCCTTGATGAAATCATACCCTCTTAATAAATCTTTTTGATTACTCATGATTAGAAAAAAGAAAAGAATAGAAGACTATATGGTTATGATGTCTGATATTTTGCATGCAATTTTCTTTACTGAGCTTTGTGTTCTGAGTTCTGATATATTATTTTTCTTGGGTAATTTCCTTTTTTCTAGAATTTATTGATTGAAGCTGTTTCCTTGAAACGGAACTTCACCGAAAAGCACTTGTCATCCATTGAGCTTGACAGAAAGGTACTCTAGCAACTTTTCTTGTCACTATGGGGTTTTGGCGATTATGATATGTATGTGTTTATTTGAGCTTTGCAGCATATTCATCATTAATTGACTAGAGTAAATTTTTGGGTCTTGGGAACAGTTTTCTTGTTTGTGCTGATAGTTTGAGTGAGTGCACTATTTCATTTTAGTTGACAAGTGTTGCCTTATTTTGTTTATTATTTACTTCATAAATAAGATATTTATTAAGGGGAGGAAGAAATTTATTTGTTTATCTATTTATTTGATAAATAATGCATTCATTAAGATGAGAAAACAAAAAGTATGCAGCAGGGGGATGCACCTCATACATCTGAAGGGAATACCCTAATCCTAGCTCACAAAACAAACCATTAATGTCCCAAAATCTTTTAAGAGGTAATACAATCACACAAAACCTCCTATCTGCACATCTTCTCAGTCTCTCTTCCCTATACCATATTTGCATCCCTTGCAAATCTAGTTGGGAGTGTATTGGTGGTTCTGAATCTTCTGATAAGGAATCTGTCTGCATACTATCATGAGGGGCAAAGTAGGAGATATCAAGCATGAATATCACTTTAATCGGATTTTAAAGATGGATTGAAGCAATATATTTGGTAAAAAGGAACCGGGGCAAGCGAGGATTGGTGAATAAGCTAGACCTAGCAGAAATGTTCAAGGCTGGACTTCTGTAACCAAGAAAAGAGAAGTTGCTAACAAGGTGAAGATAGGAGAGGAGTTTTGAGGGAATTGTCTCAGACAGGTATGTTATTAGATGGTGTCTGGTTGGAGGGGGAAGGGGTTTGTCTCTGCAAGGACTCAAGGTTGACTCCAATTTTTTTTATCAATAACAGATCTGAGAAACTTTTAAGTAACATGATTCCAATATGTAATAGTGTGGCAAACCAGATTGCCTGCTTCGTGATTCAACCCATCCCTTGGCCTATCCTGGACTTCTAGGCAGTATTGACTGATGTCCAACCCATCTGCCAAGATCTTGTGATAGCATTACTACTAACATGATTCATGATTAATAACAAGGAAAATTTAGTGATAGTTTTCAAGAAAGCTTTGAAGATTGAAGTCTAAGACAGGAGCTGGAAGCAAGGTCCAAATGTCAGTGTTTGTAGACTTAGAAGTGGAGGGTGCTCAGTACAGATGGAGGGAAAATGACAGACTTCACATTTTCCATGTTGAAGGGGAAGGGGATGTCATAATTCTTTGTGGATGGTACAACTGAACAATATCAAGAAAGGAGAAAAGAAGGAAGTTATATGCTAAGGAAGTGGAGAAGTTACCAGAAAATAGTTGGTGTAACTGGTGATTGTTCTCCAGTTCTTTTGCAGGTTATTAATATATATGTCCTTGTGAAGCTGTTGGCTCTTTGTGTATGTTGTTTTATTTTTTAGGGCTTTCCTACCATTTTTAGGTTCTTTTTCTCTTTCCATCCCCTGTTCTGTCTATTTCTTTGCTTTTGAATCTTGTCACCTAGCAAGGAAAGGTTAGCCTGATTCTAAGTTTTTCCTCTGCATCATTTAAGTTCTCAAGCATGCAAATTCGTTTGCTTGAATTCAGGAGCCTTGCTAGGAGGTGGGGGTGGGGAAAGGAAGTAGCAGTAGGTACTTGGTACAGGTGCCAACTTGCTTGAGTTAGCCACATCATTGCTCAATGCAGCAGAAATATGGCTGGTTGTGTAGGGAATCTTCCAACTTGAACAGAAGGCCTGAAGAGCAGAAGGGTTTGAACTATGTTCTCTAGTGATAATAAGATAAGTTTTCCCACTAGTCTCTTGTATCTTTCTAGATCATCCAATAGCTCCCCCTCATTATCAATCAGTGATTTAGAAGATGCACCTAGGCGCATAGGCGATGCACATTTTAGGGTATGTGCCTCTCCTAGGTCCTAGGTGCAGCCCTTTCATGCGCCTTGTGCCTCAGCACAGACATGCCTATGCGCCTAACTCCGAGAACCCCCTACTCGCTAATGTTGCTCATTCACTAATTCTAATAAGATATCTTCTTAAAAGGCAATTAAAATTATAAAATCATTATTTTTTGTGAGAATTAAGAATTTAAGACCCTAGCATGGACTTGTTTGGGCTTCCCTCTAGGGGCTTGGTACAAAGGCGGCTCATAGAATCAGGAATGCAATATGTTTTACATCACATTAGCTACTTGAAATAATGCAATTGAGGAAAAAAAGAGATTGTGGGTTTTACATGCTTGAAAATGCTTTATATATGTTATTTATCAAATAAATTGCTTTATGATAAAGTTCAGATCTGTATACATGTTGGTTTCAGATTAATCAGAGAAGAAAAGATAAAGAAGAAAGAAAGAGAAAAGAGGGGGAAGAAAGAAGAGTGAAGAGAGAAATCTGGTTTGAACAGGAGAGAAAAATCAGTCCTCTAGTCGGCCAGGATGTATTAATATTTCTATTTTCCAATACAAAATGACTCTTGTGCCCCTACTTAAGTATGGGACACATCATTTAACTCAATATTACACCTCATATTAAACATAAACAAAAGGACTAATCTACCCCTACATAATCGACACTAACACTCCCCCTCAAACTGGAGAGTATATATCATATAATCCCAACTTGTTACATATGTAGTCTACTCTTGCCTGACTCAACCCTTTGGTGAACAGATCTGCCCATTGGCTTCCTGTGTTAACATAAGTTGTACTTATTACTCCACTAAGAACCTTCTCTCTCACAAAGTGGCAATCAACTTCTATATGTTTTGTTCTCTCATGAAAGACTGGATTGGAGGAAATGTGGACAGCAACTTGGTTGTCACAATAAAGCTTCATCAGTGTGTCAATTGATTACCTCATCTCCTATAGAAGGTTCTTCAACCACACCAACTCATAAGTTGTATGTGCCATGGGCCCATGGCTCTGTATTTAGCTTCTGCACTACTTCTTGCCACCACTGTCTGTTTCTTACTCTTCCATGTCACCAAGTTACCCCCAAGAAAGGTACAATAACCTGTAGTCGACCTTCTATCAGGTACAGATGGTTCTTAGTGGAGTAATAAGTACAACTTATGTTAACACAGGAAGCCAATGGGCAGATCTGTTCACCAAAGGGTTGAATTGCATCCCAATGAGGAACCTGAGGATTCTGCATAAATTGACTCATCACACCAACTGCAAATGAAATATCTGGTCAAGTGATAGTTAGGTAGTTTAGCTTACCCACTAACCTTTTGTACCTTCCTGGATCTTCAAACTCCTCACCCATATCACTACTCAACTTAACATTCAATTCCATAGGTGTTTCAGCTGGTTTGGCACCCAACAACCTTGTCTCATCCAGTAGATCAAGGACATACTTCCTCTAGCACAAGTTAATACCATGTTTGGACCTTGCTACCACTATCCCTAAGAAATATTTTAGTTTGCCAAGATCCTTTGTCTGGAAGTGATCATGCAGAAAAGTCTTCAACTTATCAATCCTGAACCTATCACTACCAGTAATAACAATATCATCCACATATACCACCAACAAAATCTTCCCAACATAAGAATCATAACTAAATACTGAATGGTCAACTTGGCACTGTTTCATGCCAAACTTTTTCACTACTTCAATGAACCTTCCAAACCATGCACAAGGGGATTGTTTAAGTCCATAAATAGCTTTCTTGAGCTTACACACTTTACCATCCTCCCCTTGAGCAACAAACCCGGGCAGTTGCTCCATGTATACCTTCTCAAGAAGACCACCATGCAAGAAAGCATTCTTGATATCAAGCTGAAACTAGGGCCAATCATACATAGCATCAAGGGAGATCAAAACACGAACAAAACAAATATTGGCAACAAGAGAGGTCTCTATGTAGTCAATACCATATAACTATGAATAACTCTTGGAAACCAACCGAGCTTTCAATCTCTCAACACTACCATTAGGCAAATACTTGACTGTGTAAACCCACTTACACCACTTATTGTTATGAGCCACCCCGGAGAGATCTTTCAATCTCTCAACCGAGCTTTCTAAATATTGCTGAAATGGTGTATAAAAATATTCTCAGCCATTATCTGAAGGTAGGATCTTAATATGGACACCAAATTGAGTGCGGATTTCAGCATGAAACTTTTGGAAAATAGAAAATAATTCACTTCTTTCATAAGATAAAGCCATGTCATCATTGAATAATCATCAACAAAAATGACAAAGTACTTGTATCCATTGTGTGACACTATTTTATTTGGACCCCAAATGTCTGAATGGACCAAAGAAAAAGGATTTGATAAACGATACTCGACTCTAGGACTAAAGGAAACCCGGTGATGTTTCCCATACTGACACGACTCACAATCCAAAGTAGAAAGACGACTCAATGCTGGAACAAGTTGCTTCAGAGCTTTAAGAGACGGATGACCAAGTCTGCAATGTCACTGGAGATGGGAGAGAGACGACTGAAGAGTTGTTAATGAACCACCACCACCAGTACCATCAATCGGAGGCATTAAAACATTGTTATCAACTACCTTAGTGTTTGGGTCAATAGGAGTTTCAATTGGCTTAGCTCGTAGTAAGCATGAATCCAACAAATCAAGCACATACTTCCACTGTGAAGGGAGATTCCCCACTAAGACCTTGCCACCTCAATTCCCAAGAAATCAAGTCCTTGGTTTGGAGTTGTTGTTCCAAAAGCTATTTCAACTTATCAATTCCTCATGTATCGCTCTCTGTAATAATATATCATCAACATATACTACAAGAAAATCTTGCGTAATGAAGTATCTCTACTAAAGACTGAGTGATCAACACCAGTGTTTTAAAAGGTGTGGGAGGCGTATGCCCGGAGGCGCTCCCAAATCGCCCTGAGGCGTATGACAGAGGCACTAACACCTCTGAGGCGTATGCCTCATCTGCAAGAGGCGCGTACGCCTCATGCGCTTTTTTCATGAGGTGTGCTAGAGGTGTATGCCTCATGCGCCTCATGCACATTTTATATAAAAAGACAGAAAAAAAAGAAAAAAGAAAAACATGAAAAGAAAGGAAAAGAAAGGGAAGGGAAAGAAAAAGAAAGAGAAGAAAAAAGAGAAAAGAAAAGGAAAGGGAAGGGAAGAAAAGATAAGGGGAAAGAAAGTGGTTTGCCCCTACCCCTTCAACTGGGGTCTTCGCCTTTCAACTAATGTTGTGCATCTTTATTCTTCTTTGTATAAAATATTTTTATTAAAAATAAAGAAAAAATGAGATATCCCCTTCCTCTTCATCCTCTCCTTCCTCCTCCTAACCCCCCTCCTCTTAAGGAGACTTACGGCTCCTTGTGTTCGGGAGGCTTATGCCTCTTGTGTTCTGAACTACGCCTCACGCCTCTAGGTAGTGGAACGCCTCGTGTCACGCCTCCGCGTTTTAAAACATTGATCAATACTATAGTGATATGATCCAAACTCCTATACTATAACTAGGAGGTTGATCAACACTATAGTGACATGATCAACACTATATTGTCACGCCTCTGCATTTTAGACGATAAACCACCTTCCTAAGCCTACACACCTTTTCTACCTTCTTCTGATCAACATAACTAGGAGGTTGCTCCATATACACCTCTTCTTGAAGCTCACCATGAAGAAAGTGTTCTTAATTTCAAGCTGAAACAAAGACCAACCAAAATGGGAAACCAAGGAAACAATCACCTGCACAAAACCCATTTTGGAAACCAAAGAAAAGTCTTAGTATACTATAGTTAACTCCATATGTCTGGGTGTACCCCTTTGCTACTAACTATGCTTCATAGTGATCAACATTACCATCATGGCAATGTTTAACAGTGTAAACTCATGTGCACCTTACTATTTGTTTGCTGTGAGAAAGGAGGTGAGCTTCCGGGTGTGGTTGGATTCAGAAGTATGAAATTCTTCATCCATTATGTTCGTCCAATCAGGGGATACAAATACAAGGCTTTTTGAACAGAAGAGGGACAGATAGTGGAAAGAAGAGACACAAGTTGAGGGGGACAAATAAGGAAAGTGGTGTAGACTAGGAGATTATTGTAAAGAAAAAGGGCACATTCTCAAAGAAGGAAACATAAAGGAGAACAAAGGACTGACAAATGCAGCTTCGAGTTTGAAAGCAGCCACTTTGTGCAAAAAATGCCAAAGGTTAGGACTGTATCTAGTCCACCCCTCCCAAAACCTCAGATAGTTGGGATCCTATATAAGGCATTATATTAAGTAAAATTTCAAAAACATACATTCATATTAAAAATATTGGTTATTTCTCCTACAATGTTATCCATTCAAGTCTTTTTATATTGGAAACGGTAACTTTCATTAAAATAACAGTTAAATACAATAGTGTCAACCGGTCAGAGCATGATTGTTGACCCCATACAAATCTCAAATCTTACAATATAGCCCAAAACGAGCTTTCCCTGAGAGTCCCCTACTTTGCCAAATTGTCAGCTACAGAATTGGCTGATCTCCTTATCCATTTGAAAATTACTCCCACTTCCCTTGCTAGGCAAAGTATTTCCCTCATCTGTTGTCTAAGGGCCCATACACCCAAGATTTTTGTCTGCAGCCATCCTATTAGAAGTTTAGAGTCTCCCTCTACCTCAAGGTTTTGATATCCTCATTGCTTGGCCAATCTCATACCTTAAGGAATCTCCCATGCCTATTGGGCAAGAATAAAGTGCTTGCATCCTGCCCTCCCCATCCTTGGAAATTCCCCCAACTCCAGAGGGCCCCAGGTTTCCCAATGAGCTTCCATTGAAATTCAATTTTACTCTTTGTTGTGCCACAGGTGTCCAAAGGGGCTGAATCACACTTTGTGCAACTAAAGAGTTAGCCATACAATGAGGATATTACTCTCCTTTTGTTGAGAGGCAGGGAATAAATAGATGGGAATCTGTCTTTAAGAGAAGTATCCCCAAACCATACATCTTCTCAGAAACACACTATATTACCTGCACAAGCATCATACCTGATATTCAAGAGGAAGGAATGTAGTAAGCTGTGAATTGCTTTCCAAGGAGACGACCGTGATGCCCTAGGATCAAGACCAGCACCCCATCCATTGTCTGGCATGCCATGTATGCTTATGATGGCCATTCAAGTTTTTATTTATCTATAGTTGCACCTAATTGTGGAATGCGGATACTTGGCAAATGTTTCTTTGCTGCAACTTGATTCATGAATAGAGGCCACCAAGACCAACATATGGTAACTTTTTGGGCTCTAAATGGAATATCACATTAAGAATTCTGGGTTGTCTAGGGAATTTCAGTAATGACTAAACTAGCAGACCTACTCCAAAGTCTCCAACATATAATTGGGTCAAGTAGGGAGATTCGTTAGATGAACCCACCTATTTTCGCCATTTGGAGGGATCTTGTGCATGGTTTAAAATGTGTATATACTTTATAATATTGCCACAAAATATTGCTACATGGTTGTTGACATGGAATGTTTCCAAAATATATCTCAGCATATTCGACAATGCTTTAAATTACTTTGCCACATGGAAGATTCCCAGGTTCACTAAAATTGGTAGTAGCAAATCTGCATTTATAAGAGCAGAAAATGAATTATTTAAGATTGAGTACCAGGCTTTTTTATTTTTTCCTGTAAAGTTCTTTTAATGTGTTTGCTCATGGAACTAGAGTAAGTTGGAAGATTTATTTTCCCGAATATCATGCAAATCTGCATTTATAAAGTATGTTTGCTAGCATGCAAATCTGCATTTATAGTTCTCCTTTTCTTCTCAAAAGCAAATGCATAGAACTTGTACCTCCTATTATGGGCATGATTCTGTTAATGGGATCTCATAGTGAAAAGTGTGAAATCATACTGCAATGACGAGTTGAGGAACCAATTGTTCTTTTAATATATGGTGTTCTAGGTTGCAGCTGCCATGCTAACCATTGTAATTAGAAGTGTGCACACAAACATGAAATATAACTGGGGTCTCTGGGTACCTATTTTCCTTACTGCAAGCACTATAACATAGATTTGTGCGTGTTTATGCCTGTTTGCATGCTAGCAAACATACTTTGTATGTATATAGGCTTATGTGTGTATATGTAGAGCCACAAATACATATTTCTTAGCAGTTACCTCTTGAAACCGATGGAAACTTACAAACAAAGATGTGTTGGCTGCAAATATTCTCTTAAATCCTCATTCTGTTGCTCCTTTCGACCCTAAAGTGAACTTTCTTTGACTTTGAGAAGATAATGTGCTTACATCTTTTCTTTGCATGATCTTCATATTACATTCTTTTTGGTTTTGCGAACATACTCTGGCCAAATAGATGTCTGTATATTAAATTTTAGTTATTGCCTGATCATGTTTATGAAATCTCTTTTGCCTTGAGGATGGATTAGATAAAGGAACTGGAAGTCAACTTCAAGCAACAAGAAAAGCTTGCTATGCAAGCATCTCTGCACCTTGAATACTGTAAGTTGTTATTTTTAATTTTGAACTTTTATTTCTTTATTTGAACAAGTTTGATAGGATCAATAGTTTGGAAAATATTTAGTTTCCTAATGTTTTTGGGATCCAGCATTCCAGGCAGTTGTTTTTGTATTCCTTTTTTTTTTTTTTTGCAAAATTCAGATCTGTAGATGATTTGTCGAGTGAACAAAGTACAAAGTTTTCTTGGACCTTAAGTTGAATCATACCACTTTCTTTTGGGTTTTTTTTCAGAGATAGAACTTTTATATTTTACATGGTTTTGGTGTCTTCCAAAATGTTTTTTGGTTAGTTATCTAATGAGAGCAATATCTTCTGAATCCAATGTGAATTTTAGAAGTTATTTATTGATAGGGTGTTAGTGCATGATGGGATTGAGTTTAGAGTTTCTATCTTCTTTGAGTTTTATATGAAATAGGAAAATGAGTTAGCCAATCATCCATTCTATAATCTATATGTGCTTTTCTAAATTTGCTAGTAGAGAATTTGGTTATAGAAAAAAATAGAATTGAGTTATTTTGAGCAATATTCTCTTGTCCTTCTCTCTCTGTTTCTTTTGCAAATGTAAGGTCTCATCTCATCTGCTTTTGCTTCCTTTATCCCATCTCAAACCTGATTTTGCTCTTCTTCCAAACATGATGATTGTAGGACTTTTATCCTTCCTGTTCAAACCGCCAAGTAGCTAGGTTAACTTCCAAGAATGTACAATATTCAGAATAAGACCTATGATCTGTGTCTCTGTGACAGAATCTACCCCATGATCATTTTCACTTGCTTAAAACAGGGAACTTGACAGAAAGAGATTCACAAATTACAAATCATCTGGGAAAAGAAGTTCCCTAATAGAACATGGTCCACCTTAGTTCATTTCTGGAAGGACTATCTGTTGTTGGATCACTGGTGCTTGAGATCCATCAGGCCCCTCTTGAAGTGTTCATCTGCGAGGCCCATCAGACTCCTCTCATCCAGATGATAATCATTTGAGAGGAAAAAAATCTGATCTAGTGGAGTTGCCATTAGTTCATCAGACCTGTGTACAGATTTCAGAATTGAATAATCCCAACCTTCAATATCTCGTTAAGCACCACAAATATGGGAGAACAGATTTCAGAATTGAGCTTGACAGCTCTGAAGTAGTGAGGGTACAAAACCACACAGCTTCCTTTATAGAAACCGGGGATAGCCTGCTACATTCACATTCTTACTGACATGCTTTTGAATCATGCAAATTGTCAAAAACCAGTGGTACACTAATAAAGTCAGTAAGCATTACTAGAGGATGGGCTGTAGGTGTGCAATTTGGGTAGGCTGGGCTTGCTTTAAGGTCAACCGAGGCCCAACCCCAAGGCTTGGATTTAAGGCCCAAACCCAGACTGAGCCAAGGTCAAGCCTGATGTGCCCAACCTGAACTGAAATTTGATACTCTCAGATTGGACTTGGGTTGGTCAATTGGCTTAGGTGAGCCTATTAGGCCAATGTATTAAAAAATGCACAAAATTTAAGTATCAGCAATAAAAACCATTAAACAGGAATTCTGTATATTGTGTATATATGTTGGGCCAGGTTCAAGTTTGTCCAGGATTAGACTAAGCTTGGGCTGCGTCTAGGGCTAGGCTTGGGCCCAGCTTGAAAAAGACCAGAGCCCAGGTCCAGACTGAGGACCAAAAATCCAGGTCTAGTCTGTAAAATTTTGGGCCAGGTTGGTCTGGTTGGGCCTGCCCAAGTTGCACAACTGATAGGCATCCAAAAGATTAATTTGCCATCCTTTGATTTAGAGTTTCTCTTGGGAAAGCCAAAAAGCTACATGTTTTGTAATTCTTCAGGTGGTTATCCTTATTTTGAATTGAAATTTCTTTCTTTGACGTTCAGTGGTGCAAAGGTATAAAGCTTAAATTGTTCTTGGTTTTTTTAAATTTAAATTGTTTTTGTTGTCACTTATTTCTTCTCCATGGTTCTCTGGTCAGTGTCTCAAATGGGGTACATGTGATGAGGAATTACGTATTGCTTTATGTTCAATTCTTTTTTATTTAACTAGTTTGTTTGTTATACAGGTAAGAAGGAGTCAGAGAATTGCAGACAGCAGCTAGTTGCTGCCAAAAGGCATGCAGAATCAATTGCCTTGATCACACCAGAACTTGAACAGGCATTTCTTGAGGTTTGGCTTTTAACTGAAATACTTTGCAGTACACTTCAAATCTGCAAATATATCTTTTATTGCTCTGATGATATTCTTAGATTGACTTGTAACTTCTGGAAAATGCTGATGGTAAATCCCAGCAAGAAGCTTGGGCAGCATTGGGTAGTGACTTTTTTGGTGCTGGGAAGGGACTTTGTCCATTTGTACTGTTCTGTTCATTTTCATTAGAATGGCATTGCCATTTCTCTTCATATCAGAACGTCTTTTCTTCTCTTTTCATGTTTCCATTTCATAATGCACATGTTTCCATTTCATAATGCATATGTAGATGGACCAAAAGAACATGTACTTAGTTTCTTGAAAATGTGGGCATGCCTCCTTTGTTTTGCAAGGGTCTTTAGCATCCAAATCCAAGCCTAAATTTGAGATATTTAGGCTTGAAATCATATAATCCTGAAATACGACTTGAACCCAAGCCAGTGAGCTTATGTTCGTGATGGTAATACATATTCTGCAATGTATTTATGTAACCACTGCATAAGCATTATGTAATTACATGTTAAAATTTCCATGAACAGTTGGGACATTGAAGAATATCCAAAATGGCTGCTGATTAATAAATAAATAAATAAGCTATTTAGTGAGAAATTGTATCAGAAAATGGTTTAAGTGAAAATTTACAATTAATTTTTATTGGCCTAGCCTTTAGCATTACATAATACTCATGCCAACCCAATTTGGTCATACACTTGTATCAATATATAAAGGGGGTATAATTAGTTAATCTCCTTCGTTAAGATGTTTATATTTATACTAGTGGTTTAAATGTTAAGAGCAATGTCGTACAAAAGAGAAGAAAGGATGAGAGAAGAGAGAAGAGAGAAGAGAGAAGAGAGAAGAGAGAAGAGAGAAGAGAGATTGAGAGTCCAAAAGAGCTCCTGGTGGCGCCAGCTTTTTTTTATTATTTATACTAGGGCCACACAACATAAAATAAAAGATGTGAAAATTACCAAAGTACCCCATTGGTACTAAACTTAAAGAATAACAACCTTTTAACACTCCCCCTCAAGTTGGGACATAGATGTCAATCATGCCCAACTTGTCACATAAATCATTATGTTGCAAGTGATGTAACCCTTTTGTGAAGATGTCTGCAAGTTGGTCTTCAGAACTGAAGTAGGGAGTACACACTTCCCCTGTGACAACCTTTTCTCTGATAAAATGCTTGCCGACTTCGATATGTTTAGTTCTATCATGCAGCACAGGATTAGCAGCAATGTTTATGGCTGCTTTGTTATCACAGTATAGAGTCATAGGTCCATCAACTATAAATCCCAACTCGCTCAACAAATTTTTTTAGCCACATAATTTCAGCCACTCCATGAGACATTGCTTTATGTTCAGCTTCAGCACTAGACCTAGCCACTACATTCTACTTTTTGCTTCTCTAGGTAACTAAGTTCCCTCCCACAAAGGTACAGTAGTCATTGGTCGACTTCCCATCACTCAGGGATCTTGCCCAATCTGCATCGGTATATACTTCAACTTTCAAATGCCTATGCTTTTGAAACAATAAACCTACACCTAGAAACTTCTTAAGATATCTGAGAACTCTTTCAGCTACTCCACAATGGGTGGTCTTAGGGGCATGCGTGAATTGGCTAAGAACACTCACTGCATAAGCTATGTCTGGTCGGGTCATAGAAAGATATAACAATCTTCCCACAAGTCTCTGAAATTGTTTCACATCCTTGATGAATTCACCTTGGCAGTCACCTAATTTGTGACTAGGATCAATAGGAGAATCATTAGGCTTCACTTCCAATTTTCTTGTATGTTGGAGTAGATCTAGGGCATACTTTCTTTGGGAAATGAAGATACCCTTTTGTGAGCGGGCAACTTCCATCCCAAGGAAGTACCTTAAAGAACCTAGATCTTTCACTTCAAATTGGGTAGCAAGAAATCTCTTTAACTCTTGAATTTCATCTTTCCAATCACCAGTGATAACTATATCATCAACATATACTATTAGGGCTGCAATTTTTCCTTTCCCTCTTTTCACAAATCATATATGATCAGATTGACACTACTTGTATCCTCTTTGTTGAACAACTACATGAAACCTACTGAACCAGGCCATATAATGATTTTTTTAACCTGCACACTTTTTGTTCATGTCTTTGAGCTCGGAAACTAGGGAGTTGTACCATGTACACTTCCTCTTCAAGTCCACCATTTAGAAAGGCATTCTTAATATCTACTTAATGGAGGTCCCAATCAAGATTAGCAGCTAAAGAGAAAAGGACTAATGGAGTTCATCTTAGCAACAGGTGCAAAAGTTTCTTCATAATCCACTCCATACACTTGTGTAAACCCTTTTACCACTAAACGAGCTTTATACAGCTCCACTGTGCCATTAGCCCTATGTTTTACTATGAAAACCCATTTACATCCAACTGGTTCCTTTCCGTCAGGAAGATCTACCAATTCCCATGTGCCATTTTTATGTAAAGCATTAATCACTTCCTTCATAGCATCTGTCCATTCAGGCACCAACAGAGCTTATGCCACATTCTTAGGAATGGAAACACTATCAATGGAAGAAAGGAAAGCCCGAAAGGAAGGTGAAATGTTCTCATAGGAAACAAAATGGGAAATGGGATGTTTAATGGTGCAAGACCTAACACCCTTCCGGTGAGCAATGGGAAGGTCAAGGTCATCAGCAATAGAGGTATCAATGGCAATAGGGTCAGGAACATGAATGGGAACCAAGGTACCTAGTTGGGTAGGATCCACCCCTAGAGAGTTTGATGGCATTGGTGGTACAGCTTTTAGATGCTCCACAGCTCTTGAACTTGGTTGGCCTTTGTGACGTCAAAAGAAAACACGAAAGGGAGGAGGACCAGGAAGTGGAGGGAGCTGAACCGGTTTTTCCTTATTCATACACTGCCCCTAAGGAAAAAGAGGGATGAAATAATCATTCTCAGAGAAAGAGACATCCATGGAAACATAATACCTCCAAGAGACGTGATCAAAGCACCGGTATCCCTTCTAAGTGATAAGAGTACCCCAAGAAGATGCAAGGAATAGCATGAGGGTCTAATTTTCCACAGGTGGGCGCTAGGTTTTGAACAAAACAACGACAACCAAACACACAAGGAAGAATATAAAGAAGAGGAGCCTTAGGAAAAAGAAGTTGATGTGGGGCTTTGCACTCTAACTAGTGAGAGGGCATACGATTAATGAGATAGGTAGCATAAAGGACAGCCTCAAGCCAAAAACGTTTCGAGACATTCATATGAATGAGTAACCCCTGGGCCACTTCAAGAAGGTGTCGGTTCTTTCTTTCAGCAACACTATTTTGTTGTGGTGTTCGGGCACATGAGTTATGGTGAAGTGATCCACGCGAAGCAAAGAACTTCGTTAGATCATTATGAAAATGTTCCTTGGCATTATCAAATTGAAAAACTTGAATTTTAGTTTGAAATTGGATGAAGATCATTCGATGGAAATCTTGGATATTTTTTTGTATTTCATCCCTTGTTTGCATGGGATATACCCATGTATATCTGGAGTAATCATCAATAGAGGTATTAAAATACTTGTAGTCACTCTCAGATGGTAAAGTAACAAGGCCCCAAACATTAGAGTGAACAATGTGGAAAGGAGATTCGGATTTATTATTCTTTGAAGAAAAATGAGTTCTGCAATGCTTACTCAATTGAAAAGTTTGACATGAAAACTCTTAACACTGACACTGACTTAAATAACTCTGGAAACACCATTTTTAAAGACTCAAAAGACAAATGACCAAGACGACTGTGCCATAAACAGACTTGACTCGTACCAGACTGACTCTTAGACTCTGTGACTGTAAGACTAACCTTATTCTCTAGCATGTAGAGTCCATCCACCATATCTCCTCTACCAATCGTCTTCCCCAAGGCCAAATCCTGGATCACAGAATAAGAAGGGAAAAAAGGTCACTGAGCAGTTTAAAGAAGAATTAGTGATACTACTAACAGAGAACAAATTAATAGGGAATTTTGGAACATGTAAAACATTAGTCAGGGTGAGGCCAAAGGGAAGAGAAATTGTTCCTTGACCAGCTATGGTAGAGTGTGAACCATCAACTAGTCTCACCTTGTCTCTTTTAGAGAGGAGGTGGTAGGTCTAAAAAGAAGTGGACTTACCAGTCATATGTTTTGACGCTCCATAATCAATTACCCAAGGAGAGTCGGGGGAATGAGACAATACACGGAAAGTTGTGGCAGAGTTACCTAATGTAGACGCAAATGAAGTTAATGGAGGAGAAGCTTCCATCTGACGAATTGCTCTACCATAGAGTTCTAAATGGTCACGGAAAGAATTAATAATATCCTCCCTTGGGTCAAAACTAGAGGTGTGTGTCCGAATCATAGTAGACTAGTAGTAGTAGGGGGCTGATTCTCTTGAGTAGCCATGTTTTCTATGGTGAACTTTCTTGGACCTTGCTGTATTGACCTCTTATTCAGATCTGAACCTTGCTTCTTACTCAATTCCTGAGCCCATTTTGGCTTCCCATGAAGTTCCCAGCATGTTTCACGGGTGTGTCAGGGTTTCTGGCAATGTGTGCACCATAGTTTGTCTTTGTCTTCCACCCTTTTTTGAAAGTCCCCCTTCTTAAAAGGATTTCCTCCACCTGTAATAGCATTCCCTTTCACTGCCAACACAATTGCATCCCCTCCATAACTATTTATTAAATTTCTTTTACTTTCTTCTTACTGTACTAATGCATAAACCTCCTAGAAAGATGGAAGATCCTTGCTACCTAGGATCTGGACTCTGATGGATTCATACATAGGGTTCAAGCCATGGAGAAATGCAAACACTCTTTGTTGGGAAACAAGTTTCGTGTACGCTTTTGCATCTTCATCACACTTCCAGTCTACACTTTGATAGTGATCTAACTCCTTCCAAACAGAGGTCAAGTCTGAATAGTACACAAAAAGAATCCTCTCCCCCTGTTTACAAGTGAATGATTCCACCTGTAATTGATAGATTTTTGCATGGTAACGTAGTTCAGAATAGGTCGATTTTGCCTGTTCCCAAATCTCATAAGCTGTTTCAGCCCATATAAAGTTCCTTCTCACCTGAGGTTGTATAAACACTAAAGCCAAGACATAACCATGCTGTTTTCTTGGTTCCATCTGTCATACTCGGCACTCCCGGAATTAGGTTCTTTAATTCTCCCATTTATATACCCTATCTTTCCCCTTGAAGTAGTGTATAGCTTGATCCCCCTCGACCATTCTAAATAATTTAAGCTATCCAGGGGTATGACAGTCATAGGGAAGGATAAATCCATACCTCCACTCATTCCATTCTGCATTGAGGAGACACCAGATGTAGCAGAATCTTCACCACTCATAATCACAGTTTCAGGTTACACTCCAAGTGAGAACAAAAACCTTAGAAAAGAGCAGTCTAACACCCCCAAAAAAAACTCTTTGCACCAGGAGACTAGAGACAACCACTCCCCTCCTTTTCTTTTTAAAGCTCAGTTCTTCAAACGAAAAAGGTGTTGTTACAGCACTAACAGGTCATCACAGGCCTATAATAAATCAGGTATGGCTGCTGTCGCAGCATATACAGGTCCTCTCTTGACCTACAAATCAAATATGGCTGCTGTCACAGCATATAAAGGTCATCAACTCATCACCGACCTACAGTCTATCACAGGGATCAGCCAATCCCACAAAAAAGGAAAGGAGGTGCTGATCACCTCACATCAACCAACTGTACCTATTACAGGTTCTGTCCTGGCACACAAGCACAAAAAAAAACATAAAAAAGGAGGAAGGTAGAGAGGGTACTTCAGTCCGATGCTGAAAAAAAATCTGGATCTTCAATAAACCACACTGTAGCTGGCAAAGGGAGAAGACAGAAAAGAGGCTTGCTCGATCTCCTTTCAGATCTGACAGTCCCGCTCTGATACCATGTTGTCCAGAAGAGAAGAAGAAAGGAAGAGAGAAGATAGATGAGAGAAGAGAGAAGAGAGATGTGGAAAATACCAAAGTACCCCTGCGGTACTAAACTTAAAGAATAACAGCCTTTTAACAGGCAACAAAAGTGCAAGGGCTTCTAAACTCCTTAGGCATGAGGCACAAGGCAAGGTGTGTTTCCGAACAAAGTGAAACAACTTTTGAAATGTAAAATAAAATAAAATAAAACTTCAGATATAAAAATATGTAAATATGGATTCTAAATTAAATAAAATCTGCATATAGACCTCCATATGATAATCCATGACCATATTTCATAAAAGACATCAATAATTCAACATTTATAAAAAGCAACAATCCAAATCTATAGAAGACAGACAAGTTACCAAACATGTTCAACGTTTTAGTAACTTAAACAGTTCAGCTATGTTCTATTAAAAGAGTTATATAATTATGAAAAAGAAGGAAAGGAACCGCAATCAATTAAAGGAAAAGATTAAAGAAGATTGTGGCAGACAGCATAGAGCATATCCTTTTTCCAGCAAATCAGAAAAAAGAGAAGGGGGATCCCCTGTTTGAAGGAGGAAAAAAAGAAATCAATACAAAACAGAACAGGAGGAAAAGAAGAAAGAAAGAATGAAAATATGTGGAGAAGATGGAGAAAGGTCTGATCCCTGTTTCAGTGAAGAAAGAAAGAGAGAGAGAAAAGTATACATACCTGTAACTAGTTATGATTTGTATAATCACTTCTTGCCTTTCAAGTCCTCTCAAGTTCTCAACATGTTCACTTTGTCATTCCCTTAGTCGCATTACTTAAGCTAGGACTTCAGGCATGTCTTTGCTTTTATTCCTTTTAAAGTCAGTACACTATAACTAGTGTAAAGGTCAGGCTACAAGCAACAATAACAAGTTTCTTTAGTAGTAGATCACAATACACATGACAGTATATAGAAGTAACTAAAGAAAAAAAAGTATGGTTGGGCAAACTCCTGGGTTGCCTTGTGCTCCAACCAAGGTGTGTGTACATCGGTGCACCATGCTAGCACCTTCTGAAACTGTCATCACTCAGGTTAAAGCAAGGCTCATGTATCAAAATGCACCTAATTTGCAGACTTATAAATGAGGAGGGTGATCTCAGTTCACCTTTCTTTTATGATTAGAGGCCTAGTTTTTATGTCCCTTTCATTCCCCGTTCAAAACCAATGACTGGAATCACAATTCAAAAGTTAGAGCTATCCAGTGGCTCCATGTTCTTCCATGATGTCAATAGCAGTTTGGAACTTCTGCATTTAGTATTACTTGCATGTTTGGTATGCTTATTTTCTGTTCTTTGAAGCTTTTCTTCAGATCCCTAGAGTAGAACACTTTTAATTTTCTCCTCTAATAGTAGTAATGCCCCCATCTTACATGTTTCTAATACTCACTGAAACTTACCCTTTTCTATGAATAGTTCTTTTTGGAACTATGCTCATTGCAAGAGAGTTTGTTGTTTCAGATGATTACTTTGTCCTAGAAGTTTGAAATATTTTACTTAAATTGAACCCCATTACTTTTTTATCCTTAAATAGTATAGTCTAAATATTTGTATCCCATGTCAAACCAGATGCCTGGTACTATTGAGGAATTGGAAGCTGCTATTCAGGACAATATTTCTCAAGCCAATTCTATTCTTTTTCTAAACCAGAATATTTTGGAAGAATATGAAACCCGTCAGCATAAGGTAATTGCTACTGGATCTGTTTCTATATATTTGAGCTTATGATGATTTATAGGTGCTGACATTTTCTTACAGATTGAAGCCATGGCTATGAAATTGGATGCTGATAACAAGGAACTAAAGAGGTGCTTGGCTGAAATTGATTCTCTGAAGGTAAGAGAGGTGTACAAGCCTGAAGCTTCCTTGTTTTTGAAGTATATCATCACTTGTCATTTTGGAAGGCATAGTTATAGTTAGTATTCTGTCAAGAAAAGGAATTTTATTGATTAGGGACATAGACTCGCAGCATTTCTGTGTGTGGCAAGTTGACCACTCAAACATTCCATTCCTTCTTAACTCCATATTTTATTTGTATTTTTTGTTTCTGATCTGAGTTAATATGCCAAAATAGTCAACTATTTGCTTTACTTTTTTAAGTATGTTCTGATTGAAGTGTTTATGCAGGAAAGCTGGCTTCCAAATCTAAGAAACCTTGTTTGCCACATAAATCAGACGTTCAGTCGCAACTTTCAAGAAATGGCTGTTGCAGGAGAAGTTTCTTTGGGTATTTTGTCGAAACTTTCCTGCCATGATCAAATATACTCATTGAAAGTTCCATAGCCTTTCTTATTGGTTTTGGTGGTGCATTTCAGATGAACATGACACGGACTTTGACAAATATGGTATACTTATAAAAGTGAAATTTAGGTAATATAATTTTGAGAGCTAGTTCCTACACTCTTTTGTTGGTAAGGCATTTTGGTTGGGGCAGCATGCTTACTTTCTGAAGTTGTCACCTTCCATTATATTGATACTGTCAGGCAAACAGGACAACTGAAAGTGCTGAGTGCTCACCATCAGTCTGGGGGGGTATCATAGTATACCGTACTCTTTGTGGTTTTTCATTTTACGTTATGATATTGTTTTTCCTATACTGTAATTTGAGGTTTCATTTTTTTATAGGAACGCTCTGTTTCTACCATTCTCTATCTGGTTTCACTACAAGATCTTACTAACTGCCCATTTCGTGTGGTTGATGAGATAAACCAAGGTAAATTAGCATATAATACATACATATTTGACATGATTTTTGTTGAAAATTGTATACCACATGATGGTTTATCCTCCCACCCCCCTTCTTTTCTGTGGTTCAGGAATGGATCCTATAAATGAAAGGAAAATGTTCCAGCAACTAGTCAGGGCAGCCAGCCAACCAAATACACCACAGTAAGAACCAATTACCTTATTCCATTCACTGGTAAATTGCTGCTTGTCAATTTTCGAAGTTCTAAAAGTCAATCATGTCTGATCTGTAAATTACTAGGCTAGCTTGCCTAGTTTCTGCCTAGCACATGCAGGGCCATATTAGCACCAAAATATGGTGAAATTCTCAAAATAAAGAAGAAAACAGAACAGAACTAGAAGGTAATCCAGGAAGCATGACATAGCTATGAGAAAAGGAAAAAAAAAAAAAAAATCTCTAACTTTTTTTGAGTAAAATGGAAAAGGAGCATAGGCTACACAAAACGGGGGGTACCCTCCCCCACACATCACTATTAAAAATAAACTTGAACTGCCAACCTATACCCAATCAGCAGCAGAATTTTGCTTCTCTAAAAAGTAAAAACATGAGAACATACAGATGACAGCAACATAAACACAAATTGTAGCAATTCTCAAAAATAGTCTTGATGCACTCATGCACCAAGGGGGTCTTCAGCTCCCTTAATACCATCACCACAATCTTCGAATCTCCTTTAATAAAATTCTTTATCTATGAACCTCATCGCCATCCTATGAGCTTCAAGCGCCACCCAAGCTTCTGCACTATTGATAGAACAAGAGCTCACGTCCTTGCTTAAAACTGCAAGCACCTTCCCTAGATGATCCCTAACTTCTTCATAGTGAGGTTGGGTTTGCATAGCTCTTGTGAACTGCAGATAATGTGTCTTTTCCAGAAAAGAAAAATATGAAAAAAGACCCCAAGAGCATTTCCAGCAAAATTGAAGTAGTCAGAAAAATGCTCTTAAGACTGCATTCAAGTGACAACTCAAAGTAACATTTAACTAGAAAAGGGCCTTTTACTCCCAAAATAAGAAGATAATAATTGGAAAGTTAATTTGTATCTATATTAGAAAGAGAGAGGAGAAGTGAAGGGTTCTCTCACCATAAGCTCACATTGACCTCTTTCTCCTCCCATCTCTCATTGTGATTATATATTTCTAAATTAAATTATTAAAAAATATAAGAAGTTGCAATAAAACACTCTTAGGTCTTAATTTTCTCTAATTAAATCCAACCTTACTCTTAATAAGAACATTCTCACAACTCTCTCTCCTATTAAATCTGCCCTTCTTTCTACCCCTATTAAATATCCCCTCCGGCCCTCCCCTTCCCTATTAATTCTGCCCTTCCTTCCTCGTAAGTCTCTCTTGACTACTTTTGACTCCCTTAAGTAAGGGTATAAATTAGAAGGGTCAGGTTAAGAGCCATGGCAAGACTAGCCCTAGACATGGACCCTGGCTTGGACCCGAACTGATTTCTAAATAGCTTTTTTTTTTTGAGTAATGTCAAAACCCAAATTTGCCAACCTAAACCTAACCAAATTTCTATTGAACCCCATGTATTATTGCATGGGTTTACTTGCTAGTAGGACAATAAAGACCAACTGTCCTTGAATCCTTGAATCTATGGGCAACACTGAATAGGCCTGCGTCACTTCCTATTTATATTCCTCCAGCATTTGACATTTGGCTTGTCACCATATCAGATGCTTTTTACTTACCCCAAAGCTGCTGCCAGACCTGGAATATGGTGAATCATGTAGTATTCTGAATATTATGAATGGACCTTGGATTGAAGAGCCTTCCCAAGGTAACAATGCTAGTGAAGCAAGATTTATTAATTATTTATTTGTTACTTCATGCCTATTTTGAAATGTTTGTCTATTTCCAATTCAGCCTGGAGTAATGGAGGATGTTGGAGAACAATCATGGGCTTGGTTGGTGAGTGTTAATGTTGGAGTTTCAGAGGGTGAAAGAAGTGCTAATGAGAACCACCAAAGCCCAATTAGCTGAAACTAACGTGGTGGGAAGTTTATGTACCCTGTGACAAGAATGGTAGTTTTTTTCTCCTTTTTTTTTGTAAATAAGTTCAGTTTCGGTATTTTTTTTTCTTTGATTTAAATTGGTTGGAACATTAGGTTTATTTTTCAAGTATACTGTATAGGGTGCAAACCGTGCAATTCACTAATCCTGATTTGTGCCCTACTAACTTAATTCAAGCACTTGTTTTCCCTGGCTTAAATGAAATAGCTCTGTTACATTCAACTTGCTTTGTATCATTGACTGCCGCTTAAGAAAATTCCCCTGCATCGTTTGTATTTAAATGCCTTGGCCTCCCCAGGTCCAGGTCCCCGTCTAGTTGGGATTTGTTTCCAAGTGTCAAAGCCAGGACTGAAGACCATTTTTCAGCTGGATTGTAATATCCCAAGGCTCTATTTCACCGTCAAAATATAGTAAAAGTGATTATATTGTAAAATCTCGACTATATTTATGTTTTACTGCTGCAATCCTACGACTTTGTTTTCCATCCCTTGCTCATAAAACAAATATAGCCTATTGAAAAAGAGATCACATCTCCTCCCCACAAGGGGCCGCTCCTCAATGACCCACAGCACATCCCGCCGTGTATTGGAAACATTCTCCTGATGATAGTACCAGACTTGATGATGTCATCATTGGGAGATGTGACCAATACACACGGGGATGTGCTGTGGGACATTGTGGGGCAGCCCCTTGTGCAGAGGAAACGTGAACTCAAAAATTAATCCATCCAAGGTGTCGGTTTCGCTTTTCTTTTCTACAACAGAACAGACGGTTCACGGACGAGAACCTTTCTTGTTTTGCTGTTCTTTTCCATGTGTTGGTGCCAAAGAAAATAGAAACTGTTGATTAAACTAACAAAAACTTGTGGCCGTTAGCCTATGCAAATAGGAAACCTATAATATTTTGTATTAACGTAACAACAAAAGTTGGAAAAAATGTATTGAATGTAATCAAATAAATGCCAAGTATTCTAAAGGTGTAAGAGGCCTAAAATCACCTTGATCTCTCTCTCTCTATCATATGATTGAAGTCCAGGAAAAACCTTGAGAGACCCAAGCTCTAAAACATCAATTCAATGGCATGTTTTACCCCTAATTTTATTTTGGTCTTTATAGTGTTTTGTTGTTGGGTCTTGGGTGTGTAATGTTTTTAATTGTATTTGTAGGCCCATGGATACCTTAGGGTTGTTAACTGTATTCGAAATTCCGATTTTAAATTTTTTATTGGATATAATCAAATTGAATTTATATATTATAATTGATTGAATTTGGGTATCCTATTTAAATTATAATTTTGATATTTTTAAAAATTTTAAATTATAATAATGTTATTTGATACACATAACTGATAAATGATTAACGGTAGGTATTAAATTAGCACATTTTAAAAGTTTAACAACTGGCCATATTATTGGATACTAATCTTCAATTTTCGTTATTATATATACCCGCGACCCGAGGGAAAACGTTTTAGCCACCGAGACGGCTTTTAAAACACTGGTCCAAACGCAACCGATCCGGATTCCGGACTGGGAAGAGAGAGGGCTTCGACACTCGATAGTCGATACGAAGTTGGTAACCCAAAAAGAGAGACGTGAGTGGGAGAAGAAGCAAAAAGAGGAGTATGGCGTGTACTACAGGAGTATGCCAATCTGGTTGCTACAAGGAGGATGACGACGAGGCGATGGAGTTTGAAAGGAGGAGCGAGTCTGCAACTACTACAACTGCTAATGGTTCTGCTTCGCTTCCAGTTAAGGAAGATTCTGACCATCGGAATCTCTGCTTCAAGTGCAAGGTGGATGAAGCTATCACTGGGGATGAAGCCCACCTTTGCCTTGGCTGTTTCCGCTCTTCTCTCTTCGGCAAGTTCAAGTTCTCCGTCACTTCCCATGACATGATTAACCCTTTCGACAATATCCTCGTTGCCTTTTCCGGTGGTCCTTCCTCTAGGTTCCACTTCCTCTTTCTTTTCTTTTTTTGTCTTTCTGTTGTGTGTTGATTGTGGCAAGTGTTCCTTTTGAAGAATACCTTTATCTATATTTTGATCTCCCAGTTTCTTTCGCTTTTGCTTCTGGCTTAATTATTGAAAAAACTTTAATTATCAGAAAGAATTTGGACTTTAATCGAGGGAGAGATTGAGGATGGCATCGCATATAGATTTAGGTTGGATAGAAGATGAACTAATAGCCGGGATGGCTATGGATGTCAAGCCTGATGAGCTTGGTCTGTCTTGGTCTGCAGTCAAGCAATGCAAGATTGTTGATCACATGCATTCGGGATGCTTTTTGCACACCAATATCCTGTAAAGCTACCATCTTGCTTTAGGGAATTCACAACGTTCTGGTGATATCACCTGTATCTTAGTTAGACTCTGCAGTTTCTTTGGTCTCAATGGCATAAAAATTATATAAGATGAATGAGGGAGGGATGAGCCTGGACCTTGGATCCTAAAACATCACATTACAGAGGTGAGATTCTAAGCTTCTTAGGTTGAACTACTCTTTCTAATGAGTTCCATGATCTGCTGATTTAGTGGTGGATGTTCTGGCTAGGGAAGGGGTTAATAGGGAAGCAACGTCTAGTGGACCTTCTATTTTTGGGCAGTAGTGGCGGGATAAAGAAATAATATACGTAGGTGTAGTGGAGTTGGTCTGTTGGCTGACCTGGGATGAGGGCTACAAATCGGGTTGCCGGGCTTAAAGAATTTCAACTATATCAGGCTCAGGTTAGGGTTCAGCCCCATTGAAAATTAAACAAACTCCCAACCCAACCCGACCCAAGTTGCATCCTTATCTGGGACTATTTTTATTTCTATTGTGTTTCTCCATTTGTACATATTCTCAAATAAGTATATAATGAATTACAGCCACCTCCAAATTTCCTCAAATTAAATTTTTATGCCTGCTGTCTTGGCAATCCAGGGAACTCAGGTAGAGGGGAAATCATTAGATGGGGATTGTCCTTATTTTTCCGGACCCATTGGTGTTGGCAACTCAATTAGGGAAAAGATTTTCTCAGTTCAATGTCTTAGGATCTGTTAATCTCCAAGCATATCAGATTTGGTGGTAAGAGTTGACTTGAAGGTGGTGACTTGGTGGATCTGTGACACCCAGATGCCTGTACATGCCTAGTATATCAGTATCAGGCACAATATGTACCTGATACAACACCTAATACTGCATGGACACTTCTATAGATTCTCAATACATTAATACTTTAGACGTGTATAAAATGGTATGTCTTAACATGTTATACTTCAAAAATCTGCATTTATGATTTATTGGAAATTCAATTAAATTTAACAAGACACAAGTCTTGAGAAGTGACAACAATTAGCCTCAAAAACTAGATATGGAAGTATGGTATAAGCATACTATGGATACCTGCATCCTTATCCATGTCTGGGATTTTAGGAAATTTAGAGTTACATCCCCTTTTCCCATATCCATGTCTGTGTCAGTATTTGTATCTGGTTATCATAGGGGTGGATGAATGTAAATAAAGTGGTTACTTGGAGTTCAGACATGTTTTAAGGTAAGCTAAATTCTTCTCCACTAACCTGTATATCTCATGAAGTGGTTTACAAGGGCAGAAAATGCCCTGGCCAATACATATGCAAGGGAAGGGGTAAATAGGACCAAACTATATGTGGGGCCTGCCAATCAAGGTTAGGCAGTATTATTTAATTTAAAGTTTTAGGGGAGAAGCTAGTGGCTCTGAATGTGGTATTTTATACTTATGTACTATCTTTAAATTTTTCATAAAAACATTTCTGATTGTTAATGATAAAAAATTACGAATTACAGGGACACCTATAAGTGTAAGGGAAGAGGAACAAATCCATACATTCAGTGTTTCTATAATTGATTGTCCGTAAAATGGTTAAGAAACAAAGAGGGGGGTCCTTGGAGATTGAATCACTATCTGACAGAGGCTAGGGATTCTTTGCACTGTTTAAATGTTAATTTAGTTTGGGTTCCTAGGGAACACAATCATACTGCAGATGGCTTAGCCAATTGTGGCGTGTACTTGGAGCATTTGTATAGCGACAAGATTCCTCCTTTGTAATTTGTAGGGGTTCTTCCCCTGCTTTGTACATCTTCTCATGTACCTCCTCTTTACTTAATGAATTTTGGTTAAATTTTCTCAAAACAATCTCAAAGAATAAGAGCACTGGTTCTATGGCATGGTCAGCATGCACATGTTGAAAAGTATCTCCTGCTTTTGGACATAATTGCTGCATCGCACTCAACATCTTCAATTATACTACCTTCCCCTAAGCCACTACAGTTTTCACCATCCTACCAGCGACCAGCGTACTAAGCCCATGCAGCCATAGGTTCCTGTTCTGCTTCTTAACTGATCCCATTTTCCCGAAGTTCTGAAGAAAAAACTCCATTTTCCCATCTCCATTCTTATTGAAAAAGGATTTTCCTACCTTCTCCAATTCTGGTACAGTGGTACCTCCTTGCTAGATTACAACAAATCACCTCTTGTTGGAAGTAGAATAGCCTTTTTCGGGGTCCTTTTTAATTATTCTTTTTAAAGGTAATCTCACAACCTCTCACCCTCGCCCAAACCTCCTACCATCAAAGCAGATAGAACAACAACCTAAATTAGCAAGATTTGAAATGCTAAAGACAAGGTCTCATGGTTGCCCTTAGTTAGTGCTGGACCGACTTCTAGGAAGGGTTTCCACCATGTTAGGAGGGCCTAGGGGAGGAGGAAGTATCCACCATTTTGGGATAGGTGGCACATGACTCCTTTCCCTTTGAGTTGATCAACAAGTTTCTAATGGTGCTACACCTTAAGGGAGATTTAGAGGGGCTGTGGATCTTCTTCCAACTCCTTCCATTGAAAGTAACAGTTGCTTTGGGCACTACATTGCAAGGTCAGTGGTTGACCACTTTCTCCACCAAAGATCCAACACTCTCCATCATTTTCCATCACACTTCTCATGCTGCCAATGGTATAATGATAAGGTTGACAAACTCCCTTGTGATCTCCTTTGCATACAGAAGAGTCTCATCTGAGTGGGGTTAAATAAAGATTACATCATTCCAAGATCTTTAATATCTGAATACTATAGCCTCCCATTCATTAGATGTATTACTTCTCATTCCTAGTGTCTATTACCAGGAAAAGAATCCAAAATCACCATGTTCTGATTTACAATTTTCAGGATATGAGGAAAATATTATTGCAATTTGTTGCTTATCGCAACACTTGAATTCTTATTATTGTACATTCTGGGATAATTTCTTCAACATCTCCTATGATTGTACTATTCCTTCTGTTAGGATTATGAGTATTATTTTCTATCCCTAATCTTTCTCCCGTGTCAAGGGGTAATTCTTCTATTGGCTTGAGAGGAAAATAATTCATCTAATTAGGGGAATACATGTTTCTGATTCTGTAAATGACCTTTCTTACATTGAATTTTTTTATTAGTTCTTTTTTACATTGAATTTATTCCCTAAAAGAAAAGAATTTCCATTTTAGGGTGGTTCTACAATTTGTACATGAGATGCAACAGAAAGCACAGAGGAATTTTGATGCCAGCAGAGATAGATCTTTGCCAGTATTTGGTGTTGGAGTTGCTTTTATTGATGAAACTGTTATTTCTTCTATTCCTTCCCATGAATATGAAAAAGCAATTCAAGATATCAGATTGATTGTGTCAAGCTTAGCTCCACCAGAAAAAAAACTGCATATTGTACCCATTGAGAATATCTATTCTTTGGATTCCAAGGGTGAAACAAGTAGGCTGAAGGAATTGTTGCATGCCATTGATGATGACACTGGGAAAGAAGATCTTGTGCACCATTTGCATATGATGTCCTTACAAAAGGTTCAGTTTACTTCTTAGATCATTTGCATATTTAGGATAATGAATAGGAGCCTGTTTTTTCATGGAACCTTTTCTTTTTATCTTCTTGACAGATTGCTCTTGACAATGGCTACAACAAATTGGTTTTAGGATCATGTGCATCAAGAATTGCTTGCCATGTCATTTCAGCAACTGTAAAGGTTCGCTATCAATTTATATATAGTTCATAAATTTTCCTTGACTTGGAAGTATCAAGCTCCTTCATTTGATTATTATAAAACTGTTATTAAAAACTCTATTTGCAGGAAAACTGCAATTGACCAAGTGGAAATGGTTGCATTACCTTATGCTATTTCATTAATCCATTTAACCAATGTGCAGAAGAAATTAATTTGTAAAATGAAATAATTTTTCTGATCTAAATTTTTGTGTTCTTTCCTTTTCAAAAAGGAAAAAAAAAAAAAAAAAAAGATTGTGTTCTTTGTTTTCTTCTTCAGCCACCACAGGAGTGGTTGGCTTTCATCAGGCTCCTCTCAGGTCTGTTTTGTCTGTTTATTTGGCTCCTATGTTTTCTCCCTTTCTTTTCTTTTGTAAATTCCCATTATTGATTTATAAAAGAAAATAACAAAAAAAGGAAGAAACGCATTCCGTGTAACTCATTGCCTTCAATATGTTTAAACCTTTCTATGTAAGACAAAATGAAATTAACTGATTTCACTTGGTTTACAAACCTTTCTATTTGAAAAGATGCTTCACGGATTGTCAACTGTGC
This sequence comes from Nelumbo nucifera, assembly GCF_000365185.1. The sequence continues at coordinate 147,188 of NW_010729359.1, read as the reverse complement.
ATCAAAAGAATGTGATTCTATTTTAGGCATAAAATTATTTGAATGGAGTCACTTTAGGATTTTCAACTGATGAACTTATTTGGACATTTTATTATCACTCTGGTGCGAAGGATGATTAATGATGAATCCGTTTTAAGTATCCTGTGTCTATAAGTGCAATGGGGAGAAATCTGTGATATCCAACAGCAGCTGTAGGTGATGAGAATTAGTAGGTTTCTCAGGGAATGCTTTGTTTATTTTCATTGTTCCTGGGAATGTTGGCCCTTAGAATGTGGGTTTCTACATAAAATAGCATAAGATAAATTGGGATAGACAAATGACCACATCGGGTTATATATATTAGTACCTATTCTATTTTATATATACAAATGAGCTGAGCAGCTAAGCCTGCTAAGGTGAAAACACGTCATTATTCATGCACTGTTAGCTTATGTTTATCCAGATATCAGTGGTATTACATGTATTTTACCAACCATAAAAGTTGCAGTATAATTAGGAAAGGGTGTCTAAAATCTTTTAAAACACTGAATTAAAGCTCCAAGGACCAAAAAGAAATTTTTTTAATGTTCCTTTATTGGATAAAAATTCTTTGTTGCCTGGTTTCAATCAAATGCCTGGTCTTTCCTTGGAGAAACTGACTCCCAGATCATTAGCCAAGATATCCATCCTAGTGACTTGGCTGTTGGATATGAGCCTTGGAAGTTGGCATAAGGGAGGTAGGTGTTTTGCATCAACTGGCCTAGAGGTCTTATTAATTTCTCTGGTTTCAACAGGGCCAGGGTTACTCTTTACCAGCAGATATACAGTATGTTGATGCAAGGTGGGAGATCCCAGTGGTTCTTCCTCTTCGGGACTGTCTTATACAGGAGCTTAACATGATCTGTAGTCATGACAGGTTTGTCTTAGATGCTTTCTATGCTATGGCTTTTCCACCCAGCTATGTCTGAATCATGGGCTAGATCTACTTCTGGCAGGGCAGTTTGAAGATTGTTAAGCAGCTTGATGGTTCTGGTTCTGGCATCAATGTTTTGGTGTCATCATTTGTAACTCTCTTGCAGGTAAATGAGTGATTTTTGTTTAATTTGTCTTCTAGTAGGGGGGCTTGCATTCCCTTCCTGTAACAACTATTCCATCAAATTCTCTAAAGATGCTATTATATTGCAGAAAGAAAATCCTTCACGAGAGCGCACTATAGTAAGAACAGCAGAAAAGCTTACTCCATTTCATTTCAATAGGCTACCAGAAACTGATGATCCCAACAATCATGTGTCCTCCCGAAGGCGCCATAAGAAGTTTAACCCTAAATCTAATGAATCTATTCCCTCAGAGCTTTTCTGTCCAATCTGCAATAGCCCACTGAATAAAGTGGATTCAGAGAGGTTGAAAAGCAATTTAAGACACTGCGAAACCAGTGCTGATATTTTGGGTATAAGCTGCTGTTCTAGTTGCCAGTTTCAGATACTACCAAAGAAATCATCATCCAAGGAGCATTTTTACTCACTTCTTCCCCAACCAATGATTGATCGTGCAAAGTATCATATCTCTAGGGACCAGGACTTGCTAAGGTCAGGTGTAGCATTGTCAGTCTATTGTGCTCTTCAATTCCTTTCTGTTTTTTGCTTTATGACTAATGAGTTATCTAGTCCCATCCAACACAGGAGAAAGCACTAGTAATTTCAACTTTATTTGCACTTGCAGGGAACAAATAAAAGATTTTCTGCTTTCAGAGGATGAGAATGGAACCTAAAGTGATGTTTGTGGTAACCGGCGCTTCATCATCATCATAAGTAGCTTTTTGTTTATTTTAATGGTTGTTTCTGATTGGTTTTTTTGTCCTTTATGACACACCATGCTTAGGGAAACTGTACCAGAAGACTGTCAATTAAGCACAAAGATCAATACCAATATGAATCATCTTAGTCACAAATCTTTCTACAATGCTTGGAAGCTAGATTCCCTGTTCTTTGAAATTGTAGTAACATTGTAATTGTTTATGAACCTTACAGTTGATAAGGTTTACTCTAGTTTATTTAAGATGCAAGAATTGTTTCACTGATGGAAATGCAAACTTGATAGGCCATTTCAGTTTTGATCATCTCCACATTCAAGATTCCTCTTTTTGTTTTTTGTTTGAAGTGCAGCATTCAAAATACCCTGATTTTGATCCAGAATAATGATGTTTTCATCTAGAACTTGCAACTTGAACATTGCATGGTTGCTACAGAACTGAAGAAAATACTGATTGAAAGGTAGTTTATTAAGTGAAAAGTATTGCACTCGTGTGGAATTGGTGTTCACATGCACGTGAGTGTTTCAACATTCCGTGTATACACAGATGTGATTATGGAATTGGCTTGTCTGAGTACATAAGCTTAATTGAGTATTGAGACATGTTGATGAAAAGGTGAATGTGCAACTTAGAAATTTATAGAAAGGGGATGCAGTTATTTCTTTGTTCAGATCAAAATTACAAGTCTAACGAGGAAAGGACAAGATCCTGTTTGCACTGTTGAAACTATTGAAAATGGGTATCCATGGTTGAGAATTGATATTCTAGAGGGATTAGAAACGGTCTGTAATCTGAATTATGGCTTGCTATTTCGTGCTTTCTACATAATTCCTCCATTGATTCGATGGTATAATGTGCCTCAGGATCCACTGTCCAAGTGGGCTCCATAGTCATGAGGAGCGCTGGCAGTCTAACGGCCCAAGACAACCGGCTCCATGCTGGAGATGGACCTTCGGCTATTCTTCATGCAATTGGATCGACAACTCGACATCCATACTCCATAGTGAGAAAAACCGATCCAGACTCAAGTGGCCAATACCCACCACTCCTTGAGCATTTAAAATGTTACCAGATCCCCCAAATATAAAAGGCATGAATAAAGGCCACCCAACCTGAATACAAAATTCGACCAATTTCAACTTGATCCGGTTTAAGATTAGGCCAGTTTAGGGCCTCGTTTGATAACACTTTTCAGAGGTCTGGTGTCTGAAAAATTTGCTTTTCAGACACCAGACTCATTTGGTATTACGTCTGAAAATCGATCTGAAATTTTTTTTCAGATCTAAAATTTTAAGTTAATAGCCTAGCACTTGTGTGTTGAGATGTAATTGAGAGGTGCATGATAGATATAAATGCCCTTAAAAAAAATTTAATATTACATGTTTTTGATCTTCATTTAACTTGAATCAAACCTTCATTGCGACTTACAAAGCTCCACTGCCGCTGCACTCTCTCTCTCTCTCTTGTATTTTTGCCACTGCAGCATTGCAGCGGTTCTGCCTCTCTCTCTCTCTCTCTCTCTCTCTTCTCGCCACCGCCACCGCCGCTGTAACTTGCAATGGTGGTTCGGTGAGTAGAAATAATAATATTATTATTAATTATAAATTATTTTTATTAATTATTAATTATTAAACATTAATTATTTTTTATTTTTTATTTTTATTAATTATTAATATTTAATAATTATTTTTTATTAAAAATTACTAATATTAATTATTTTTATTAAATAATAATTTTTAATTATTTCATTAATTTTTAAAAATTATTTTATTTGTGTAAGTGGTATCCAATTGCCCGAATTTTATATTTAAATTCGACCCTATTAAGGGTGATCTGAGTTATCCATTTATAATTGGATAAAATGTGGATACGCCCCTATCCAATCAGATATAATTTGATTTAAATATATATGCTCATATAGTCATATATACTATCAGTAGAATTGATTTGATTTTAAACTTTCAATGTTGTGTTTTTAGTTTTTACTAAATTGTCATATGTACAAGTTTTCATACAAGTAATTATCAATTCATTTTGTTCATTAACATATAGGGTTCAATTATGATGGGCTTAGATATGCTACCCACTAGTTGTTCCCACATGACATAACAGCTGCACTTGGAAATATCTCCCTTCTCATTCATAGGGGGATGTTTCCAATACACAGTGGCAGTGTTCCATGGGTATAGATGTGGAAACAAATAGTGGAAGCAGATCCAGAGTAGCAAGGAAGTCATGATACTGGAGAAACTTACATTCAATAGATTTTTCTTAAAAATATTAGGGGGTTTTCATCAAAATTCATGAGGATTTTGATTGGTCAAAGTCTTTACAGTATCTTCATTCTAGCATCATAGATTTTTTTTTAAATATTACATCAAATCATTTTTAGTTCATTTAATATAATATTTATTTTTTACTTTGATTTATTTATACTATTTAATTTTTTACTGTAAGCTGAATTTAATTTGAATCCGTATATCGATGGATAAGATCCAATCCAATTTGATCCTTTTTGTTTTTTTTTTTTTATATCATTTAACAGGCTACACAACAGAGGTAACCCATCCCCCAATCCAAGTGCAGGCAGGATTTGATCGCAAGTCTCCACTACAACCAGTAAGAGACCTTACCAACCAACTGGTTGCCACCTTGCAAACATCCCTTGATTGGAAATTCCAATCGATCTGATGATAGTTTTATTACTTCAAATTATATTCCAAATATCAAGAGGCGTAGCGTCTAAACTTCGGGTTCGAGGTACGACAAAAATCGTTGAACAATAATTGGGGTCGAACACTCATCACTTGCACTTGCACTCATGTTGGCAGGATTCTGTCTCCTGATAAGGCCCCTCCTTTGAGAGGGCATTTCATAATCGGAATAAGATCCATACGACACCCAGCCACCCAAGCATGACCTTACTTGGCAATGTTTGATATGGTGGTGTTGTATATGCCCCTTGCGCTTTATCAATCAGGATTATGATTTGATAAAGCATAATTGTCGGTGACGTTCATGTGTGATTCAAACAGAATCACATCGGAGACGCAACACCACGCTACCAGACATCCATCTTGTTTTTGGCGTTTATTCCAGTCGGAGGTTGGACCCTAACGCAAGAGCTCACCTGGCATTATGGGTTTTACACCATGCCAACAGTTTTTGAGGGAAGTCCACCATAAGGACCATCGGTTCTCAAATAAGGCAATCTCTTAGGTGGGGACCCACTCAATTGGGTCCTAGCTAGGCACTCGATGACCCCACAGAGGAATCACCAAGAACAAGCTTTGGAGGGTTTATTACTTTATTTAATGTGAGTATCTGCAAAAGTAATGTATTGGATGTTACAGACAAGGTTTTAGAGGTGAAAAACAAACGAACAAGAAGGATAAAGGTTTTAGAGGTGAAAGAGGTAACAAACTGTGGCCTTCTAATTCCAAATGGTACAAAAGTAATCATCTAAGCTTAGTCTATTAAACCTCCAAGGTTTAATGAAAACATTCTTTTCTATGGTCCCCGCTGTTTGTTAGAGAGGGCTGAGCCAAAGTCAAAATGGTAAGAGAAACTTCAGTATATGCATCTTTGATTGATATCACAAAGTTTGAGCACCAAGGAGTTAGAAAATGGCATTAATAGTTATCCACCTTGGAAGATCCTAATGGAACAAAATGATGATAACATTGATTATTGTCGTTATACAAGATCTTGCTTAAGCAGTGTAAAAGGAGAGAGCATGCAGGCCCACTGCAGCAAAATTTGGACCAGAAAATACCTGTCAAGGTCTCCCTCTTGTTCTTCATCCTTGTCCTTGCCTTATCTTGTTTTCTGAATCATCAGCAAACTTCAAAGCCAGTATCAACAAAGACGATTAAATAAAACACGAGAAAACAAACTTTACAGGAACAGATGAACTCTTTTAGACATTAGATGGAAGCTTGTAGTCAAGCATCTCCCTTATATTCAACCGAATGGACGGGCCCATTGATGAGCATATATGTGCACTTTTCCAGTATACTCCTTTTGCACCTGATGGCTTGTTTGCTTCTATTGATTTCTATGGGGGCATAAAAAACCAATGGTAAATAAACGCAAATTTCATGTGGAGCATGCATTTTAAATTATGTTTAAGGCTAGAGAAGGGAAGAACATACTACTGCTGCTATCAGGTTTACAAGAAGATCTTCTTCAGAAAAGTTTGCCTTCCCAAAAGGTATGTGAACAATCCCAGTTTTATCTGCCCTGTATTCAACTTTCCCTTTCTTGAATTCTCCAATAGCCTGAAAAAATTTGGCCAAACATTTCCATTTATCCCAATCTTGATGCAGCCAAGAATAGAAAAAGAAAAGATACTGCCAATTATTCTCAAGAGATTTCAATTCTCAGAGATCATTATGTTCGTTGTCAACAGTTTCAACTCAACCCTTCTTTTCATTGCTATAGAATTCATAACAGTCTACCTAGTGTCTCAATTTGAATGGATCTCTGGAACCAGACAAAAGAACCTAGATATTGCTTTCTTTCTCTCCATTTTCTAGCATCTAGTTGCATAACACCAAGTGATCAAACAAGTTTTAATCTGACACATTAAATATTACCAGATCCAGTCCATCATGATGTCAGTTGATTTGTCTCAAATATGTTGAATTAATTTAGTCTTCAATGTGGAATTTAATTAAGGTGAAATCTGTTGGTTTTCTTCCATGGAATATAATAGATCTTGATTATACTCAATTGTGACAAATCTGACAACATGATCAGGTAAATATAACTTATATTTGTCTTCATCTTTTATCTCTCCATTTGGATCCTCAATTCTCTCATAATATTCTTTACCCAAAAATTCATCTTAAGTGAAGATGACCAAATTCCACTGACCATTACCAAAGTGGCATAGAGCAGATGAAGAAAAAGCCAGTGATAAATCATAGTTCCTCATAAAGAATATATAGGAGCTCACTAGACTATAATCCTTTAATCAGGAATGTCAGTGGAACCACTAGTAGAAAACTGTTATGGGAATATTTTGACCATACCTGGGGTATATCAGTTGCGACAGTACCAGCTTTTGGATTTGGCATGAGACCTCGTGGTCCCAAAATCTTTCCTAGACTGGCAACCTGAAAGGAATAACAATCAACCAGAGTCAAGTTAACATGTTAGTACAATGCCAAGCCACAGAACTCAAATACCACACAAAATATCATGATTGATGTATGGAATATACTGATTTTGAAATGGATGGAGGCCAACATGTGTTCTCATCTATGGAATATACTGCAAAACATGTTGCTTGAATTTATGTCATTTTTTCTATAAAAATATCTTCAGAAATATTAGAATATATAACATCAAAATCACATTAACCATTAAGATAATCACCATAAGAAAAATAAATTGGAAAAACATTTGATAAATTTTGATAGTAATAATGCAATATAATAAAACTTGCATAAAATTAAGAGCAAGCAATCTGGGACTTGGGAGGGGTGGATTGGATACAGACCTAACCTTTGGCATTTTTTTTTTAAAGTAACTACTCTCAGATTTTAACTCACTCTCTCATGCTTATCAGCCCAATATTTCGCCATTACACCAACCAAACATTATATAATATATGACTATTGTAATGATATAGTTGACTAATGTTATAACCCCCTGCCCCCAAATTAGAAGGAAAAAGAAGATGCAGTTGTACTTGAAGACTAAAATACAAATATTTTAGGTACTCTCCCCCTCCCTACAAAAAAAGATAGAAAGAAAAAAAAGTTGGACAGTCAACTTGAACAGCCCCCTGGAGACTTCCAGAAGTAGGGCATGTTTGACACTAGAGTCAAATATCACATGCAAGGCATAGTCCAATTCATCATAACCGTTAACAGCATCAATTCCTTTTCCAACTATTTGCCCTCTGCAAGATGAGTCCTGTTTCTAAGATTCAAATCTATGTGGAACCATATCTTCCACATTTTTGAAATTCTTTTCACCACCCAATCCAAATCTTCTTGGTTCTGCCTCAAACTTGTATCAACCACTGAATCCGCTTCTTCTCTATTTTTGTAATAGTAGGGCCCACATGTTTAATGTTTTTAAGGCATGGAAAGCTCAATACCAAGAGGTCCATGTATTGAAGCCCTTCCCATGTTTTCATTTTATGATAGAGAAAACTTCAACTCACAACCCTCACTGCAAATATGCTTTCACTTTTAGTTTGTAAGTATTTCATTGATAAGGAAAACTGAGAAAACTTTGTTTTTGAAATTTGAGAATTGGTGAACATGAAATTGCATGCTATATAATTTAGATCAAAATGAGCAGAATAAAACCTTGGGCATCATATCTGGAGAAGCAATCAATTTATCGAACTCCATGAATCCACCTTTTATCTGTTCTATCAAATCTTCTCCACCAACTAAATCAGCTCCTGCATTTTTTGCTTCATCTACCTTTTCACCTGTTGAAAATCAAAATTAAATAAGTCCATCAAGAGTGAGACTAAAGCAATAAACTCATCTTGTAGAAGGATGTAGTGCTCATAGAAAATGAGCTTCTAGACTCCAGACTAAGAACTGGGGAGAGTGATCTAATCTGAAAAATTGACATAGAGAAGGCCTATGATCATGTTAATTGGTCCTTCGTGGATTATTTGATGAGAAGAATGCAGTTTGGCTCCAAGTGGAGAAATTGGATGAAGGTTTGCTACTCAACTCCTAGATTCTCAGTGCTAGTAAATGGGACAGCTTAAGGAAATTTTAGCAGTGCTAGAGGTTTGAGGCAAGGAGACCCGTTGTCTCCTCTGCTCTTTTTAATAGTAATGGAAGGTTTGAGTAAGTTGGTTGATAGAGCTGTGGAGGGAGAGCTGCTGGAAGGCTTTCAGGTGAAGCCCAATGGGACTTCTATCCCAATCTTACAGTATGCTGATGACACTCTCTTCTTTTGTAAGGATTCAGAAGAGCAAGTTCTAAATTTGAAAGTACATTCTGTACTGGTTTGAGATTATTTCAGGTCTGAAGGTGAACCTTGCTAAAAGTGAGTTAATAGCTGTGGGGGATGCAGCTAACATTCAAGGTATGGCAGACTTGTTAGGCTGCAAGGTTGGTAAGCTACCATCAAAGTATTTAGGGTTACCCCTGGCTGCCAAATGCAATTCAAAAACCATTCGGAACCCAATAATAGAAAGAATGGATCAGAAGTTGGCCACTTGGAAAGCAAGGTATCTCTCCAAAGGAGGGAAAGTAGCACTCATCAAGAGGGGGGTTGGGGGGTTGGGGTTAGATTTGTAAACCATTATCTCAAGGGGGGTTGGGGTTAAGGAGGTTTAAATCTTTTAATCTATCTCTGCTAGGAAGTTGGCTTTGGAGGTTTGCCACTAAGCCTGACAACCTTGGAGGACAGTCATAGCAGAAAAATATGGGCTGATGAAAGGGATTGAGGTAGTGGTCCACCCATGCCAACCTATGGCTGCAGTCTTTGGAAAGGTATAAGCAAAGTTTCCAACCTGTTCAGAAGAGAAGTCAGATTTAAAGTTGGTAAAAGGATCAAGTTCTGGTTGGATGCCTGGACAGGGGAAAACTCCCTTAGGGATTTATTTCCTACCCTGTTCAATGTGGCTGAAGACAAAGAAGCAGTGGTTGCAGACGCATTTGTGTTAAGGGTAATGTTGTTTGCTGGGCCCCTACCTTCAGAAGGAACTTCAATGAATGGGAGATTCAACAGGTAGGGAATCTCTTGGTTTTGCTTCAGTCCCAGGTTTTGAATTTGCAATTTGAAGATGCTCTAGTATGGAAAGGGAACAAAAGTGGGGAGTTCTCAGTTAAATCTTTCTTCAATGCCATAAAGGGAGATGCTGAAACTCCCTTCCCAAGCCGGGCCATTTGGGGTACCGTGGCTCCCTCTAAAGTAAAATTTTTTGTATGGGGGCAGCATTAGAGAAATGCCTCACCAAAGATATGTTGGTAAGAAAAAGGTTTTAATTGTAGAGACCTGAGATGTAGCCTTTGGTGGAGAAACAGAATCAGCAAACCACCTGTTTTTACACTGCAGTTTTGCCTCAGAGATTTGGAGCCATTTCTTAAGAAGTCTGAAGGTTAGCTGGTGCATGCCAGCCTAAGTTAAAGCCTGCCTGGAGGCTTGGCAGATCCAAGGGTTGACTAAGAAAGGGAAAACTTGCTGGTCTGCCATTCCCTTAGCAATTCTATGGGCGGTTTGGTTGGAAAGGAACAGGAGGGTCTTTGATTATAAAACCTCTTCTGCAGCTGAAGTCATCATATCAGCTGTAGATTTTGTTAGCGTTAGAGAATAAAACCTATTCAAGGACCTCACTTAACAGCTTAAGCTTTTAGGTTGAATAGTTCTTTGAGATGATATCAGAGCCACTTTGACCAAGTGGTCTAGTGTTTGATTCTCGTCACCCCCATTATAATTAATTAAGTTTCAGCACAAGGTATGGGTGGGCCTGTGCTGTCCATGCTTCAAGACAATGGGCTTTCGTGTGAGGGTGCATGTTAGAGAATATAACCTATTCAAGGACATCACTTAACAGCTTAAGCTTTTAGGTTGAATGGTTCTTTGAGAGTTAGAAGTTGGTTGGCTATACTTACTGATTTTAAAGGGGATACATCTGATTGTAATTTTTTCACGATGGACTTTTTTTGAGGTCCTTCTGTTTTGTTGTGTACAGATTCTTATTGTACAAAGGACCTTTTCATCAATACATTGATACTTTAACTTTGCTCAAAAAAAGAAAAAAGAAAAAGAAAAACTCCTCTTTTTTTTTGATCAATAAGAAAAAAAAAATATTGTGAAGAGGGGGGGGGGTTGGAGTGGCCTTACAGTTTTATGCAAAAATCATTCAGGCACAATTTTAGACTGAATAGAAGTGTTATACAAAGACTGTTGGCATCTCAAACCAATAAAGCCATTCTTGCATAGTTCACTTGGTTGAAAGCAAGCAGAACCACACCTTCCAAGTTATTTTAACACTTTTTTTGTGTTCTCTTGTGACAATAAATATTTCAATATGAAATATCAATTATTAATCTGCCTTCTCATATAACTGCTTCTACGCCAAATGATCTTCCACTTGACTCTCAACAAGTTCAAAATTTTACCTAGGTACTTAAATGTTCCTGTCATGATATGTCATTGATTTATGTTCTATTCAACTGTTAAGCAAAGATGAATACTAGTTGGGTGGGGAGATGGCATCTTAGACAGAGAGACATTAATATATACAACCCTTGGACAACTATCTCCATAAACACCAGGGATTATATTGCTTATTCACATCTTCAAATTGAGACTGTTAGAAGTTCAAATTATTACTTTTAAATTGATTCTTTTAGACCCTATACTGCAGTTTTAGTCACTTATATTGATTCCTTGCATATTGCCCTTTTCCTTGTTTTATTTATTTATTTTTTTACTTTCCTTTTCATTTATCTTTCTTCTGTTTTGCTTCATCCTAAATCAAGGAGTTAACGTGACAAGTAGAGAACCCACCTTGAGTAAGCACAGCTACTCTAATAGTCTGACCAGTTCCCTTAGGTAAATTCACCTGTCAAAAACAGATGAAGACATGTTAGAAACCTCTAATGATCAACAACCTAATAAAAAAACACTTCCCAAAATCTAAAAAAAGAGATTCTTACAGTAGCCCTCAGCTGTTGGTCGTTATATTTAGGGTCAATGTTTAGTCGGAAATGGGCTTCCGCCGTCTCTACGAACTTAGATTTTGCCGTTTGCTTCATAAGTGATATAGCAGTGGGCAAATCATACTCTTTCTTATTTTCCCTCAACTTCTGAATTTCCAAGAACCTCTTAGACCTCGTCTGAAATTTCAAACCAAAAAGAAAAATATAAGATAAATTTCAGCAAATGAAACCAAAATAAACAAATAAAATACATGGAGACCAACAACACAAAATTAAACAAAACCCAGAAAGACTATAAAGGAATTAAATGGAAGAGAAGCAGACCAAAAAAATTAAACAAAAAAAATCCATATAAAAACTAAGCATGTTATTTGATAATTCAATAAAAATAGAAACCAGAAAATCCAAAACCTCATACCCATACAATAAATACTAGAATCAAGCAAAACCAAGTAACTAATTCACATAAAACAGTCATAATTCACAATACCAACAAGAATTAGATGAGAAGTATGAAGTGGGTTACTCTGTCTCTCTTCAATGGCAATGCTGCTTTCCCCTTTTTAGGCTTCGACGGAGCCGGCGCAATCGCAGTAGCGCTGCCTTCGGTGCCCTCTTGTTCGACGTCCTCAGCTACCTCTGCTTCAGCAGCAACAGCTGCCGCAACGACAAGTGAAGAATCAAATTTAGATTCTTTCCTAGAAGAAACTTGAACCCAATTAAAAGATTTCCTTCCTCTGCTCTGCAAAACTAACGGATAGACGGAGAAGCTCCTTGAGGAAGGGGAGACGGGGCTTGATTTGAAGCATAAAGAGGGGGTCTCTGAAGGAAAAACTGTTGGAGAGGCGTATGTTAACATCAGAGAAGAAGCAGCAGAAGCCATTGTTGCTGTTGTTCACTTCACACTTCACAGTCAGCCGAAGCTATCCGTCCACAGAAAAGCTAGATAAGAAGAAGAATCGGGTCTGAGGTAACGGTTTAGTACTTTTTAGTATACCAATAGTTACAGTGTACCATGAGTTAAAAGTATTGTAAATAGGATCCACCTAAGAGGTCCAGGACAAAATGATGATCCAATGACATGATCATAGCCATCCAATCCGTTATAGTCAAAGATATGGTATAAAAGCGTTGCATCCTCCAAATATCAGACGGCTAATAATTAGACCCGGTTCGTAGTTCATCGATTCGATTTTTAATCAGGAGTCGTTGAACCGCTTGGTCCGTTAGTTCACTAGAAATTTCATTTTTTCTGTGTCATCATCGAGCTCCACGCAAAGTAAATGGCCATGGCTCTGCTCACACCACAGGCTTCATCTTCGTCTCTCTCTTCTTCTGCTTCGTCTCTGTTTCTGGGTTATCATGAAGGATTCGCTTTGAAGCACCTCCATTTGAAACCTCGAAATCGTGATTTCAGATTCAGACCCAAGAAGTCCTATTCAGGTTGCAGAGCATCATGGCAAGAGGTCTCTGCATTTCTAGGGTTTTGTGTAATTGAGGAATTGAAGACTTATACCTATTTAAGTTCTGATATGCTTTTGGGTTCTTGTTGAAGCTCGCTGGAGTTCTCATCTTCTCTGCGATTCCTTTCACTGCCGTGAAAGCCATAGCTAACAGTTCCATAGGAGCAACGCTTCAGAGGCGAATGGAAGAGACGAAGAAGGCTTCAATTGAGCGTTCCTCGAATTTCAAGGCTTTATCCAAGAAAGCGAGAGAGGAGAGGTAATCAAATTAATTCGAATATCAGAGCACTCGAATTTTTTATCTATTCTTTTTAAAAGTATTGTTTTTTAATTCAAAGTATTTTCCCATTCCTTTTAATTCTTTCTTACATGTGATATGATGTGCATCCTTGAGGTGTATCTTATTTCTGAGAAAAATCAATGTTTGTCCGGGTTTCTTAGCATCTGAGGTTCAAACTTCAAGTTTGTTTTCCTCCTCAAAATGTGGTCTTGGTTCTTTCTTCTGTAATTTCATTTTTCCTTTTTTTTACGTTTTATTATCAACGATTTTACGAGTATAATTTTTTGTTGCATTTGGATGAGAGCATGATATGGAACAAACAAAAATAAGACGATTTAACTCTGAAGAGTATTAAAATGATCTGTAATTATGATAGAGAAAATAGATTTATGTAGTTGAAGTTGCAATGTACTATAAATTTCTGACAATTAAAGTTGTATTACCAAGAAAGAAAATTCGGATTTTTTTATTTTATCTTATTTTTACTATAACATCTTATCTTTGTTATAGTGAATGAAAGAGGATTCTGTTATGGAGCATACATATACTTTTACCAATATCCTGATATGCAAGTAAAGCCTCACAAGCATTTCCATCAATGTGGACATGCAACGCATGTTTCTCCTTTTACAATTTTTTTTTTTTTTTTAAGGAAATCCCGTAGGCAAATTCATTGCATCAACTCATTGTCCAGTACAGGCCTGGGAAAATCAGGAAGGGACCAAGTAACAGTCCTAGAGATGGTCTTGCATTTTTATACCAATGCCAGACTTGGGTCCATTTGTAGCCCCATCAACATTAATTTAACAAAAGGGTAGTGTGGAGGAGACCAATTAGTAACTAGGTCTGTTCATAGTGCTGGGAGAGTCCTCTTCTTTTTTTTTTTTTTTCTTTTTTTCCTTTTGAGTTTTAGCTCTACAAGCTCAGCAATTTGTGCATGGTCAGCAGCTATCATTATGACCGGTTTGATCTTAATTCCCTCCTTCACCTGTTTGCATCTATGTTTCAGCAATGCCACATCACGATGGGCCCTTTGGTGAATATGCTGACATCATTGGTAGGGGTTCATGAAAAGTACTCTGTTTCTCAAACTGGCATTGTGAACGCCTAGCCCACCAAATCCTTTCTTACCATGAATTTTTTCCAGCCATGAATGTAGATATGAGAGGTTCCTGGTGTGAAGCCCCACCAAAAGTCTCTGGCAATGGCATTGACTTGCGAACAGATTGAATGTGGAACCTGTTGTGTAGCCAAAAAGTAAGAAGGAATAGAGGTAATATTGGACTTTATTAGTGTTTCTCTTCCTGAATGGGATAGACAGCTAGTCTTCCAACTTTTAAGCTTATTTTGGCACTTCTCCACAATGAACTTCCAGTTATTATAAGAATTTTCATTGGACAACAGTGGGGCTCCAAGGTAGTGTTCCTTTCCATTCATGATGTTTATTCTCATCAGACAGGCAAGTCCCTCTATTTCTGTGGTGTACATTTCTACTAAAGAATATAGAAGACTTTGTAAGGTTTACCTCTTGACCTGAGCATCTACAAACTCCTCAAGAGTGATCTTAATGTTGATAAATTCGCTAGTGGAACAATTGCCAAAAAAGAAGTATGTCATCTGTGAACATGAGGTGATTCAGCCTTGGACAGTTTCTGGAAAGCTTAAAACCATGAAGTTCCCCAATGTCCATCTTCTTAGTGAGCATCCTGGAGAAGAGTTCCATGTAAAGAATAAATAAATGCAGTGAGAGAGGACAGCCTTGGTGAAGTCCTCTCTCAGGCTTGAAGGATGCTTCTACATTTCCTTTTGATTAGAATAGAATAGTTGGAAGTTGAGATGCAAACCCGAATAAGTGACCGAAAATGGGAAGAGAAGCCTTGTTTCTGTAGGCTCCACGGAATGAAGCCCCACTCTACTCTTCCATAGGCTTTAGATAAATCCAATTTAAGCATGAAACCTCCCTACCCTTCAACTTCCCCATAGAATGAACAATCTCTGTAGCAATTACTCTGTTGTCATGGATTTGTCTTCCCAGCAAAAAAGTATTCTGAAAAGGTATGATAAGATCATTTAGAACTGTTTCAATCTGAAGGAGATGATCTTAGTCATCACTTTGTAGGGAACATTCGTGAGTCCAATCAGGTGAATAGCTGTTCCCATTTTCTTGGGAGTGAGCACTAACATGGTATCATTTACCTCTTTGACTAACTGTGGATTTCGGAACACTGATTTTACAAACTGTAGTAGATCTGGGCCAACCTCATCCCAATAATGCTGATAAAAGAGAGCGTGAACACTGATTTAACACTATCTTATATGATGCATTCTAGTCATGAGCTCAGTGATAGTTTACTTTCATTAATTGGTTTTTTCTTAGTTTATATACTATTTTCTTGGGATTCTAAAAAAGGAGAATGGAATGCATTCTGATATGTACTGACCTCATTGACAATTTAAGATGGATATTTATCATTATCTTATATGATGCATTCTAGTCATGACCTCATTGATAGTTTACTTTCATTAATTGATTTTTTCTTAGTTTATATAACATTTTCTTGGGATTCTAAAATAGGAGAACGGAATGCATTCTGATATGTACTACTAGCATTACCAGCTGTTTGATTTTGCATGGTTAGTAAAAATTTGGTTTTGTATTCTTGTTTTCCTATTCTTTTTTCTAGAGGTTGAAAACAATTTTAATACTTGTCTATGAAACAGTTTCTAAGTGTATCTACAACTAGATTCTCATTTTTCCTTGCATTTTGGTCTTAATTAAACTTGTTTTGTTTCATGATAAGATCTTTGGTCTCCCTGCAGTTTTTGGTATGGAGAAGAACGTCCTCGCTGGCTTGGTCCAATCAAGTATGACTACCCATCATATCTCACAGGAGAACTACCTGGTGATTATGGTTTTGACATTGTGGGCCTGAGCAAGGATCCCGTTTCTTTTCAGAAATACTTCAAGTATGAAGACTTTTTGTCTCTCCATCTATTTTCATATCATACTTGTCTGTTTCTGATATTTTTCCATACACAAAATTTTAAGTTTAAACTAGTGGTGTTAGTGTTGTCAAGGATATTTTATACTGATATCCTCTAGGTAGCAAAGTTTAGAACTAAAGAAAAGCAAAAGAAAGTCACTTGTGGTCCCGGAAAGTGTTCCATTGGAAACACACTTAAATGTTAATATTGGTTCTTACTTCCTTGTAACCATGGATGAGATGCATCATCTAAACATGATTCATTTAAAACTTATTTTACTTGTGTTTTATATCTCATTCCTAATGCAGAAAACAGGATGTAAAAGCTTTTATTAATTTGGAATTTGAGTTTTCAAAGGATGAACATAGTATTTATTCCTTTCTGCAGCTTTGAAATACTGCATGCTCGATGGGCTATGCTTGCAGCTCTTGGTGCTCTGATTCCCGAATTGTTGGACCTGTCAGGCACTGTTCACTTTGTTGAGCCTGTATGGTGGCGTGTTGGCTATGCAAAACTCAAGGTAAGTGACATGGTCTCTATTTCATTAATATATTGTGGAGCTATTCCATGCAGTCAACCATCTCCCTGGAGCATAAACTGAGTTTTCATTTTAAATCTACCTTCTTGCTTTGAACGTAATGTGTTCCTTATTTTCTAACTGGAAGGAGTCAGTTAGAAACTCTTTTGGAAAACTCAAGTGATTTTCCTTTTTGTTTGCATACATTCCACCAGGGGGATACTCTTGACTACCTCGGCATCCCGGGGCTTCACATTGCTGGAAGCCAAGGAGTGATCGTTATAGCTATATGCCAAGCCCTTCTCATGGTAATAAATTTATGAAGTACCAAGTTTACTATATATTTTTCCTTTTCTTTTTCCCTATAGAGCAATATTATCATAATGGTAGAATATTTCTATCCTATGTCTCATAAAATTTGCATGCATGTAAGGGATTGAAATCCATCATTAAAGTGCATTTCCTAACCCCATTTCCAGCATTCAAAATCCTCTTGGTGTATGTACTTAACAAATGATATTAACCATCTAATCTGTAAAATCTTGTGGATGATGTCTTTTCTTATCCATGAGGTCCAATCAGTTTGGATGCATGTGCATAGAATGCTTAAGAGTTGATTTTATTCCCAAACCATGGATCTATAATTAACAATATATATTCCCAATGAATACCATCTTATTGGTAACCACTTTGATGATACTAGTTGATTGGTTATTTTTTTAGATATCATGCCTTTCCGATATCATAGTATGCATATTATTGTTTAATGTTTCTTTTTATCACATTCATCAGCTATTATCCATGATTGTTGGGAATTACTGAGTTGTTATTTTGAACTCAATCATATATATCATAATCTCTACCATCTAATTCACCATTTCCCTTGCTGAAGTACCATCTTGGTCTCAGATCCCAGTGCAGCATATGGATAGTAAAAGTTTGATGTATATCTGATCCTCATGTCTGGATTCTTTTTTGACAATTTCTTTATAATCTTCTGCTTTCATGTAGTGCTTCCAAAAAAAAAAGTTTTGTTTTGCCAAGATGCCATGCCTATGCTCGTGCTCATGGTTCAAAAGATGGTATACCATATAAAGGGAGTATCTTAGACTACCCCCTCCTCTTGGAATGATTTAATAGACAAATTAAATGGTCAGAATTGAACATCTATAAACTGAATGTAAACCGAACCAATAAAACAGGTGGTTTGAGGTCCACATTGAGAAGATGATTGGCCACCATAGGGACCAAGATTTGTCTTTTGTAACTGAAAACTTTGATACACTTCTAATCTTCTAATATATATATATATTTTTTTCACTTGTGTAAATAGGTGGGACCTGAGTATGCAAGATATTGCGGTATTGAAGCCCTTGAGCCTCTAGGAATATACTTGCCAGGGGACATCAATTATCCTGGAGGTACACTTTTTGACCCTTTGGGCCTATCCAAGGACCCAGTGGCTTTTGAAGAACTGAAGGTGAAAGAGATAAAAAATGGGCGTTTAGCCATGGTTGCCTGGTTAGGTTTCTATCTCCAAGCAGCTCTAACTGGTAAAGGTCCTCTACAAAATCTTCTTGAACACATCTCAGATCCCCTCCATAACAATATACTTTCCTTTCTTACGTCCATGTAAAGTTCTCATTTTTTATTTTTAAGAGTGTAAAGAAATCACGTCATCATTATATATATATATATATTCACTGGAGCTCAGAATCATTCTTTAACAGAACATCAAAATTAGAAAAATATTCTTCATCAGTCCATAGAATTGGTAAGAGTTGGACGGCCTATGATTTGATAATATTGTTCAGCACGAGTAAGTAAAGAAATATTCTAGAAAGAGAAACCTAGAAATTTGCTAATGTTGCATCAATAAATGACCTTCCGCCCCCAGTATGCTTTCTCCACAAAAGCAGCAATGCTTCAGCCAATGCCAACACAAGAAAATATTGAGAGCAGATTTTGGTTCTGACATCAGGATCATTATTGAAGTCCCCATTATCCTCTGAACAAGTCTTTCAAGGAATAGTATCACATATGCTGACTGATAAAAGCTGATGTCAATGGAATAACTTGCTAATGTTTGGAGATAGAAAAACCCATCCTGCACCCATTTCCATGTTGGCATTCTCTGTTGAAGCTGAATCTTGATATATAAATACTCTCTTTCATTGTCGATCATGGCGGCATTGTGGCTGAATTTTAGTAACTTGATAGAAAGTTGTTTTTATGATTTGAAATTTTGAACAATGAAATGGAATTTGGATTTTCAGCACCCTGAAACTATATATCCCAGCATCTTCAATCTGCCACGTAAACTGTGTTGCCATTTGAGCTCAGACTTAGATTGAAAATTCTGGCTTCTTCAACCAAGAGTAATGATGATGAACCAGAAGTGGGTGGTATCGGCAAAGCCACCCAGAAGAACAATGGTAGTGGCTCTCTTTGAAAATTTGAATGAAAATTAAGGGTAAAATAGTATTTTTCTAATTCTGTTGAATATAACGGCATTTTATTATGACTGGGGAGGCATAAGTCCTGTTAGAAAAAAAAGAGGGTTGTAAGTATTTAGGGTTTGATTATGATACCAAAAAAGCTTGCGGGCAATCAAGTGGCACCATAAAAGTGGTAACCAATTAGGTGGTATTAATCAAAATTCACGGGGTGCTTTGATTGGTCCAAAGTCCCTCCAATACCATGTCTTAGAAATCTCAGGGGAGATCCCAAGTCTTTTATCCAATTTGGTAATGTTCCATCACTTAAGAGTCTTCGAAGAACACAATTATGGCCCATGTAGAGTGGGTTGTGCGGGTTTCTCTTTACTTTTATTTAATCCAGTCTCCCTTGTTTGATGCGGTTGAAGGAGCTGAATTGAATCGCTATCCCTAATTATAGGGATTGAATTGTTTCCCCTTCTTCACAGCCTTACTACAAAGGCCGTGTAAGGCTTCTTTTCTTTTTAAGAGGTGGGGGTGGGGAGGCAAGAGTGTAAGGCTGTTTTTGATTCAAAGTAAAACGTACAAAAATTTACAGGCTAAAATATTTGAGCTACATTTTTAACTTTTTACATTGAAAACCATCTCATCAACACAAATTAAGAGGTGGAGAGCAAAATTTTCCAAGGGATGGAAATAATAAATGAAATATTTTGGTTTGAAAATTTTCCCATTCATTTTATGGAGAAACAAAATCAACCAAAGGGAATATAGAGAAATGGCAAGGATCAAGCCATGACTGTCTTCCAAAATAATTTCAGTAAGCAAAAGCTTTCGAGCATTTAATCATTACAATTTTTTTCTGACACCTCAAGGCAAATTCATTCATAAATGCTCAGGTTACAAAATAGAAAAAGTAACAGCAATGAAAAATATAACCAAAAAAGAATGTTAAGCATGCTGAGACAAAAATAGGTAACCACGAGCACCTGGAGAAAAAAACGACTTGAGAAATCTTTGCAATTGACGCAAATATAGGTAATGCCAAAAAGGTCAGCTAAATGCCTCCAACAGAGGTGAAGCTAGAAAGTGTGTCTCCCTACCAAATGAGTCTGAATCAACTATGCAAAACCCTCGAGGGGTATAGAGAAAACAGGTATTATGGCACCCAATCCATGGCATTAATTGAAAATGTGAGAGCGGGAGAGGCCCAAGATTGCTTCCTGTTACAAAACTCTCCCTAACATTCTACCATCCAAACATTCAAGGAATGGGCCCCATAGAAAGCCAAAAGTGCATAAAAGAAGTTGTAACTTGTAATTGTAGGGACGTAAAATGTGCAAAAAAAAAAACCACCCATCCATGTCATTATAGAAGTCGAAACATTTGGACCTTGAACATTGTCAGAGAGAACTCGAAGATCGCCAAAAAAAAGCTTGCCAGGAATGATAACATCATTACAAAACAATTAAGGATAGCCATGTTATAATGAAGGGATATTTTCTAAAATTCACCATGACTTTTCAAAACCTCCAAAGTTAGTTTTATTGTCCAAAACTCACATTACATTAAGATTTTCGTTAGATCATTGTTAGTGATCATTAATAGAAATTGTCCACATAAACATTTAAGTATTTTACATGACCAAACTACCCCTAAATGGCCACTCAACCTTATTACAAATTTTTAGGACAAAATTACCTTTAATTTCCCATATATAATAATTATACATATATATTCTTTGATGGGTTAAATTTAGGAGTGATCATGGGTGAAACTGATCCTGGGTCGGGCTTTGTACCTATGATAATTGCTATAGCCTAGGCCTGGCCCAACCTAGGTTCCAAGCCTAAAACATAAAACCTAGGCTTATATCTTTAACATATAAACTATTACATATATAATATTTTATTTGAAATGGCATATATTACAATATGCATATAAATTTGTATTATACATTATTAATATAAAAATATTATATATAATATACTATAAATATCATATTATAATATTTATATGTAAAATATATATTATAACATAGAATAACATATATACATATTAAAAATTGCAGGCCTAGTGTGACCCAGGCTCGGATTTGGCATAATTTTGCCATAAAACTATTTAATAAGATTGACTGCCCATTCAGGGGTAGATTGGTTTTGTAAAATACTTAAATATTTATGTGGACAACTTTTGTTAATAATCACTAACAATGTACTACCGGAAATCTAACGGAATGTGAGTTTTAAACAAATAAAACTCATTAATAGAAGGCTATTTGAGGTTTTGAAAAGTCAAGATAAATTTAAGAGAATGTGAAAAATCATGGTGAATTTTAGATAATATCCCTTTTAACATTCTTTTTTTAAGTTACAAGGAGTATTTATAGGCAAAACCAAAATTAGATCAAATGGTTAAAATTCATTTCATTGTTATTACTTAATTTGTCATGGCCAATATCCTAGTTGAGACCCATTCATTGATGTCTATATCAGACATTCAACTAGGCCTGTTGTTCTTTTGTTTTCTTCTTTTTTTTTTCTTTTTTACTTTTGGTGGGAAGGGGCCAGGGGGCAGCCTAGTTGGGCAGGATAAAAGAAATTGGGATCTGCTCCTCACACTGAATTCACAACCACATCCCATCGTGTATTAGGAACATCTCCCTATGAATTATAAAAACAAGTATGGGAAATGTTGGTTTATACATTCTATTGTCATTTTGTTATCGAGAGTTATCAGTGATGTATCATATCCCTTTTAAGTTATTCAGTGCCCGTAAGTTCAGTAGAGAAAAAGAAAATCTATTTGTTATCCAACATCCATGGGTGATGAGAATTGGTGGGTGTCCCAGGGAGTGTTGCATTTATTTTCATTGTAATTGATAAATGAGTTCACATCTACGCCCCACAATGCCCACAGCACATCCCAACCTTGTATTGGGAACATCTCCTGGTGATGTCTCATCATCGCTCGTATTTGTTATTGGGAGATGTTCCCAATACAAGATGGGGATGTTCTGTGGGGCGATTTGAATTCTTAATAAATTTCTACTCTACATACAATAGCAAATGATAAATTGGAATAGATAAACAGACATGGATACAAATGAAACGAGCAGCCAACTCTGCTTAAATAAAGGTGTCAATGGACTGGATTTGGTTGGATTCCATCCAAATCAAAAGCAATTTAATTGGATTGGAAGAAGGACCAATAAGACATATTAAATTGGATCAGTCCAAACTTAATGGTCCAAAATATTCATTGGATTGGATTGGGCATAATCCATTTCTAATGGATTTATATTAAACTCGGAGCAAATTGAACCAAAAAGATAAGAGTACAGGTGTCAATGGACCAGGTTTAAATTGGATGGTCTAAACATTGAATTGGACCAATCTAGAATTGATCGGATAGGATTGGACCCGCGGTCCATCTGTAATGGATTTATACCGAGTCGGATTGGGCCCATATCCCGTCCATTAACAGCCCGATGTGTATGGTGGAGTCAGTGGTACGTACGTAGTTAGAATTAGAATTGGATTGGACCATTGGAGTTTAGTTAGGACTTAATAGTGTGACTTGGCTTTTTCCTAGTTGAGATATGAAACAAATTAGAAACCCCGGTCCCCGGCTATATATATATGCTCGTGACGTGACTCGTGAGAGATACAATATGATAAGCCATCAATCACTGTTTATTTCTTCCTTCTCTTTCTTTATTCCCGGTGTCGCGTCCTGCGCAGAACATGGCGATGAAGTTAGCTTTGGATTGTGGGGAGGAGCGAGGAGTAGCAGCAGAACTGAAGGATGAAGAAGAAGAAGAGATGGAGGATGAGAAAAGACCGTGGGCTGACCTCCCCAGGGATCTCATAGAGTTGGTTCAATTAGGTCTATTCATGGGTGATTGCATTCGCCTCCGCCTCGTCTGTAAAGCGTGGCTACATATCTCTCCTCCACCCCGCTCGCTTCCTGAAATCTTGTCGAAACGATGTTCTAGTCCATGTCTCACGCTCTCTCCTGCAACCTCGTCGAAACGATTTTCTAGTCCATGTCTTTTGTCCTTCCGACGGAATTTAAAAGCTACATCGTCGGGCGCAGGTCTGTGGAATTTTTTCGTCCCGATCTATAGTGGATGCAGACATCCGCCACGCCAAGTACGGGTGGTTGTTAATGTCTCGAAGCAGGAACTCGATTTTCTTCTTCAATCCCAGCACAAGAACTACAATCAACCTTCCTGATATATTATTAGACTATGCTTGTGAAATTTTGGGGGTCTCTTTCTCAGCCCCACCCACTTGCTCAGATTGCGTAGTTCTCGCTCAATTTGATTGCAGTCCGAAATCTGTTAGCATCTATGTCTGTCGTAGGGGAGAAAGCGACTGGACTAATTATAGAATAGAAAACAAGAATAAAGTGAGTTTCTATTGTTTGGGTAAGGATGGGAGAGTGGGAGCTTTTGATCCCTCGCTAGGTGAGAATGGTTGGACTGTTCTTCCAAAGGTCATAGGACCAAATATTTCCCTTCACAATAGTTTCATGGCCGAGTGCAATGGGAAGATTTTCGCGGTTTTCGTAAAGCCAATTTGTGTTCTCAGGCTGAATGAGTCCAGGCTGAAGTGGGAGGAAGCGGTGAGCTTGGATAACTGTACATTCTTCGTCAGCCGTACCGCATCACTGTTGACGCCGGCTCCGAGAAAGGGAACAGAAAACAAGATTTATTTTCCAAGATTTCAGGGCCAAGATGGTGTGTTTTACTCTCTGCAACTCGGAAGTACAGTTGTTTTGGAAATTTTTGCTCTCGTGAGGATTTGTGTGTGATGGGCCGAAAAGATCGAAAAGGGTACCCACGCGTAACGCAAGGTATGTGGACCGATAATGCACATGCATAGCCCATGCAACGGCCCGGTAGATCAGTACCCAGTTAATTGTTGATTGTTAGATAGTCTTAAGCATGTTGTTAGTTGGTCTTAAGCAAGATTGAGTCAAATAAGTTATTTGTTATTTCTGTTAAGTTGTTAGTATGACAAGGCATAGGGATAGGCCATATAATTAGAAGGCTAATCCCTTACTTTAATGCTATTTCAGTGGTAGGAAGTTAAGAAGTTTATGTATTTAAACACCACCCTACCACTTGGATGGGGTAGTTGAAAGTTAATAAATCTCTTGTGACTTATTCTCGCCCTAAGCAAAATATTCTATCTCTCTCTAACTTTGACTGAGACCTATCATTGGTATCAGAGCTAGGCTCCATGGCAACTAACAAAGAAAGAATTAAGAGTTTGGAAGTTGGGCTTGGAGGACTCCAAGCAAGTTTGAGCAGGCTCGAGTTAGGTGTTAATGACAAGTTACACCAGCTTGAGGCAGCTATTAGTAAGATGTTTGAAGTCTTGTTGATGCGGCAGGAACCATCTATGAGCCAACTAATGAACGCAGCGGATAGTCCTCCTACGGACAATCCCGTGACAATACAGAAGGAGGACGACCCATGTTTTCCTCAAAGTTAGCCAAGCTCGAGTTTCCCAAGTATGCAGGTGATGACCCAACTGAATGGTTTGCCCGTGTTGATCAATTCTTCGAATGCCAACACACCGAGGATCCACAGAAGGTGTCACTAGCTTCCTTCCATCTGGAAGGAGAAGCAAACCAATGGTGGCAATGGCTTCGTCGGACCTATCTCGAAGACGGAAAGGAGGTAACGTGGAAGATTTTTGTAGAAGAACTTTGGGCCCGTTTCGGCCCAACCGATTGCGAAGACTTCGATGAGTCGTTATCCAAAATACGACAAACGGGGTCTCTACGTGACTATCAGAAAGAGTTCGAACGACTGGGCAATAGGGTGCACGGAATGACCCAGAAGGCGTTGGTCGGTACGTTCATGGGAGGGCTCAAAACGGACATAGCCGACGGGATTCGAATGTTTAAACTGAAATCCTTGAAGGAGGCTATTAGCCTAGCTAGAATGAAGGATGAACAGCTGCGTCGTCAAGAGAGGACTCTGCGTACAGCCACCAGGACTACTGGTAACTTTCCCGACAAAGACAAAGTCAACCCCATCATTGAAACGTCTTTCTTGGACAGAGATGCAGCGAAGGCATGCTCAAGGTCTATGTTTCAACTGTGACGAGAGGTTTGGGCCCGGGCATAAATGCAAGGGACCGCAACTGTTACTGCTCGCTGGGAACTACAGCGACAACGAACCAGAGGATGTCGAACCAAGCTTTACGAAATTGCGTAGGGAGCCTGAAATATCTCTACATGCTCTCACGGGTTGGTCGGCAGCTAGAACCATGTGCGTCACGGCCAAGGTAGGATCACACGAACTGATTGTTCTCATCGATAGTGGATCCACCCATAACTTCATCAACAATAAGATAGCCGAACTGCTGCACCTACCGGTAGTACCTACCGAGCCGTTCAACGTCAAAGTAGCCAATGGCGAACCCCTTAAGTGCCGAGGAAGATTCGAGAATGTGCATGTCCTACTACAAGGTATTCCATTCACCTTGACACTTTATTCTTTACCACTAATTGGATTGAATATGGTACTAGGAATCCATTGGCTAGAGCAGTTGGGAACTGTGGCGTGTGATTGGAAGCGTATGACGATGGATTTTTCTTGGGCCAACCAACACCGGCTATTGAAGGGGATCGACCACCAAACAATTCAGTCGGCCTCCTTCAAACAAATTACAAAGGGGATCAAACAGGAACATTCGCTATTTGTCGTCTGTCTCCAAGCAGTTGCAGAAGAGGTGTATCCACAACTACACCCGAATATGCAGCAGTTGTTGGCGGAATTCAGTGATCTCTACCAAGAACCAACACAACTGCCACCACGAAGAGAGATAGACCACCGCATCACTTTCAAAGGAGGAACGGAACCTGTCAGCGTCCAGCCGTACAGGTATGCCTATTTTCAAAAAGCTGAGATCGAAAAACAAGCACAAGATATGTTACGGTTGGGGCTCATCCGATCTAGCACAAGTCCATTTTCTTCCCCTGTCTTGCTAGTTAAGAAAAAAGATGGGACTTGGCATTTTTGTACCGATTATCGGGCACTCAACGCCGTGACCATTAAGGATACATTTCCTATCCCAACTGTTGACGATATGCTAGATGAACTATATGGAGCCTCCTTTTTTACCAAACTTGATTTACGATCCGGATATCACCAGGTACGGATCCACCCACCAGACATTCATAAAACGACATTTCGCACACACAATGGTCACTATGAGTACTTGGTTATGCCTTTTGGCCTATGTAATGCACCTTCTGCATTTCAGGCTATTATGAATTCTGTCTTCCAACCCTATCTCTGTAAATTTGTGCTAGTTTTCTTTGATGATATTCTTATCTATAGTCCCAACTRGAACATGCATCTTGAACATGTTCGAACAGCTTTTGAGGTTTTAAGGCATCACCAATTTTTTATCAAATTTAGTAAATGCATATTCGGCCAGCTAGAGGTAGAGTATCTGGGACACATTGTCACTTCCCACGGGGTCAAGGTAGACCAAAGGAAAATTGAGGCTATGCTTAAGTGGCCTCAACCCACTATCATATTACTGACTTACGTGGCTTCTTAGGCCTTACAGGGTATTACAAGAAGTTCGTCCGCAACTATGGAATTATAGCTCGACCCCTTACCAATCTTCTCAAGAAGGGTGAATTCAGATGGACCACCGAAGCCCAAGAAGCATTTACAGCCTTAAAAAAAGGCAATGACCACGACTCCCACACTGGCAATGCCTAATTTTGAGGAGCCCATCACCATTGAGTCAGATGCTTCCGGCGCAGGTATTGGAGTAGTATTGACGCAACAGGGACGACCCATTGCATTCACGAGCCGATCTCTAGGCGTCAACAAGCAAAGTTGGTCCACATATGCCAAAGAAATGTTCGCCATTGTTCAGGCAATACGGGCATGGCGACCTTACCTGCTAGGCCACAAGTTTTACGTCCAAGCCGATCAACGCAGCCTCAAGTATCTATTAGAGCAGTGCATTGGGACACCAGAACAACAGAAATGGGTATCCAAACTGCTCGGGTATGACTATGAAATCATCTACAAGCCTGGACGAGAAAACTCTGCTGCAGATGCACTTTCGAGAGTCTTGGGCAGTCCCAGCCTTAATACTCTCTACATGCCTCAAACATCTCTATGGGACACCATCAAGAAAGAAGCCAGCACCCACCCCTACATGATCCCCATCAACAAGCTGGCAACAGAGAATCCTGGAGCTCCTTACACATGGAAAAATGGACTGGTATGTTACAAAAACCGCGTTGTGATCCCTCCTTAGTCCCACCTCATTTCTATACTCTTACAGGAGTTCCATGACTCCCCTTTATGGTGGACATTCTGGGGTACTACGCACATACAAGCGTATGGCAGCCCTCCATGTACAAAGATATTCAACAATATGTAGCTTCTTGCGCCATTTGCCAAAAAAATAAGGCGGACACTATCCCCGGCAGGACTGTTACAGCCATTACCCGTCCCCTGCCAAGTATGGGACAACATTACCATGGACTTTATAGAATGACTACCACCCTCCAAAGGCAAAACCACTATTTTTGTGGTAGTAGACCGTCTCACCAAATCAGCCCATTTCCTGACCCTGCCGCACCCCTATACGGTGAAGATAGTAGCTGAAAGGTTTGTAGAAGGCATTGTGAAGCTGCATGGTATGCCCAAGACGATAGTTAGTGACAGAGACCCTATCTTCATCAGCCACTTTTGGAGGGAGTTCTTTAAGATGTCTGGTACCAAATTGCAGATGAGCTCCGCCTATCACCCCCARRCTGATGGACARTCAGAAGTGGTCAACCGTTGTCTAGAGCAGTATCTTCGTTGCTTTGTTTTTCAGCAACCTCGGAAGTGGAGCTCCTTCYTGCCATGGGCAGAATTTTGGTATAACACCACCTATCATTCCTCTATCGGAATGACCCCCTTTCAAGCACTATATGGGAGACCTCCACCTCGTATTCCAAATTACCAAGGTGGAACATCCCTAGTAGAAGAAATAGATCAAGCCATGCTCTCTCGCGATGCCATTTTGCAGCAACTCAAAGTAAACTTACATGCGGCCATTAATCGCATGACCCAAATGGCTAACGCTAAAAGAAGAGATGTCGAGTTCCAAGTGGGCGATCTAGTCTTTCTCAAGCTCCACCCATACCAACAGCAGACGGTTCATAGGCGGGCCTATCACAAACTGGCCAGTCGCTATTATGGGTCGTACCTAGTGGAGGAACGAATAGGCAAGGTGGCTTATAAACTGCAACTTCCCGAGGGTTCGCGCATCCATCCAATTTTCCATGTTTCCCTACTCAAAAAATAGGTGGGCAACACCACTGCCACTACCACCGACTTACCACCCATAAACTAGGAGGGAGAACTCATCACTGAACCAGAAGCCATCCTGGATACCCGCTGGTGAAGAAAGGATCCACTTTCGTGGAGGAAAGTCTCATCCAATGGAAGAACCTTCCTAGCGAAGATGCCACTTGGGAGAATTCCCAAGAGTTGCGCAAGAAGTATATCAATCTGGACCTTGAGGACAAGGTCCATCTTCAGGATGGTGGCAATGATGGGCCGAGAAGATCGAACTAGGTACCCACGTGTAACCCAAGGTATGTGGACTGATAATGCACATGCATGGCCCATGCAACGGCCCGGTAGAGCAGTACCCAGTAGAGAAGGATTCAGTCAAGCCACAAGAATCGGTCAAGCAGTTAGTTGTTGATTGTTAACTAGTCTTAAGCATGTTGTTAGCTGGTCTTAAGCAAGATTGAGTCAAATAAGTTATTTGTTATTTCTGTTAAGTTGTTAGCATGAGAAGGCATAGGGATAGGCCATATAGTTAGAAGGCTAATCCCTTACTTTAAGGCTATTTCAGTGGTAGGAAGTTAAGAAGTTTATGTATTTAAACACCACCCCACCACTTGGATGGGGCAGTTGAAAGTTAATAAACCTCTTGTGGCCTATTCTTGCCCTAAGCAGAATACTCTATCTCTCTCTAGCTTTGATTGGGACCTATCAGTATGGCACATGGGAAATGCGGCATTGCACTTGGATTGAAATTGAGTCGAAGCCTGATGAATATTCTGATAAAGAACTCCACTGGTATAATTAGGAAGGTCGTAGTATAATTAGGAAGGTCGTGAGCCCTATGACCTAGCTATCGGTTGGTGTGGTCCCTCTTTAGGTTAAAGAGGTTTTACATATAAAAGTTTTTTTTCTATGTAAGGTTAAGGTTTTTTGGGAAAAAAAGGTGTGAGAAAAATACAAAATGCTTGGTGTGAGAGTGAATTTTTTCTCTTGTTTTTGTTTTTTGGGTTGAGAAGAAAGGGAGAACAGGTGCACAAGAGTTAAGGGTTGGTTTGAGCAACAAGCCACAAGGTATTTATATTGCTCTCAGTTTTCTTTCATAGTGATGAATATATCTTATCTCTCCCGTGGACGTAGGTGATAAGGCCGGACCACTTAAGTCTCTGTATTCTTTGTGGCATATGCTTTTATTTGTCTTTGCTTGGATTTTATCATTTTTGTTGCTATTAGATTTCTTGTGATTGTTTTTTCAAATACGTACCTTGTGATTAGTTGTTGTGAGGCCCCAAGACCTTTAAAGAAAAGGAGAAGAAATTTAAAAAGATTATAAGGATGCTAAGACATTTACGGTTAAGTCATTCATTCCATGCAAATGGTAGAAACATCATTCATATTTGTAACAGGCTTGTAAAAACTAATTTGAAGACCCAAAATACAAATCAAATTGGGAATTGTTCTTTTTCTTCAGAACTCCAAAATGCAAATCAAATTGGAAATTTCTTTTCTGGTAAATAATCAAATTGGAAATTATTCATTTTTTCTTCAGAACTCCAAAATACAAATCAAATTGGAAATTTCTTTTTGGATAAATAATCAAATTGAAAATCCAATTTGTAACTTTCTTTACAAAATAGAAATCAGAAAAAAATTGAACATATATTCCATTTTTATTTTTTAAAAAACAACAGATCACAAGTGGGTTGAATTTCCCTCATTCAAAAGTTGGCATACGAATCAGTTTAACCCAAATTTGAACCAGATCTGAAATTTAATTTTTTAACTCAACAGCCAACCCCCAAATACAAGACTCCCACAAAAACAGGATTGGGATACATGATGACTCCAAAAAATTAAATAAAGTTCTAGTGAATAAGGTGGGGACTAATAGTAATTACTGCCCAGCATTCGTATCCAACCCACTGGTCACTGGACCAGAGTAACAACTTGTGATCCTACTCCCTTCCAACACGGCCCAATACCCATTCAACTCCAACTCCAAATCTAAATCCGAAATTCCAGTTATTAAACGACTAGGAAATCCTTTTTAATTTTTCCGGTATTTAACAACTAGGAAAACAACCTCAAACCTGTATAGGTCGAAACTGAATTTATTTGGAATAGGAAGCTAGCGACTCGGTGTTAATCATTGCTAACATTGCAGAATAGACGGAGGAGAGGTGCAACAGAGCCAAGGATTGAAGGCAGAAGAAGAAGAAGAATCGATAGAGAAAGGCTGGCGTTTCCGAGCTCCACCTAAATCAGTAGCGCCCTTTTTAGTTTTCATGCATGGGAGGAAAATGCACAACCGGATGTTTTTCAACCTGCCAGAAGGACGTTATCACGTCAACAGCATACCAGAGAGGCGGAGATGCGAGGGATGGAATGTTTGGCATCTTCCAAAGGCTGGTTAGTTTTATGGGATGACAATTTCTCCGCCTCTGGCTTGGACTATTTTCTCTGGAGTCCTTTTACACGGGTAAAATTGCAGCTACCGTCATTGAATTTGGAGCCATCCGTTTCGATTTACGGCTCTGCTCTGACATGTAATCCAACAGCCACTGAATCTGATCTCAGTAAGTTTGTGGTGATGTTGTTTCCTAGATCAGAGGAGCCTTGCATCTTGTTTGCCCGACCTGACGATGACCAATAGATTCATCAAGATTTGCAGCAACAGTTGGACAGTAAGATTATGACTGTTTATCGGTTGTGGGGTCAAAGCATATGCTTATACTTTTAATGGAAGTCTAACTATTATATAAGTGGAGTTGCTGCTACTACTGCCACCATAATCTTA
>NW_010729359.1:15104-115587 GCF_000365185.1 Nelumbo nucifera | reverse complement strand
TCTTCATTGTTTCCAAGATATACTTGGGATGTGCGCTTGATGAAGTGGACAATTTTGAAGTCTTCAAGTTTGATTTCTGTAAATTGGTTTGGACAATTTCGAACCTTCTTGATTGGAGGATGCATGGATTGTTTGGTATCAATATCATCTGCAACTGCAACTGCAACTGCAATATGGATAAAGGCAGACTGTATTTACTTCTTTCAACACAATGATTGGAGTTTGTATGCTTTTATGGCTGTTCTGAAGAGCAGCCATCTATAAATGCAACTACTTATAAGCAGATTAGTCTCTACAATGTGTTCAAGCTTCTTAAACAAAGAAACAAATTGTAAACAACAATCTTCTAATAAGGGAAATTATGTATATGATCAAGTCTCAAAAGAATGGATGAGAATTTCAAGACTCTTCATAAAGTGAAGTTCCCAGTAAATGTTGCAATCTAATATATCATTGCTTTTCCATCCGGTATATAGAAGACCAGATGGTGTTTAACAGATGTAGGCAGCATTGGACAAAATACATACCTGATGGTGTTTTACTTATCATAAGGTTGTATATAATTTTCACAAGTATATAGACCTTACGGTGTAGGGAAGACCAGATGGTGTTTTACAAACTTGGAAACCATTTGACATTACACTAGCGTTGGATGATAGCTTAAAATTTTGATTCATCAATTACCTTGGTAATAAAATAATAGATACACTTTCAAATTCATCTAAAACCCAACATACCACATGTTGTATATGATTGGCCATCCAGTATTAGTAGAGATTGGATGGTCTTTTACAAACTTAGAAACCATTTGACATTAAACAGACCAAATGATTGTTTTCAGTTTTGAAACATCAATTACAATTGCGAACATCTATCCCCAGATGATCTGCATGTAGTTACACCATTAAAAGCATCTAGGACCCAATAAACCACATGTTTCTATATGATTCTCATATGTGTACATCCGGTATAAGGCAGTCCAGATGGTGTTTAATTTATAGACTTAGAAACCATCTGACATTGAACAGACCGAACGGTTTTTAACATACTTTTCTAAAAAAGGTGTTATTAGTATAAATCATCTAGTAAAACTAAAAATACATACAAAGATTGGAATTGATATAGGATAAGAGAAATTAATCCATATTAAATAGGAAAAACAAAATGTTACTTAGAATGCCAAGCATTTGTAAAAACAGTTACATTTATATATACTTAGAACCAAAGTAGAGTTAATTGATGAAAAACATCATTTAGGAGTCCATTGTGTTTTCATCTTGGATCTACTTCTTAGCCCATATCCTCTTTTGTATGTCTTCATTTGAGAATCTTCCACTGGTGTCACTTTATCAACTGAATGTAAAGTAGTAAGATCAACAACATGATTACAAACTTTTTTTTCTTCTGTCTTGCACGTACCAATTTATTCCATGGAAGCTCAACTTCATTACATGTGTCGTTGTTAGTTATGGATACACCTGCCAATGAAGTAACAACATCCAATGCTTCGTGAACATCTTGCCTATGCTCATGTTTTAAATTTGCAAGCAGGAGTAGTGCAGGGAGAAGACGCTTCAATATCTCCTACTGAAACAAAATAAAATAAATGTCAATTCATTATTTAAGAATATAAAGGTCCAAATTACAAAAGAAGCTACTAAGTTAAAATAACATAATCACTGAGTCTGGGACGACTGCAAATATAAATGCGTACAGTGCAAATACAAGGTTTAGAAATAACATATACACGGCTTTGTACATATTTGTATTTTTACTCTTCCCAAACTGTGCCTTAGTTTTAGGTTTTCACCTGTTGCACTTGTACACGGTTCAAAGAAGCTTTTGTAAAAAAACTGCTACATGTTTCAGCATAAGGTACAAATTGGTGCCTAAACCTTCATAGAGACCTGAACGATTGGAAACTGGGAAGTGGATGCATCAGCAACTCTTATGCTGAAATTGGAGCAAAATCAAGTAAGGATCAACTATCAAGATACTGGACCATGGATATGAGATTCATCAATAGCATGCAAAACTAAGGGGATGTTTGGTAACAGCTGAAGTAGCTAAATTGAATGGATTATTGTTTTGTCTTTTAGTGAAATTTAATTGAAGGGATTCTTGTTAGCTTCTTAATAGCTGATGTTGAACTTAGGTTGATTATTATGCCTTCAATTATTTTATTATTAATTATTTTGTCAAGTAAAAGACAAAACATTAAGTCATTCATTTCAGCCACTTAGCTGTCACTAAATGACCCCTAAATCTTTTCCTAAAAGATCATCATATTCTAAGAGTAGAAAGCCCTAGCTTCCCAAGAAAGCAGTTATGAATTCAGCAAGCCCCCTCTAAAAGACAAACTCAAACACAGAGGAATGATAGTTCAGGACCCTTTATTGTATGCCATGCAAAAGGGTAAATGAAACTAATAGTCACCCGTTCCTGCGTTATAATTTTAGAAAACAGGTTTGATCTTTTGTTAGAAGATTTTGGGGTCAATTGGATCTTCTCGCAAACACTCTATGAAGCTATAGAAGGTGGGTGCATGCCAAAGCTAAGTAAGAATGGAAAGGTCTTACGGAAATTGTCTCCTTCCTCCTTGGTGAATGTTTGGATCATATGATTGCTTTTATAATTTGTTAAGTAATTAACAAATTTGTTATAATTATGTATGTACTTATTTTGTGTATATTAAGTGATAAATTTGTTATAATTATTTTTTAATTAATTAATGAAATAGTAATTGCTTTTATAATTAACTTAGTTAAGAATATTGAATAATTGAAAGTTTTATAATTTAACATTCAGTAAATCAAATAATTAATGGATAATAATAATATTATTAATCATAATTACTGATAATAATAATAATATTAGTAAATAACATTAATTATATATTTATGTAATAATTATTATGAATTAATATAAATATTAAATGATTATATCGGAATTAATAATTGTCATTATTAAAACTGTTGTTAATTATAAGAAATTATTATCAGCAATTAATGAAAATGGTTTATAATTTAATTAATTATATTATTTATTAACTATCAGTAATTAATTACCGTTGTTAACTATCAGTTATTAATTAGCAGTAATTAATTAAAACGGTTTAGAATTTAAACTGAACTGATTTATTTAGATGTCAATAAAACATTAAAGTTAAAGGAGGGTTAACTTTGTTGGACATTTGTTAGCAGGTTGGATAGATAGGGACAGGTGGCCTGATTTGAGTGGGTTAGTAGAGAGGAGAGGAGGAAAAGGTTAGCCGGAAATCCGAACTGTGTAATCATGTACAATTGTTTTGGTTTATAAAATCAATCATTTCAACAAATTTTATATATAGCAAATAATCAATAATGTGTAAATATACTTACATATTTATTACAAATCAAACACTTTTATCCATAAAAGTAAAGTATGCTCACATATGATAGCTCCTTGATGAATATTGAAGAAGAATGAGATTCCTTATCATGCCTACCACTTAAAGAAGAAAAGACCACAACTCTAGAAAAATAATTAAAATTCACTTGTTAATGGCTTCCGCCCTTGTTCCCTCATCCTTCTAGCTCTAAGAATGTGAAAGTAGAGGAATAATGATTTTATTTCATAGATCTGATATGAAAATTTGTAAAAGGTGAGCTTTTTCCCCTTAATTCATAGGAAAGATGGGATTTTTATGGATTCTGATCACAAAGTTTTTGTTTTCTTTGGAAAGATTTTTTTTTTTTTTTTTGGGTTTTATCTAAAGGATTCTCTATAGGAATTTTTGTGAGTCTCACTCTCTCTCTCTCTCTCTATATATATATATATATATACAATTCTTCAATCTCTTGAGTATGAAAAACAATTAAAATTCACTTGCTAATGACTTCCATCCTTTTCCCTCCTCATATTGCATAGATATTAACATATATCATGGTCAAATCAGCCAAATTAAGACCTATTCATAGACGAAAAAGAAAAAGGTCCAAAATCCAACAAGACCTTAAAAGGTTGGGGGAGACCCAAATACACAATCCTCCTCCCAAATCAATTTCTGTATTTGATTGAAGTTTTAAATTAAAATATCCTAACTTAAATCCATTATCCATTATCATTGCTGTCCCGACCATTGACTATTATCGATGTTGGTCTATTGCAATACCACTGATAACATCCGACAATATATATCAGAAAACTAGAACAATTACCACGAAACAATGTGCTGCTCTTTTTGGCTTGGATTGTTATTGACCGTCGTTTCTAGGCTGCTACTAACCGCCATTCCCGAACAACCATTGACGCCGTACTGCCAAAATTCCCGGCTATTTGTAAAATAATAGAAATTATCAATCTCTTAGCATTCTTTGTAATATCTTTTGAACATTTTTTATTTGTAAAATAATACATGTTGTTTCTAGCCTGTGTTTTATCTTTGTCCATCAATATTGGACCATATATGATCATGTACAATTGTTCCGATTTGTAAAGTCAGCCAGCTCAACAAATTTTATAGCAAGTAATCAATAATTTTGGTTTGTAACAAAACTTCTTATCAATTACAAGTTGATTCTCTTTTTCTGATATTAAAATCTTGATTATTCAAATTACAATTTTGCCAAATAATTATTCAAATTATTGTTTATGCAAATATTAATGTTTAACAATTTTTTCTAATTTTATTACGTTGGGTCAAAAAATAAATAAAAATCACCATCAGAGGTCAAATACAAGAAATAAAACATACCATCAAAAATTAATGAACATGGTGAAAATAAGCCAATAAAACATGAAACTACTCATATTATGTATCTAAAAACAAAATACCAAACATATGGCATGAAGTTCGAGCTAAACAAGAAAAGTGAAAAGAATATGCAACTAAGGAAAAGAAGTTAAATAATATCTTTATTTTGTTTCTTATATCTTTGATTTTTATTTCAATAGCCGTATTTTCAGTATTTTACTATCACAATGTGAGTATTTTCAGTAAGAGCCTTTCTAGGCTTAATAATAGCATCAAATGTTGGGAAGCCGATTGAACCTCTTCCAAAAGAGGTCCAGAACAATAGTGTTGGTATTAAGGTCAGATGAACATATGGCTATTGACTTAACCCATGTAGTCAATGTTCTGAAAACAGTACTTGGACAGCCAATTGAACTGGGTTGGACAAGGACTGGGTCTATGAAAACCTGGCGTTTTGAGGCAAATCTGCCCGGTTAAACTGGCAAACATATACAAAATCAGCCCTCTTTGATCTTCAATCTGGTTTTCCAAACACAGCATGTAGTTGGGATTTCGGATTTACTGCTCATACAATTGTGTATAACAGGCTATATAATCAGATCAATTACGAATGAACATGCCAGTGTAATGAGGCCTATAGATCCCAACACAACTTCTCCAGCATGGTCCAATAGGCACAAAAGGTCCAAGTGGTCAATCATGGCAGTTGGTATGGACCAGAGTGAAACCATGGCCAATCAAGAAGGTACCCGATCCAAGGATCAAATTGGCCTTAGGATCCCTCTCTGTGGCCACCTTAATTGCTTGGTGCAAATTTACATACCTTCTTCCTTTCCATTAATAGTAACAAAAGTTAGCAAATATGGAAGCATGGATTACTCTTTCTATATAATTAGCCTTAATGTATACATTAATATGACCACTAATTACATTACTGGTCACTTTCCTTATAATTAATATGGACTTTTATTCAAATTCAGTGTCTAAACATTAATATTTATTTAGCCTTCACATATACAACTTCTAAAATCTAGGAAGTTAAAAATAATTGGTTTACATATTTGGATACAGATTTAAACACCCACATGCAACTAAAGTGAACTCTGGGTCTTCTCAGGATATCAAAAAGTTAACCAAGACTAGACTTTTAGACTACTTAGGATTGATTAATTAAATCTTGAAATTGTCATTATTCCATGCATCATGGACTTGTTACCAACATGGCCCCCAAAACAGCCATGGGCTTCATGTTGGAAATAAGTACAATGTCTGCACCTTGACCGTATTCCATGAATATCTATCTCCCTACGGCCAGGACATGCTGTGAGGCCGGTGTGAGGAGCAGATGTTTTCCAACACTAAATGGGGGGCTTACGAAACAAAGAATAAGATTTAATATATAGATAACCTCAACGAAACAAATGGGTTTCTTTAATTAAATTCGATAAGGAGTACAACGAACATATATACCCCCTTCTTGATAAACATCAATCTGAGGGCATCAAATGGTAATACCCTCATGTACAAATAAAAGAATATGGCCTGCATGCTGCTCTCTTAAAGCTACAAATCTTGCTTATCACAGGGATAGCGGCAGCAGCTTAATTAAACCCCCACTCCACCCCAAAAAATTATAAAAACTGAACAGAAAAGACAAAAAAGCGAAGAAAATTAAGAAAACTTCCCAGACTTGGTATTACCAAGTCATGATAAATAGGAAAATGACAGCTACTAACTTCATTACCAGCAAAAATCAAATGCTAGATGGAGCCCCTCAAGACTTCAGTGTTACCAAATTTCTCAACAGACAGCAGGATAGCAAAGGCATGATGGATAAAATCCAGCAGAAATGTAAGCAGTCACTACTTGGTTTGATTTAGAACAAATCAACCTTCTTCTTCTGCATGTCCTGCTTCCACTTTGGTTGCTGGTAGAATGCTTCTTTGGTCATCCCCAGTATAGTCTCGAACTCCTCATCAGACAGGTAAGCCTGATAAAATTGAGCATATATTAGCAATTAAATTGATCAAATAAAATAGGTTCGCTATTTTGTCTTTTGACATTCCATAGGATTAGTTAAAGCAAAGAAAAATAAAGCAGTCCTTCTATTTCAAGAACATATCTGTTTCTTCTATATAAGTAGATAACTTCTCAACTATTGAATATCAAGAAGATAAAAGGTAATCATACAAACCTCTCTTTTCTTGAAATCAATTCCACTAACTGGGTTTTCTGACTTGGTGTTCAATTGATCGTATGTGTATACACCTTCAACTATATTGTCTTGCTGTTCTGACTCTTCTTTCACCTCTGAGTCCTCTTCATTGGTTTGAACATCTTCAGTATCCTCCGTCTCAGGAGCAAGTTCACTCTTCGTGGCAGCCGCAACTGATATAGAATAATGTTAATTAATATCATTCTAATCTAGGGAAATAGACAGTACATTCACAAAAATGAGACCCGATTTGACATACCAAGAAGAGTCGATGATTAGCTTCAAATCATGGTTGATTATAATTTTGAACTTGCAAGGTTTTCTCCAACATAAAGCAAAAGTTGACCGCCTTGCCTAATAAGGCAACAAACATGTATGCAAAACCAGGCATGATATAAAGGCGCCCCTACAAAATGCCTTGTAGCCTACTGTTTTTTTGGGTAATAAAAATCCCGGGGGATGGGGATTGTTACTTTCCTAGTTTTCTTTCTGCTTGTTCCATGGATTTTTTCTTGGCAACCTTAAGACTACAAGTTCATCAATTCAACCAAACCAAAAATAAAAAAATAAATAAAAGTTTGTATTGGACATGCTGAGCCAAACCAAATGATCTAGTTGACCCCAACCTAAGTGGCACACTTGTATAAAGGGCACTATTGCATGGACACCCAACCTTTACAGGGAGGAAACTCACAAGTTGGCATCTGTTTTCAAGTCTGGCTCATGTCTGACTCTCCAAAATAGATGCTGGACTCAGCTACAGTACGATTCAAGGGGACTTGCCAAAATGCCCTCTGTGTTGACTCTCCAAAATTGAGATTGGCTTCCATCAGGGCAAGCCCGTGCCCACACCCTTCCAACCGCCTTTTGCACATTGGAAATATCTCCCCATGAAATAAAGCACATAAGCATAAGCAGGGAGATATTCTCAATGCAAAACTGTAAAGGCTGCTTGAATGGGCTTTGCCCTGACTGAAGCTGAACTCTCCAAAATTACGAATTCTCACTCCAAATGCCTCTACGTAACACTGGTCCAACAATTTAACAAATGCCTCTACGTAACACTGGTCTAACAATTTAACGGTCCAATAGGGAACTTTAATATTTGTGTTTTTTCCCAAATTAAACATAATTTATGACCATTTTTCATTAAACCTTTCCAATTAACATTGAATGAGGAAAATAACGAAAAAGAAACTAATGCGACCAGGTGGAAAATAGGAAACTGCTAATTTAGTTGTCAATTGTAAATTGTAATTTAAAATCTTAAGTATGCTTATATATTTCTATGAAAGTATAATTTTAAGAATAATATTAAAAATCATAATATGTAATTATGTGTGCATGTGTGTTAGAAAAAGTGATCTGTTACAAGTTGAAAAAAGGGCTATAAGAGGTTTTTTTTTTTGAACAAGGGGGCTAAGAGCTAGGGGCATACCGAAAAGGACTTGGGTACAAGTAATAGGAAATGATTTGAGTGATGATAATTTAACCATAGATATGGCACTGAACAGCCAAGTGGCAAAACAAGATTCAGGTAGCCAATCCCATATAGTTGGAAGGCTTAGATGATGGATATGTATGTAAGTATGTATGAATGAATGAATGATAAAGCATTATTTATACAACACATGTCCACTAATCCTACTTTTTTGGGTTCACTGAATCAGATTCCTGGTTACTGCATGCAGAAGTCTTTAATAGATAATATGTAATCAAGCATAAAAAAAAAGAAGCTGTTTCCCGTACCAGTAGGACTCCTGGTGGGTGTATTTGCAGAAGTGGCATCGGATGGCCGCTGCTTCTGTTCAAAAGTAAGTTGATTTGAAAGAGCTGCTACAGCAGCAGCTCTCTGTGATCCTTCACCCTTGGTAGATACCCTGGCAACTGATTTTGTTCCACTGGATGGATTAAATGCAGAATTTAAGGCAGCTAAAGCTGAAGCCCGTTGAGTTGGCCCTTGATTTGATGATCCAGACTTATCCTGGCTCCACAATAGAGAGAGAGAGAGAGAGATCACAACCAAAACTTGTCATTCATTAAAAGGAACCTTATCTGGTAACAAGGCAAAATTCATCCTAATCTTGAAATGAAATGTTCAGTAGGGTTTCTTATTAAAACAGAACCAATCAATCTGTATTCCTTCGTACAATATAAACTCCACAGTAACTTGTTAAATAACACTTCTTTTAAACATCCAGTTATGTTGAGTTCAGTACCCTAGAAGAGTAATAAACAGACAACTTACAAAATCCATGATGTAACAGTGATTAAGGGTGCAACTTGAGAGGGCCCTAAGCCTGGACGGACCCAACCTGAAATTTTAAATGGCCTAATCTTGGATTTTGGGTCCTTGGGCTGGGCCTTGGCCTAGCACCTAAGTAACCCAAGCCTGGACCGAGCCTAACCTGACCCTAGCTCAGCTACATAATGCATACACATACCAGATACATACATACTAATATACATGAAAAAATGCATGCATACATACATAATGTACATATATACACACACAAGCATAGATACATAAATTATTCCTATCTAATGGTTAAGGTACTTAGGACCATTTTAAACACATTGGACCCAATAGTCCTGATCAAGCTTGAGTGTCAAACCTCAAGTTGGTCCAGGCCTGAGCCCAACCCAAGTATGTCAAATTTTAGTTCGGGCTGAGCCTGGGTTGGATAGATGGCATTTGACCTCAGGATCTGGTCTTAGCCCAACTGTTAGGGTTGGGCCTATTTTGACCTTAAAACCATCCCAGCCCGCCCACGTTGCATCCCCAAGAGTTATCAATGAACTCGAAGAAGTAACTCACAAAGCAATAATGCAATAACTATTGGAATGTAGACAGTTCCAATTGAGTAAAAAAAAAAAAGTGCCAACCCCCTTTTCATTCAGTTATTTTTGGCTGGGTAATCTTTAAACCTGAGTTCCCGATGTATATATGACTATAACCTGAACTGAATTTTGTACTCCCAATTTGATTATTATGATAAGGGTATTCAACCCTTGAATCTCAAATCCCCAAGACATTTTTATATCCTTGATATGAGCTAAAATTCCCTCAAACTCATTACTCTAGAACTTCTTTTCAACTCTTTCAGTTGTAATATCTTTTGTTGCAACACATATCTCATACTTTACCGTGAAGAACAGTATAATCAATGAGGCATGAAAGAAATCTACTGTTTCAAAACAGAAACCTTCAGAAAGCCTCTTATCCACCGGGGAAAAAACTGAGCCCTTCAATGGCATAGTGATATGATGAAACTTGAGTAAAGCTATCACTGTTGGCTGACTAAATTCCAAATGCAACTCGAAAGCAAAGCAATCATTTTATTGTATATGAACAGTAAAATAATATAAAGCGAGGGCATCTGTTAAACATAAGAAAGTGAAACACCTAAGGGCATCATATAATCCCAATGTTTGTAGTCCACCGATCCTCAAGCATATTTCACTTAAACTGGATGGTTTGAATTTCCTACTATAAAACTAAGACAATTTGTGTAATTTCATCCGTGTAATGGAATTAAATAACCAGATCAAGCATTCACCTCTGAAACATGTGCTGCACCAAACAGGAACAAGACCTTCTTTTCAAACGAATTTCCATGAACCTGCAATTTCATAGAGGAAAACATCTTTGATGTGGAACATATGCTTAAAAGAAGCAATAGATAATTTGTATCAGAACCTAACACTGGATTATAGAGATTAATATAAATAAATCACTTCTCATGGCATTGTTTCTGATTGACATAATCTCAGTGAAATGAAGGGGACTGGACCATTTTTATACATTTTGAACCTATTAAGTAATTACAATACAAATATGCAAGTTGTGAAAATTGTTTTTTTCCATATTCATTAAACATTATACAGTCCTAATTGGTTTTATGGTTATGCCACTGAAGGGTTTGGAGATTTTGAGAGGAATCGCTCACAATATGGTGAAGATTCTAGTGGATTTTAAGTAAGATGCATGAAGCACAAAAAAAATAAAAATTAAATAAAAACATAATAAATAGAGGTTGTTCAAAGAAATAATGCAGCGCTGGCAACTTTGATGGGGAAGATTCATAACTATAAAAGGTTAATATTAACCCACTGAATTTAATATTTTGTTCCTGTAGCATTATTTAAATTTCCATCAAGGTAAACCCCATGCAATGATTAATATGATTCCTACTTTAGCGTTTTCTTTAACTATTGCTACAACAGCACAAATTTCTATATTATTTCAAGCGAAAAAGTTATAAGATGTTAAAATAAAATAAAAAAAAATTACAGGCTAAACCAAATTAAAGTTCCATAGTTGCAGCACATACAATAGCTTTTGAGGAATCCCATGAAAAATATGTTGTGAAGAAGCATGGTTCATTTCCTTCCAGGACCTTGTAAAGCGGTACCTCTAGAGACAAACCTTCCAATTTTGCTGCCAGTTCTACATATTTCTGAAAAATACTGCACTGCATGAGGTAAAAGAAGAGAAACTAGATAATCCCGGAAAATAGTCCTGAAAGCATTAATACCTCGCCAATTTCAAAAGCCTTTTGTTTTTCTTTGCTGTCCACACACTGGCCGACCCAAATAAATACTTCAGCATGTGTGTCAAGTATCATAATGTCCTCGGGCAGTAGATCATCTTGAGAGAAATTGTAAACTTCTGATACCTACAAAGTAGAAACAGTTACAGTTAAAGATAGAAAACCTAAGATACCTAATAAAAATACAAGAAAGTTTCACTGAAATTTGAAGCCGTGGGCACACCTCAAACTTTTCTGGCAAAGCAGCATGGTGGTACGAGTATTGAAAGAGGAAAAACAAGTACAAAAGAATGATCAGCTTTATCCAGCAGTTATACCGAAAGTTAACTAAGGGTATTAAAAGAATAATGTTTACAGACAACAAAATATTTTGGACTAACAAGATGAAGATTAAGCACCAACCATTAAGGAATGAGAAAGTATACAAGTGAGGATCCCTAAAAGTTTCTTGTGTTTCTTTATTGCTTGTGTAACTTTGCTTCCCACCTAATGGAGACCAGAATGTCGAACTCTCAGTTCCTTCCTTGGCATGTTTCAAAGTAACTCCTGGCTGAATCATTAAGAAATTACGTCAGAATTGATTATCCAAATCATAATATGATAAGAGAGAATGTTTTTAATATTACAAAATTCATTGCAATATTACTAAGACTAAATAAACAAATCAATTGGCATTCTTTGACAAATGAAAAATTAAACACATCTTTTGGGTTTCCAATAAATCTTTTTTTATCATTCACTGATCCATGATAATTTTATCAATATCTTTATATTGCCTTTGGGAGTACAATTGATTCATCTTGATCAAGTCCCCTCTTTACATGTGTATTCTTTTTAATATTACATTTTTTAATTTTATGTTGTATTTTATTTTACATTACAACCTTTCCTACCTAAATATTGATTTTTATGCTTCTTTCCTGTCTTTTTTTTCAATATAAATTCATTTATAAAATTTTTAAATAAATAGTTTGCATCATATTCAACTTCTTTATTGGAACTAATGACTTGAAGTGAGATTGTGATAAAAAAATAGTTTGAAAATTTTGTTTTATTTTTATTATTAATAATTTATATTTTATTTTCTTGAGTTAAAGAAAGAACTAACTGTGATTTTTAGTTTGTAGATTTATGGGTCCCATTGTCACATGTCATGGGTGAACATCTGAATGGAGAAGTTATTTTTACATGTGGTACATTGAGACATAGAGTAGCATACTGGTATTACCATATTTATTAAGTTAGAGAAAATCAAAGAGATTTTTTTGGGACTAAGAGAGGTATTATGAGGGATTTTTGAGTGTGCGCAAACAAATACTCAAGTATTCTTGAACTTTGGAGAATATGATAGATTAATATTTTAATGTTTTAGTTTCTTTTTTAAATTTTGAGGTTTTATAGATGAGGTGTATGCTGCTAAAGATACAAGGTGGGTGAGGCAAGGGGATTTAACTCTCCCTTAGGCCTTACTGCCTTTTAAAATGTGGATCAATGGTACAAAGATTCCACCTCTCACTCATTATTTCCACTCGCTTATCTCAGCCCCTGCGACCTTTTTTGAGCTATCACTCTCTTCAACAGGATTCCTTAACCACTGAGAAAGAAATCTTTACCTCCCCATTGTCATTCATAAAGACAAGCTAGTTTTCCTGCTAATTACCACCATTTTCTTCAGAGTTTCCAGATTCCAAATCCACTCTAGTATCATGTTTGATGGGTTCCACCCTAACTCCTCACCTTTGTAAAGATCACTAATAGAACAATATAATATAGTTAAAACAATATTCTATGTCATCCAGTTTAAATT
The DNA here is from genome assembly GCF_000365185.1 of Nelumbo nucifera. The sequence goes on along the minus strand of NW_010729359.1, from coordinate 102,277 downwards.
ATCAATTGAAATAAATTAAAAGGAAAAAACTATAAATTATAAAATAAAAGTAGTCTTTCCAATTTATCTTATTGGCTTTTAGAATGATAAGATTTACAAATTAATACAAGTAAAAGTCAAAAAGAATACCTCCCTCCTTACCTCCATAAACACACAAAAAAACTAAGAAAAGAAAGAAAAAAATCTACCACATCAACCAAAAGTCAGTTTACAAGGACATCTTTCCTTAGCTAGACCTCTCTTAGAAATGATTGAACTTATTTTTCCTTACCACCTTACATTATCCGGTACTTCAAATTATTTGGCAAAGGTGAAAACACGGTTTTGAGTCTGAGGGAGGCCACTTTGTGCAAAGAATGCCAAATGTTAGGACCGCACCCTGTCTACCCCTCCCAAGACCCCAGATAGCTGGGACCAATATTGGGTAGTGGCCTTTTAGTTTCTATATGAATGCCATTACCATGACATAAGCAGGTGAAATAATTTTTGAGGTTTTAACTGTAGTGGTTCTTCAATATGTTCTTTCCTTTCCACCACTTTCCTAAGATAAACATAAGTAAGAGAAAAATAAAGAAGAATTTGAAAAAAAAATGAAATCTAAGATTTTTGAAGAGAAAGAATTATGACAATGCTCCAGTTAAAACATAAGATATAAAATAACAAAAGGTAGATGTAAAGGAGTAGCTAGAATCCACTGGGATGATGGTTGAAATTAGTAAAAACTGAGAGATTTGTGGGTCACAGGGGAAGCAATGGAATGCCCATCAAGGTTAAGAGCCGTTTGGTGTGAACTTGTAGTATCTGGAGAGTGGTGGTTTGTGGTATTCAGGGTTTTGGCATCTGTGGTTTTTTATCAGAGAAAGCGAATCAGAAATTTATTGTTATAACTTACTAGTGAGAGAAACCCCAAATATTCCAAAGCTTTCAGATTTTATTGGCATATGTTGGTTTTTCTTCTCCTTCTATACTGTTCTTTATCTTTATGTATCTACTAAGAAGAAAAAAGATGATGAACGTGCAATCTGTTTTGCACCTCCCCCCCAACCCAGATTTTGAATAGAAAAAATAAAAATAAAGGACAAACTGAACTACATACCTTTAAAAAGTCCGCAATTTTTGCAGTTAATTGTTGTTGCTCTAAAGTACTTTGATGTCCTTGCCAGATAAAATTTGAAGACCCAGATTGCAAAAAGAAACAGTCATTAGAGTTCAAAGATGTTGCCACCTGAATGAGAAAAGAAAATACATTAACAAATGACAAAATAAATCTGATTTGTTTAGTACTGATGCAGGAGATGCAACAGAAACAAAAAGTCAAAAATAGACCAGAAATGCACAAAAATATGATACTAGTGAATAAATTATAAAAAGAAATCCCCCTGTCTTCTCATTTCAGCATGAATTCCATGTCTGATGCACTTGCCAAGGAGTGAATATGGAACAATTGTTTTGGGGCTCATGCAGATGCATATAGAATGAGTAAAGTGAACATGGGTAGTGATTTTAACAGCCTACTTCTAAATGGTAAAAGGATGTCTGAGCATGCTATGCATGCAAGTGTGTGTGTGTGTGTGTGTGTGTGTGTGTGTGTGTGTGTGTGTGTAGAAGAGGCTAAAGGGGGTAGAAGGGCTCGGGGTGGACCAAAAAGAGAATCGGTCAAAGTAGTAAGAAATGATTTAAGAACCTATAATTTAACAATGGATATGGCATAAGCAGAACCAAATGGCAAAGCAGGATTCATGTAGCCAACCCCATGTAATTGGGGTAAGGCTTGGAACCATCATCATCACCCAAGCCTTACCCCAACAAAATCCCTTGTTAAGTTGATAGCTTTTTTTTTTAAATTTTATAGTTTTTGTTTATTGTAAAGACAATAAAACAGAGTCGGATTAAACCTAAATATGACCCAAAATCCATCAGGATCCAAATACAATCCTATGCCCCTAGATCTGATTGTATTTGGATTCTTCCGGTAGTCGGATTGGATTCATATGTGGCTGGATCTGATCCGATTATAACCCTAATTAATGGTAGTCTTACAAGATACGATCATATGAGCAAACTCCAATTTAAAATATCATAATGGAAGTAGTAAAATAATGAGAACATACCGCATCAACTTGCACTGCTTTATTATTATGCACAGATGTTGCAGAAATACGAATAAGTGCAACACTATCAACAGTGTAAGTCTCATCATTTAGACCTTTGTCTTCTATAAACTGCTTGTAACCAGAACTTAGTCCACCCTGGATTAAAACATAGCAATTCCCATTAAATAAGCATCTAACTTATAACAGTCCAATTTCTGAGTAAACATATTACTTGTACAGAGTCGGTCCTTCAAGCTCAATATCTCATACCTTAAGGACAACCATAGGCTGAAAGATTGCAATGAACTGTGGAGGCTCTTTTCCTTGAAAAATGCGGCCCTGCAGGAAGTTTAATGGTAAATACCAAATTTAAGTCACCTACCCTACCTTTATTCAAATAGGGTAAAACATGCTACCTGAACAGGCCTTCCTTTTAATGAGTTAAACATTGTATTAGCCAACTGCATGGCCATCATCTGATCCTCCTGAGATTGAGTAATAGGATGACATAAAAGTAACGTTAAAGTCTAAAATATGAGATCAACTTACAGTTAGCAATTAGGATTGTGTGAAAGACAAGTAGAACTCAATCACAAGTATAGTTTTTGGCTACCGGACAGTCCAGAGATATGGTGGAAATATTATTCTAGCAGCAGCAAAAACAGTTACACATTGGATACATAGCAAGCAAAATATATACTTGCAGGGAAAACTAGTCTTACAATTAGGAGGAAGGACTAGATTGTAGATAGATTGGATAACTAGTCAACAGAGAGTTTTAAGTACCAAAAGGATTGTGTAAGAACCACTTGAGCAGTGAAGTATGAACAGAATGGCACAACATAATGGGATTTTAGCCTCTACCAGAATGAAGGGATGGGTGGATTTTTTTTTTTTTCGGGTGGGGTGGGTGTAGGGGGACCAATCATGTAGAAACTTTTGTGGTCCTTGAAATGAAAAATATATACCAAATTTAGTGTTATACATCAATGTACCTGAACAAAACCAGTGCAACCATCTAAAGAAAAACCTTTGGAGACAAAAATTTAGATGCTCAACTCAACAAAGCCTTGTCCCAACTAGATAGGTGGGTTAGAGAGACCTTGTTCTGGCATTCCACTCTATCCAGGGCCATAACTTTTGGAAGATACATGCATATAAAAGAGAATAATTCTTGCAGCTTATGAATTGAGAAAAGCAAGGTTTCTTATTCTACATTTAACTCCATCCAAATTGATGCATCATTCATTAGATAAGAAGACAAAAAAGGGGGTCAATGGGGTAATTAGAATCAAAATGCAGTACATAGGATTGCCTCCCAAGGAATATAAAAGTAACTTTTTCATAAGAAAGATATAGGCCTTGACACTTGACATGCCCCATGAGGAGGGCACAAAAATAAATTGTCATGTAGCATGTCCAGAATAACTTAAATTACCTGGATACTGTCCTTCCCCACCCAACAGGACAAGTAGTACTCTTCCTTCTTATCACCTGAATGATATGTATAGAGAATAATATAGCAATCTCCACAGTAAAATTTACCAATCTCCTCTTGAGGAACAGGTGTCTTGGCACTGCCATCAATGCACCATACCTGAAAAAACTAGTGGACTTCACACTTCATCTCTTTCAATAATATATTATCATTCATAATCCTGTAAAGATCATGTCATTTTCAGAAATACAGTAACAAAACAATGGGAATAGTCAGACCTCAATTTTTCCACCACTTTCAAGTAAAGGTGGCACTTCTTCATGAACAGGGGCATTTTTTGTTATTCCCTTGACATTAACACCTTGTTGCTTCAGCATTGCTAACAGATGAAAACAATTTAACAATTAAATTATCATCTCAGGAAAAAATGTACTTGCAAAATGTAGAAGTGATAGTACCTGCTACTCTTGATCTTCCATCCTCAGCACCAGAAGTACCTGATCCACTTGGCCATGACTCGAAATTTGACTTGAAAAAATGTGTCTCATACCCTTGAACAACCCTGGTTATGTGCGTTGATTTTGGTCTGTTTTGGCTGCTAATAAATTCCTGACAGCAGAGAGTATATATAAGAATGTCTGATGCTATGATTATCATGAAGGAATGGAAATAAGTGCTCTACCTCAGCAGCTTGGTTGGCAGCTTTTCTCTCCTCCATTTGTGTGGCACGGCCAACCCAGACAAAAACCTCAGCACCACAATCCAGTAAATAGCATTGGTTGTTCTCCAACATTGATTTTGAAAGTGCACCATCCACTGGCGTCACCTGACCATTAGTAATGCTACAGTAACCAGAAATTTCATGTTAGTATCATATGTTGACTAGTTACACACTTCATGGGGCACATAAATTCAGGATACTATCATTATTAGGATTCCCCTTTGGTTTGTACAAATATTAGAACTATAGAAGATAAACTACCAGCAAGGTTCTTTTTTGGAAATACCTGTAAAGTTTTCCAGGAGTAGTCTCCAGAATAGCATCATCTTCTGTTGCAGCCTTTCTCCCAATTGGTGCAAAACCACCAAAAATGACCCAGAATTCACCTGAAGCTGACTCAGCTACAAGTTTTCCATCATCTAGCATAAAGAACACCATTTAGATATTTAAAGAGAACTACGTATGCATGCAGATATAGGTACAAAATTTAAACATAAAATATTAAAATATTCAGAAAATAAATTATGTGAGAAAACAAAACATCAAAATTATAGGTGGCCTTACCAATAATTGCAACGTCACACTTTCCTTCATGATACGTGTCCTTGAAATACTGAATTACTTCTAAAGCCTTTGCTCTTTCTTGAATATTGGAGTTTGCACCATTAAACTGATAAATCTTGTTCTCCGTATCAAGGATAAACACATCATCATGATTCAGTGACGAGCGAGCAAAGGGAACCTGCGTGACATGAAATAATATCACGTTTTCCCTTCATCCCAGATTAAAAAAAATAAGTGCCTCAGGTTCAAGTTGAGAATATCTGAAACCTGCTTCAATTTGACAACTCGTTTTCCTCGGCAAACATAGAGTCTAGTTTCAAACGTTTCTTCTTCAGGTTTCTTAAATCCAGAAGCAACACCACCCTCCAAAGGAATAATGCATGGTTTAAAGTATGACAAGAACTTGTCTGACTCATACCCTTGGAGTTCTCTATGCTGAATTGCACGCCCTCCAAGGGCTGTATCAAGTTCAACTGTCTTGATTGCTGCAGTTCCAGCTTCATCCTATCACAATTGCGGAAATTACAGCTTCGAGTTAGAACAGATTGTTTTCAGTAACTGTTAAATGTTATTGATGAGAATAAAAATAATATATAGATAATTACAAGTGACAATGTATTAGGTAGGTAATAGCCCTTATCAGGGACATTGTAGGAAAAAAACTAATAAAAGCAGAATAATAGCAATTCTAGAAGACCACCTGACTCGTGTCTTTCCCAATCCAAAAATGAATGTCATATAGATGAGAGCCTCCCTTTCCAGCGGTTGTCTGCAGCATATTTGCTAGATGAGTTCATAAAAAGCCTAAAAGAGAGTACACTTCGCACCATAACATTAGACTTACAGAAATTGGGTGCATAATTGCAAATGCATCTATAGAAAAAACAGTTCATCAAACACAGAAAAGAGCAGTATTATTCCAAAAGTAAGAAGCAACACCAACTTAAAGAAATGTGTCAAAATCGGATACATATATAAGGAATGACCAGACCATACAGTTTACAGTACTGACAGTCAATAAGTTGCAAAAAAAGGTTTAGGTCAATTCCTGGGCCCCTCCTCCCAATGGAACTTTTAAGCTAAACTTTGATGGAAGTAATGTTGGGAATCCAGGGCCTTCAGTCATTGGGGGAGTGATAAGGAATGAGGAAGGGAATCTAGTTTCTCTTTTCTCAGGTTCAATTGGAGTTGGTGACTCCCTTAGGGCTGAGATCCTAGCAGCCTTGGAAGGTGTACAAAGAGACAAGGAGATGAAAATTAACAAACTGATAATATAAGGGGATTCCAAACTGGTGGTGGATTGGTTGAAGGCAAAACAGAATGAACATGGACTGTGGGCTTATAGTAATGAAAAGAAAAATTTCAAATGGCTGGCTCAGGGCATTGAAGTTAGAGTGTTCTGGATTAAAAGAAGTGTCAATTCCTTTGCTGATGGGTTAGCCAAACAAGGGGTGAAAAGGGCGGCTTTATTCTGGGCTCAGTTGTAATTTTCTGGATTTTTAGTATGTTTTTTGGATGAGCGAAGAGAGCTTACCACTCCCTAATGTACATTGTTTCTAATTAATGAAATTTTCTTGGTATTGATTAAAAAAAGGTTCAGGTCAATTCCTGAACCATTGTGCAGTTGACTTTTTAAGCAGGAAGCACTTATTTTATATGCAAGAGTACTTAAAAAATATTTAAGAAAATTAACAGCACCTATTTTTCCGGTAACTGAGAATTCCATTATCTGAAAATAAGACATATAAAAAGTGCAAGGCCTTTTCTTCACTCCTTAAGTCACTCTATAAACCAGTAGCACAGTTTCTTTTTTATCAATAACGGAAATTGGATTGAATTAATGAAAAAGAGAAAGAAATCTTGTTTCCAAGAATAGATAAGAGTATCATTACAGGAAACAGACCGAGGCTGCCTCACGAAACAAACTCTGTAAATGTAAACACACTTTGTGACAAATTAATCCTTGGGCTTGAGGCAGCAGCTGGGGGTAGAGACCACTTATTTTGAAGCAGCAGGTAGTAGAATGGTTACAGCCAATAGAAACCAATCAGTGGAGCTTTGGGAAGTTACCAGAGGCTCCCTAACTGGCCATCAGTGTAAATCTATTAGCCATAGTTATTGTATCAGATGCCCAAATAGCTGTTGCAGATGTTTTAGGAATGTGCATATATGTTTTTAATCAATTATTTTATAAATTGACCATATTATATAATTATGTGATGGGTACTTTCCATTTTATGTAATTCAACTTTTATTTGATGCATGAAATTTGAAGAGCTTTCTTAAATCAGATCTGTGTGAACAGAGCTGTAAATGCCTTTTCTTTGGGAGCTCTAACTTCATCCCAAGTCTCTACCACATACAAGATGATATTAAGAAAATACCATTTAGTATAAAGTGACATAGGACTCAGTGCTAAGAATTTAGATTGTCCAAGAACACTGAAGACAGAAGAAAGGAATAAAATACAGCACTTAAATTGAAAACAGGAAAGAAAGAGGGGAAGGGGAAGAGGAGAAGAGGAGAAGAAAAAGAGAACCAAAACATATGATTGAAATTACCCGCAAGCATATAAACATAAATGGCAGAAGGATAGGAGTAAAGGAACATGTCCAAATTTAAAAACAAATATAATAGATGACTTAAAGTACCTGCAATATAATGTACGAATCCCCCATGTAGAATTTACCATATTCAGTTTTTGGCAAAGGAACTGGCTGAAAGTTCTCAATTCGCCAAATTTCAGTCCCACTGTACAATGTTAAGTAGAAAATCTAAGAAAGTTGCACTAATTCCTGTTCTCTCATACAAAGGTCCAAATGCAATTGAGTGAATACCAGAAAATTTTTCATTTTTTTAGGATCAGCAACCATGAATTGTAGCTTTACTAAGAAGGGTCATTACCCAATGTTGGTCCTAGCTATCTAGTGTATTTATTTTTTCTTGAGGGTGGGAGGTGGAGTGGATATAGACCTAACCATTGACACTTTCTTACACAAAGTGGTCACTCTCAGACTGAAACATACAATCTCATGTTTGTCAAGCTGAGATTTTACCACTGCACCAAGCAATAATGGAATTTGAGAAAATCCAAGCATTCCAGTTAGTAGGAAGCAGGAGACAGAAAAATGCACTTGGCTGACTGTAGCTGAATACCAGAAAAAAACATTTATCATTTGAATTTTCATATAAAGGATACACTTTATGGCCCACTCCATGAAATGCAGGATCCACATTTTTTGTAGAGCTTGCCATTGTGCAGCAGTTTCTTTATCAATCTCTCTTATACAGGCTTCAGAGGATGCCTTCCAATTCCCAAATTTCTGGTGTCTAAAATTTTCAAAAAATAACAAACACAACACAAACATATATGAGATACTGAAGAACCAGAAAATGAAAGAGAAGAGAAAAAGAAAACATTGACATGACTATGAATTTCTTAAAAAAGAATAAGCCTCAAACATATTTAGAAGTGGTATGACAGATCATAAGCAATAGTGGAGAAACTTTTTTTGTGGAAGCAATACTAGGGAGAAACCAACGACCATAGATCTACAAGTTATGCAATAATCAGTTATAAAATGAAAGAATGCATCCATGATATTCCTAATCCTCTGAAAAATCTAAAAAGATTACTCAAAAATCAATAACTCCGTTTAAAGGCAATGCACAATTAGGATATCCATTAGTGCATGAAAAACATATAAGCGCGTCTAATATGCTCAATTACAATTCAGTATTAGTTCAGATGGATTCAGGAATACAATGTCCTGCAAAACATCAAGTAAATCCAACAAACACAAAACCATCAGAAAAATCCACTTCAACAATGTATCAATCAGTACAGTGCACGATAGAAACACCAAAGGAAAAAGCCTCCAATTTTTTCCACAATAAAAAAAAAAGACATTATGAATTATCAAGTAAAAATGACTAAAACAGTTAACATTAAATATTTTTGGACAACAAATTAAATTGACGTAACAAGAATCTAAGGTAAACCAGATCTTCATACAACTACTGCAGTTATCGAAAACAGCAAACTTATAAGCAATCAGAAAGAATCTCATTGATAAGAATGCAAACCGAACATACCGGCGATTTCTTATCTCTCCTTGCAGAGCCGAAGATGGCCGGAATGTGGTGAGAAGGGATGCAGAGCTGGCAAAAGCTTAACAAAAAACGAGTAATTGCACTCTGGTTCTCTCGCTCGCTCTCTCTCTCTCTATCTCTTACTTTTTAGCTTTCTTCAGATATTCAGATTTCAGAGAATTGTTCTTATACTTGAATTTTTCTTTAAATTTGTTAGATAAGAGGCGGAGAAGGGATGAGTACGAGAAGGGGAATGCGAGGGAATGAAGAAATAAAAGGAGAAGGAAGAGTGAGGAAATTAGGAACCTGAAGATCCGGTCATGGTGGCACCGGCAACGGTGGAAACTGGAAACCGATAAAGAAGATTCAAATATGGCTTCTTTTTTTCAAACAATTTCCTTGATTTTAGGCTTTGGCTCCTTTTTCTTTCGTATGTCGGGAATCTGGGATGAAACCGGAGAAATAGATATCTGCTACGACCGTTTGCGTAGCCTTGGGCTAAAGTCGTGAATCACAGCCCTCGATGTTTTTGATGTGGCCCACCTTGAAATGGATAAGTGACGTAAGGTGGGCTCCAAAAATATATCCAAAGGCCATGATTTCATGTTTTAGGCCAACGCGTAGCGGATTTCACCATTCATCCCCGTACTTTTCGTGTTCTAACCAACGGAGCAACGGTTATGTGTCAGGTGCGTCGATTGACTTGGTACAAGCGAGTCAACTCGGTGACTCGGTATCATCATCATCATCACCATTATCAATTTATCATAATGTGGGGTCATCTAACATCTTCAGGTCTTGTTCTTCCATCTTCCATTTTCTATCGTTGGATTACAGATAAGAGGCCCAGCCTGGTTGAATCAAATTCTGATGACGAAAATGCACCTAATACATGATAGGGGCCTACCTTGGTTGAATCAAATTCTGATATGTTGTATATGGGTCCCACCCCCATTCTGCAAGGGGGTCCCACTTCCTTATCAAGTAAGGCAAGTGGCCTGGTCAAGAGGACACCTTCCAGCTTCTAAGACAAAAGAATGTGAAGCATTAATTAATTCCAAGTACTAATTTGTTATAATTTGTATCAATTCATAACTACACCAGTGTGAATTTGTCCTAAACCACAGTGTTTCTTACTTGTATTTTGTATTTTTAAATTTATTAGTAAACGTGTATGTACATTTGCATTTCTCAGTATCTTTAAGATAAAATTATTTATAATTCATGATCAGTTTCTAAATTTTTTTGAGTGGATAGTTTCTAAGCGGTTATAGGATAGTTTTTGAAGGAGTAAATGACATATATATCCTCTTTATGCCCATTGTATCTTTAGATAAAGGAGTAGAAAATGTCCAATAAAAATTCCAGAAAGAATGGGCATTCGCCCTTTTACAAGTAGTATAGATATTTGCATTGTATATATTTGTATTTATAATCTTTCTAAACCAAGCCTTATATAATTCTTAGGCTGTGTTTGGGAAGGCTCAATCCAATAGCTTAAAAATTATCCAGGCTTATGGATAAATTTAAAGCATAACTTTGAGGTCATTAATTAATGGCATTTAAAAGGGAATTTAGAAGTTTTAAAATGTGGCCCACACCTTAAACCCAAAAAAAAAATAGAAATCACAAGCTAATAAAAAGCTTCTGCTTAATTATCCGCCAAAATAGCTTAAAATTGTCACCCAACTAGTGAATGACTCCGTACTAAGTACGGGGTAGTTAATCTATATATATGTACGGGTCTACATAAATTGACCCTTATATGACAAACCTGCAAAATTATACGGGTCATTAAATTCAACTTGAAACATTTATTACTTTAATTTAACCATTATTATTATTAATTTATTTTAGTATTTAATTTAACTTTTTTGTTATTTAGTAATAATATTAACTAAATTTGTAATTATTTAAATATTTACTTAAATTTTTTTTCAACCGAGTATAATTATTATATAATAGATTTGTTAATTCACATTTTCCATTTTAGAATAAACATTAATGATTTGGCTTAACAATTTTAATGACTATTAATAAATATTGATTCTTATTTAAGGTTTAATTATGTATTTGGTAATTATTATGGGGCATGCTTTGAATAAACATTAATGACAAGTGATGATTGTTATTTTTTTTATTATTTACTTAAATAAGTACTTGATGATTTAGTAATTTTGAGTAAGTAATTATTTGATTTAATATGAATTATTTTATTTTTTTAATTATTTATAATAGACATTTAGGGTAGGCTCTTTATTTGATTTAAGAGACTTACCATGTTTTTTATCTAGACAATGACCCCATAGTAAGGGGCAACTACAGTATCATTTAATTTGAAATTTACTATTTAATAATAAAAAATCAATGTCCTGTTGAGCAACCCATCCCAAAAAAAGTATCAATAATTTTGAAATCACTAATCTATTTATAAAATAGTAAACTTAGATAGATGTTTACAACAATATCACCAATAGTGCTTAATATTTAGGGACATATGAATGCATAAAAAGCATATATGATATCCATTCAAAGAGGTAAAAAAGGAAAAAAAATCATTCAAAGAGCTGTTAAGAAAAACAATCCATGCCAAACAACATTTCCAGATGCATCCATCCTCTAAAGTAAGAGATGAAAAATATACTACAATCAAATCATCATCATGTATGGCTATAATCAACTGATAATATAATTAGAACTTTGAAGCCCATCCAACAGAGGAAACATGAAAGAAAGGAGAATAATGGGACCATCCTAAGTATGGAAGTCACCTCCTAGTTAGGTGGCAACGCTTCTTTTGGTCAATCATGGTTATGGATTTTAAGTCTAAGCTCCCCACAATGCACGTAGACTGGTTAGAATTTATCTTTAGAAAAAGATAAGACTGTACATAACCTAATCGTATGTTTGAATCATGGGAATTGAGAGATAGAAATAGAAAATGTAGGTTGAAATTATAATTTTGGGCATGTTGATGTGTCAAATTCAAGTAAATTAGAATACTCATAGATTAATAATATATTAATAATTATGAAATCAATATAAGTATATTACTATTACTATTATTTACTAATAATATATTCTTATTATGTGTGTATTGATTTTGAAATCAGTAATATTAAATTATTATTATTATTATTATTATTACTATTATTATTATTATGAAGTAATTAATTTGTTATAATTACGATTTTTAATTAATTCCTGAAATAATAATTGCTTTTATAATTCTTTTAGTTTAACAATAATGAATAATTGAAAGTTTATAATTTTACTTTCACTAAATGAAATATTTATTGGAGAATAGTAATAGTATTGATTATAATTACTTATAATAATAATAATGTAAATGATTAACACTAATTATATATTTATAAAAAAATTAATATGAATTAATATAAATATAAAATGATTATATCCCAATAATTATCATTATTATAATTAAGGAATTAATTATAAGTAAGTAATTATAATCAGTAATTAATTTTTATCAGAAATCATTATTATTAGTAATAATTAATTATAATTATTGATGATAATAATAATATAATTATACTAATTAATATAAGTTAATTATAATTACTGATAATAATAATATAATTAATTATTTTATATAAATACAAATAATTAACATTCAATATTTATTTTCAAAATAACTAATACGAGTTAATATATATATATATATATATATATATATATATAATTATTATTTCTGAATTATTAACTACAATTATGAAAATCGTTATTAATTATCATTCCGAATTAATAATGAGAAATATTATCAGTAATTAGTTAATATCAGTAGTTAAGTATTAGCAGTAATTTTTATAAGAAATTATTATCAGTAATTAGTTATTACTAGTGAGTTATTATAATTAATAATTAATAACTGAAATTAATTAACTAGAATTCATTATTATTATTAGTACCCCTCTTTCGAAAAGTTGACTCATCATCATCGTCATTTTATGAATTTTGTAAAATATTAAATTATTATTAATATGAATATTATGAATTCTATTATAATTATTTTTCTACTTTTAAGATTTTTTTAATTTATTACATAATTTTTTTATTTTAACTATTTAAAATTTTGTCATGTTAAATATTTTGTTATTTAAATATTTAAAAGTTTTCATTATTTGAATTTTATTTATTTTAATGTTATTACATAATATTAAATATTTTGTTATATTATTTAGCTATTTTTAATGTTTTTTATTTAAGATTTTTAGTTATTGAAATATTTAAATAATGTTTTATTTTTTAATGTTACTTTTTTTTATTTGAATAACATTTAAATTGAATAATTCGTAAAATTATAATTTATATTGTTACTACATACTTTCATGATGAATTTTGTAAAAATATTGAATTATTAATAATATGAATATTATTAAATCTATTATTTTTTTATGTTTTGAATAAATATTTTAAATTTAGTATATAATTTCTTTATAACATTTAAATAGTTCTGAATTTTTTTAAATTGAAACTTTCTTTAGATAGATAGATAAAAAGCGGAATAGAAGATAAATAGGAATTAGAGATAGTTTAGGAGAGAATCTCTCTACTAAATTAGAGATCATTTAAGAGATAAATAGGAGTTAGAGATCATTTAGGAGATAAATAGGAATTAGAGACAATTTAGGAGGAAGTGGGGGAAAGTGGTGCCACTTTGCTAAACATTAGAAAAACAAATCCCTCTTTCTTTATAGTTGTAAGAAATAGTTAAGCATATGTGATTTCGTTATTGGTTTAATGGGTAAATATGTGGAACTAAAAAAATAAAAAAATTTAAAAAATATAAAAAATTAGGAAGGGGTTTGAAGCAAGGAGAGGACTGCTGACATGGTAGGACCAATTTTAATATATATATATATATATATATAATTACTAATTTACCCATTCTCATGGTAATGTGGCATTCCCAAAAATTCTTTCAACAGCATATGCTGTTGGCTTGCAACAGCTAAAGTTCTTCCCAATGAATAAGGGCCTGGTCGGGTCAAGGTAGACTCCTAATCCACATCTTAGGGTTTGTAATAGGGACCATCAGATCTGATCTGATGAGACTTGATTATAATTGCTGACTATACTCTTTCTCAGTGAAATATCCTATAAGCTTCCGCACCTTATATTAAAATTTAATTAATTACAATGAGGGTAATAAGGACTGAATACTAGATCAGTTGTCTAAATAGACTAATATCATTTGGAGGAACCGTGCAACCTAAAAGCTTAAATTGTTAGATGAGGCCCCTAACATTTGCATTCAAATGTTAAAAAAAATGAATAACAATTAGGCTCAGTTTGGAAGAAGTACAAATGCAAATATGTAAAAGTGCAAAACCTTATATTTTGTATTGTTTTGTATGTATTTTTACTGTACATATTTACATTTGTACTCTTTCCAAACTGAGCTTTATATTTTTCATAAATAAATATCTTCCCTTACAAACATTTTGCTTGCCAAAAATATTTTCCTGCTGGGATTGAAATAAAGGCACACAGCCCCCTTTTTTCAATAATATAACTTGGACAGAAATTTTATTAGTTTTTCAAAAGAAGATCCCTACCATTTGAATATTGTATAACAAAGTCAACAGAACATGGAATAAAATAAGAACAATAAACACAACAATAGAACAAAAAAAAAGCATAATAACATAATAGCATGTAAGTGAACAAAATGTGGATTCAATTCTAAGAGTAGCCACTTGTGTCAAGTTGATTGTAAGGTTTCAAACTGCAGAAAAAAGAGGGTATTTGGTACATTTTTTCATGCAGTCTTCTAAGTTTTCACCATGGTTTTAAAAAACAACTTGAAAATGGAATCGTTTTGGCTACTGGTTTTTAGGTTGATAGTTCGATTGTCCAGTTCAAATGGATGGCCCATTTTGACTATAAAAAATAAAAAAAGAAAGAAAACAGCCAAAAATCATTAAACAGATCAACAGGTCAATGGTTCGACCATCCCGATCAATAGATTATTGACCGATTCAACGATTTTTGACAAAAAACTAAATTTATAGTAAAATATAATTGATTGCCTGAACGGTTGTTGGGGCAAAGAGTCCAACTGTCCGAATCAACGACAGTTCGAAAACCATGACTTTGACACAATAGAAAGATTTACTTGAAAAAGACTTGACAAACACCCCCACAGGCTCTCCATGTTGTGCCAAAGGGGGCGTCCCCTATCACTAGCCCCACAATCTGACATCAATTTTAAAGTTAGGTATCTCTAATAGCAGCCACTCCATGCCAAAAAAGTAAAAAGAAAATGCCATAAGGTTAGGTATCTCTCCAATCCATCCCTAGCGCTAAGACCCCAGGTTATGGGGACCATTAAGTAATAACATTTATTTTTCCAATTCATGATCACCTTTTTGTCTTATTCATATTCTATATCTTATTTTTTCTGCTTTTGTCTGTATATTAACTATCCAATTGCATTTCCTTCGATTATGCATTATCACTTCTGCAGCATCCCATTGTCAGAGTGTCGATCAAAGGTTTTATTTTTCTCCAATATTTTCCCTTTTTTTTTCCTTATCCATTTATTTTTTTTTTAAGTTTCATGTCTAAATTCTCTGCAGGATCAGATAATGATAAATTTATAGTAAAATTAAATCTCACCCCTTGGTTCTGACTTCTAAAGGCGCAGTTTAAAAGGAGTATAAATACATACAAATATGTACGTAGAATGTAAAACCTTTTATTTTGTATTAATTTATTAATATGTATGTATTTATATTGTATATATTATCATGAGGAGATGCGCTGTGGAGAGCCCATTTCGTTTTTATCAATACGAGATTTTATCCCAAACCTGATGGCTAAAAATTGTTGAATCGGTCAATAATCTATTGACTTGAGCAGTCAAACTGTCGACCCATTTGACCCATTTAATAGTTTTTGACCATTTTTTAATTATTTTTTAAATATCACTTAAAAGATATTTATATCCTTTTCAAATGTCATTTAATGACAGGTTAACTACTGATTAATGATAAATACTCAATTATCATGTTTTGAAAATCCGGATATTGAATTATCACATTTTGAAGTTCGGGACTAAAATGGCACTAGGCACAAAATACACAGGATGCTAATCGAAATTTTTCATACATTCTTTCAGATTCCAGCACAGCATTTGGGAGTGTGAAAAACCTGAAAAATATAAATTTGCCTAAAGAAATCTAATTTTAAGAAACTAATTGATTAAAGAATACAAACAAAAAGTATCCCCTCAAGTATGACGAGTGGACGGACTGGAATGTTGGCACTATAGATTCTTCTGTTGAAAATTGACCAAGAACGTTTTTTTGGAGAATGATCAATCAATTCAGCTCAGAATTTTTTAACCCCATCGTAGAGGGGATGAATCCTAATAATGGATTGATGTTAAATCCATGGACAAGATGCGGCTTATAGGGGGGTTATTAGTAGACTATGGGGGGTTGTAATTCAGAATTCGGGCTGCAGTGTACTTAACCCAACTTTTTTCTAGTATGGGCTATTATTTTGAGAAACCGGTTTCAGTCAGTGCAAAGCCCATTTGAACAGTCATTATAGCTTTGCATTGGGAATATCTCCCATAAAATAAAGCACAGAAGTATGGAGATGTTCCCGATGCAAGGCTGTAAAGGGCCTAAAGGCTGTTTGAACAGTATTATAACGGGCCTTGCATTGACCGAAACTGATCTCCCCTTCTAATGGGCCAGCTGCTAAAATGGAGTTTAGGTCCTGTTTGGTTGGAATCATCAAATGGGTATATTAACAAAAGGTACAAAATACAAAGTCTTGAATTTTATGTAGGAGGATAACTGTTCAATATTGTATGTTCCTGTAAAGTACTTTAATATAATTGCGCGATATGATGTTATACTTCCTGCTGATATAGAGAATATTGGGCCCATCACTCACCCATCCTATGCCTACCACTTGGAATAATGATGTAGCCATTTCTTTTGAAGCTATTGAAAACCTAAGTTTTAGTGCTTGTTTGGGAGGTCGTAGTGCCTTCTTGCTTTCTGAGGTGGGCTCAGTATAAAATATAGAAAGCCCAGATCGAATATTGGTCGGTCATTTGAAGGGCTGTTCTCTTTGAGTCCGGATTCACTTGCCCCACTCATCCAGCTGCACGTTGAGAATATCAGTGACCACAATACAACCGATGCTTCATATATGTGGCTGGATAAGTGTAGCCAGCAATGTGTTGTGTCAGTAGATTCAGACTCATCTATGTCAGCATTTTTTGAAAAGCTTATCTAAAGCACTTGAGAACAGCTGAACCAACTTAGCTGAATCTTTAGTTCAGTCATGCCAAATAGGCACTTAAATTAAGGCAATGTTTGATATCATTAGAATTCGGTAAAGTAATTTTGGGTTCTGTGCTATTTTATAGTGTTGTTTTGTGTCAATTAGGTGCCATTAGGCATCATATAAGTAAAAAAAGGCAAAATTATTCTATAGCAAAAGAAAAATGCTAAAATGGCATTTTCGGCAAAAGTTGCTTTCAAAGAATTCAAGACATTCAGTGGTGCTTGAAATGGTTGGGAAACACTCGATCAAACACTTGATTTGAATGGGACAAAAATGTCCCTCTTAATAATGAATTTTTATAGTTAAAATGGTCATTTCCTTTTTTTTGCTTGGAAAATAGAAGAACATGAATAAATACACTCACCTAAGTAAATATTTCCTAGAAAAAATTTACGCATCCAAATAAATAACTTACCAAAAAACAAACAGAACCTTAATGTCAATATCCATTATTAAATTACTATTACAGTCATCACATGATAACTCAAACTCCATCCATCATCCTTAGTAACTTAAATGCCCCTTGATTAAAAAAGAAAATTGGCTAATTTTATTCCACATATAACTGGTTTTATCGAAGGACCATAATATTAGTCCTAGTTATCCAGGATTAGTTACTATTTATGTTTTCACTCTTATCAACTTGAGATTTTATAATTGAACCAAGCAATGACCCCAACAGAGGAGATTCTGTAATTAGTGAAAGCAAGTGAGTGCATAAAAAATAAGTAAATAAAACAAGTACTACGTACAACAATCAAAGAGAGATATATGATTAAATGGAATGTGTCTAACACATTTGAACTTTATATCATAATCTGTCCTGACCATCCATTATTTTGATGTGTGGTCCTGCTGATTTGGTGATGGGTTCCTAGTTATTCCACTTTTTTCTTTCTAGGCTTCTGGCTAGCTGTTTCTCTTTCGGTCCCCATTTTCTTGCATCGCCTTCGTTACATGGACTAAAGTTCACATCACTACAGCAGAACCGAACCTTTATTTCAAAAGCAACAAAGTATGAATTCAAAAAGGAAAAAAAAAAAAAAAAAACTCATACGAAAGGCCCTAGCCTTTGCTTTAATTTTGTATTGTTTCTAGGACCAATTGAGTGAAAAGTTGCCCAAGGAGCCGTAAGGGTGGCACAAGGAGCAATTCTGCACCTAAATCCATTTTTTGCTTCCTAGTGAATCATTAAGTTGTCATTTTCTTGCAAAAGTCGTTTTGTAGTGTCCTTTTACTGGCCCCAAGGAGGAGGGATTCTTCAGTGTAGGAGTTTTAAAGCTTAGACAATTACAGTCCATGAAGAGCTCGGATCTGAAGATCACAAAGTGCTGACTTTATCTTGGCCACAAGACACTACAGCCGTACATCAGAAACACGTTACACCTCCCCAGGAATCAGGATTTGTTCCTCACAGTCTCACACCAACCTTACAACACATTCCATCCTGTACTGGGAACATCTCCTCATGAATAACAATATACATGGATGGATGGGATGTTCGCCAAATATGCGACTGGGACGTGCTGTAAGATTAGTGTGGGGAGTACTCTGTGAGGAGCAGATCTGGACTTTAAACTATTCTTACATGAAGTACAGGTGCCTAACTAGACTTGACCATTTGTTACATGAGAAGTTTGATGGGGCTTCTTCACTTGACTAGAAAACTAGGTTTTGAATAGCTCAAGGAGCAAGAAGGGGCTTGGCTTATTTGCCCAAATCTTATGAGCTGCAATTCCTGCATTGGATCGATCATCAATTCAATTAATATCCTTCTACATGAGAATTTTAAAGCATATTTGCTGAATTTGGATTTGCTAGGTTTGTACTCCCTTTCATGACACCCGTAATATGGCCAAGCTTCAATTGTCACTTACAAGGGAGGTGTTTTAGTTTTGGGTTTATTCTTTTGGAGCTGCTCAGAGGTAAGGGTATATATTATGATATTTACAAGAGTGTCTTGGCATATTTGATCTTGTCAATGCTTCAAATAAAGAAAGAGGAGGGGAAACAAGTTTTTTGATCCATTCATCTATGACAAGTAAATTAAAATAGCAAGAAAACATTAAGGTTAGCTATGTTTGGTTTGAAGGAAAAGATAGAAAAAAAGAAAGGAAAAGCAAGGAAATCAATACAAGGTTTATAAAGATAATTTCCTACCTTTTCCTTCAAAACATAGACTAAGGGTCTTGAATCTTGATCAGGTTTGCTTGAATGAATCACCTAAAGTGAGGAGGCCTTCAGCTGAGCATATATCATCTTGGCCTGATGAGATTGATCTCACTGTGACTGGCCTATGAAGTGAAGTAGAATAATTCTTGAGAGCTGCTAGAATAATGGACAACAGTGTGGTTTTCAGCTTTCTCTTGGACATTCTGCAATGGCTCTGATATTAGATGGGGATTTGGTTTAAATACTTCTGAATTCTAATACAACCAAAGTTACATGTGCCAATCAGCAATCGACACGTGGCCACCTCGAAGGGTAACCTCATCTTTTTATAGAGTATTTGCAATATTTTACCCTTCGTCTTAATCCCTTGGGCTCAGTTTCGAATGAGTACAAATGCAAATTTATAATGTAAAACCTTATATATTTTGTATGTATTTGCACCCTACAAATTTACATTTACACGGGCATTATGATCGTGGCCAACCACTCAGAATCATTAAATGCTAGAGTAATGTTCAGCCATGTATCCCCCGCTTTAATAAAGCTAGCATTCAATTTGACCATTGTAAAGCCATTACAAGATGTCCTTCATGGCACCATTAATAAGGCCTCTTGATATGAGAGTAGTGTGGGACCCTCATCCAATTCACCTTGAAAGTTCCCAATTTACCCATTTTGCCATCTTTGCTAACATCAACTTCTATATTCTTTAATCATAATAGCTTTGTTAATTTCCTAAAAAGAGAAATCTAAGGAAGGCATAGAAATTAAAATAAAACCCCACATTTCAAAAATCTGCAAGTCTTATATTTAGACCCCGCTCACATTTCGGTAAATTACTTATTCGGGTAAATGCACTTACTCAGGTAATTGTTTTTCAAGAAGGATTTACCCGGATAAGTATATATTCTCATGTTCTTTTTATTTCCTATGTAAATAAGGTAATGATCATTTTATTCATAAAAATCCATTGTTACAATGGGCATTTTTGTTCCTTTCAAGTGTTGGAAACTTTCCCCCACGGTGGGAAAGTTATTTACACCTAAGAGATGGAGGGTAAGTGATACCTAAGAAAATAAACTTTCCTTGATCCCCACATAAATCTGAAAAAAGAACATGGAATTTTTGGTCAATGGGATTTTGATTCCCATTGACCAACTTTCCCCCCTCTCAAAACCCATAAAAAGAACACCCCCTTAATATTAGTTTTCGTCTGCATTGCAATTGTTGTGCCTCTCAAACATGTATAAAATAAAGATTTTGAAATTCTCCTAATATTGTAATTGTCAATAATTGTCACAGTTGTATAAACTTTGCTAACTTTGCTTTTTTATTGGTTACAGTTACATAAACTTCATTTTTTTAGTACCATTATGTTTTTTTTTTGTTACTTTGTTCAGCTCTTTAATTAGATCATTTCTTCAGCTGGATCATATAAATTTATACCATCCTCTCTCAATTAACCAGCTTCAAATCTCAGTATAGGATGCTGATTGTGATTTATCAGTCTTCAACAATTTCCAACATGCCTTTGGTGAATTGATACTTTTGTAGCCAAGCAAAGTTATGGATCATGTGGGTAAGCGTGGGTAAGGTTCTTATGGATAGGAGATCCCAAATGGCTTGCCACTGATTGTTGTGTTGAGCTAAGATCTCCTACAGTCCTACCCATTAAGGCTATGTTTGGTTTGAAGGAAAAGATAAAGAAAGGAAGGAAAATATAGAGAAACTTATATAAAATTTTTAAAAATTTTCTTACATTTCCCTTCTTTTCCCTACTTTTTCCTTCAAACCAAACACAGCCCAACTGTTCCCACATCCCCGACCCACTTGACACTAGACCGGCATTTGGAAACAGTTTGTGGATAGATCCCGAGTGTATGCATTACGTTCGGCATCTTGTGTTTTTCAGTTTCTTGGGCCTAGGCCTTATGATAGACTGGGCATTGGGCTGGGCCCGTTATTTTGGGTCTTTTGGTTATATGGTTTCTTTCGTTTGGTTGTTGTTTGTGCCGCCCCTCTGGCGTGTACAAAACTTGTACAAAGTTCATATGCATTTGCAGTGACCACGCTACCAGGATCATTGATTTTTTTTTTAGGCGTTGCATAGGACCTAGGTAATGACCATGACAAATTAACATTTCTTTAAATGGAATTAAGATAAGCCTGATGTTGTGATGCATGCAACCATAGATCTGCAATTCTGGGTCTGCGTTGCATGAATGTACACCGACGCATGCATAATAAAAGAATATAACTATAATTTTAATAGTAAAAATGAGCTATGACATACGAGTGGGTGAACCCTGTGCAGCTGTGCTTGGTCATACACCTGTGAAAGTGTGAATTATATTATAAATGAAAATAATAAAATGATAAAAAACCAATAAAATGTTAAGAAAAATACAAAAATATGGACATGTCTCTAATATTAAATTATATATTAATTATATTTGAACAAAATAAATACGATAAATGAGAATTATTGTTATTAATGTCTGATTAGCCAGTTTCAACTTGGAGGTTCAAGACATTGGGTTACACTTGCATGCATAGATGATCAGTCATTACATTAATAGGGATCACAATTTTTCTCATCCCCGACGGGGACCCAATTTTCCAGATCTGATGGGGCCAAGGATGGGAATGGGGATTGAGGTCTCCGCCCCCGATTATATATATATATATATATATTAAATGCTATTTATATTAAATATACTATTACATTATTTATATTATATATATGTATACCAAAACATATTTAAAATATTATTTATAATTTAAAATTTTTATTATTTAAAAAAAATACTATTATCTGAAAATATTTCGGAGATTCGGGTCCCCACAGGAAACCCATCCTTGTTGGGAATCAGAGATGGAGGATAAACTTTATCCCTGATTAAAATCGAGGACAGAGATGAAGGTTAATTTAAGAATTAGAGACGAGCCCCACCCTGAACCCGCACCATTGCCATTCCTATATACGAATGAGCAATTAAGTGCAGATAGAAACAAAGTTCAAAAATGTCATCATGCATGCATCGGGTAATACTTACTTATCGTATTAATGGGTCATCATCGATACACTAAATAATAGAGCTTTGGGAATTTGACCTATTTCAGGGGCTACACAGGCCTAAGAAACCTATATTTGAAAAAAAAAATAATATGTATACCATTCCATTTTGTTTAGTACCACTTTCATTAATCTATTTCTGAAAAAAAAAATTATGTATACCATTCCATTCTGTTTAATTCTGTTTAATACCACTTCCATTATTAAACTATGAATGTTTAAATAATTTCTTATTACGTTTATCATCCATCATATTTTTATGCAAGAGTTTTATTTATTTATTTATGGTATTCAGGTAGTATCTAATTATCTATTCTATATAAGAGAAATTGACATTAAAAAGCGTTCACTAAGTCATTAATGGCATCGTGACATTTCTAGCTAAAACATTATGTACCCATGTAATATGATAATCACATCTAACTATATTAAATTTGGTTGCACTGGCTCCATATACAATATTCTTTATAAGGAGTGGGAAGGGGAGAAATTGTTTCCCTAGAATTTTATCATAAATTAACTTATTAACCATAAGATTGAATTTTGAGGGCGCCCACCGCAAATAGTCAGCTTGCTTCAAACTCATGAAAAGCAGCTTATTCAACACCAATCACGAGTGACTTTGATGCAAATACAAGGCTCTAAAAAAGGCAAAAGACTAAGACCTTTAGTTCTTCTATAAATTAAACAACCATCGCAATGGGAATTTTGAGGGAGCTAACCTCTAAGTCTCTCTTTATACTTTTCTTAAGTCAGACATTTGGTGAGCTTGACCTCGATCCTTTTACCCCACCCATTTGACATTTCTAGGAACACAAGGTCTGTTTGATTGGTAGTTAGAATTGGAATCCTTTAAACAGTGTTTTTGAATTGTTATTGACTTGAACAGTCGGACCATTCGGCCAGAACCATTTAGGCAACTGGTGCCATTTCACCCTCAACCTAGTCTTTTAGCTAAAAACCATTGATCACTGGTCAGCGATCCGTTGACTTTAGTGGTCGAACTGTCCACTCATTCGACCCATTCAACGGTTTTGACTATTTTTTGTTGTAATTATTTATTTTATTTTTTCAATTGGAATGGGCCATTCGTTCGAATTAGATAGTTGAACCATTGACCAGAACGATTCTAGTTCTGGGTCGGTTTTAAACCCTGCCTTTAGAATTGGAATCAGAATGGTCTATTCTTTCCATTTGTTTGGTCTGGACGAGAATCAGAATTGGAATCGGCTAAAATGGAATTCTCATAAAGGAGAGGGAGGAACCATTTCTTCAAATGGGGAATGCTATTCCACCAAACCAAACTGTTGGAATTGGAACCCTTATTCCTATAAATTAAATGGACCCATACTATTTATAATGCATTTGTTGCGTGTGTTCTTTTTCTAATATTCCTTGTCATGCAAGGAGGCTATCTGCGTATGTGCTTTTGTAAGAACTGTTAAAAGAATACCTCACTGATGCTTCAGCCAAGTTTTGTTTGATATTGGTGGAAAGTAGGCTTCTGGTTGCCTTCAGAATCTTTACGTTACATGCTTGAGGCTAAAGGTCAAACCCAAGACAAGGGCCCGTTTGGAAGGGCTTGTTAGTGGATCTTCCTAGTGTGGAAACTGTGGATCTTACTTTCCATGGGCTCGAAATATGCTATCTTCAATGAAGTATAACTAGGATGCCAAGCTTCCTTGGTCCAAAGATTCAAACCATGAAGCAGCACATGGTAACAAACGTTTGTTATACATGTCATGATCAAAGATCATGGAAAAGAAACAAAGTAGCTGATTCTTCATCGTCTCTTTTCTTTTATTTATTTATTTATCTTTTATTCTATTGGTTTTTTTTCAGTGGCCTCTGTAATAATTAATAACACGATTTAGAACTGACTCAAAACTGATTAAGGGAATGGATTTCGAGCAGTCCTAAAATGAAGACGCCGATGATTCGGTAGATGAGATGGTCATTTGACATCCCTCAAAAAATGGAGGCACAGGATCAAAGGTATGGTTAATGGACCTCTTGTGCACCATGCTCCATCTCTGCCCCTTAACCCCTCTATGCCATGATTTATAAGTCCACATATTTTCAATGTTCAGCCATAATATATGTGGTCATTCATTTCCCGTACTTACATGTTATCATTTATGGGAGATGTTTCCAATGTGTGGTTATAGTGTCTTATAGATAGTAGATCTGCACGCACGTGCCAAAAATAACCAACACATAGACAACCATAAAGGTTGAAAGCCCATGAAAACCAAATTTTGGATCTTATTCTGACTTTGAAACAAATCCCTTTCCTTGACCCCGATCCCTATCAGGGATAAAAATGATCCTCAATCCTGGATCCCCAACAAAGACAGATTTCTCAATAAGGAGTCAAATCCTTGACATTTTTAAATTACTTTTTTAAAAAAATAAATTACTTAAAATTAGATTTTTTTAAATATAAAAATATTTAAATATTTAAATATATTTTAATACTATAATATAAACACTATTATATACTATTTGCCGAGAACATTGCCATCCCTAATCTAAAAAAATTAATCGTCCTAATTAGCCATGAGGATTCCCAAACAGATCCTTAAGATCATTGCTTGGATTGGGCGCAGGTCAACCCTGAACTGAAGGCCCCTAAAACAACTTACGATGTGGATCTCCTTAGTCCTTACGAGACGGGTCTGACCCGGCCGTTATTAAATTTCCATGTATCTCCGATGTCATACATATCTGATATCCCACTTCCCAATTTAAATTGCGTCTACGAGTTTCAATGCTTTATAGGTAAGGGACAGTGGATCCGAACTTCGGAGCTGTCAATTCAATGAATCGAGAGTCTGACTCAGAATCCTTGCCGCTAACTCGGTATATCACGAACGCATGTATCTGAATCCAACGGTTCACGTGTTATGAGAAAACAGAATGAATGTATGTTTGTGTACAACATCATTTCGCCCTACCGTCTCCTTTTGACTTTTTCCTCTTCAAATATCGCTGCTACATAAACTTTTATCAGTAGGATCAGAATCTTTGCCTTGTTTTTCATAGATAGAGACCCAAAAGGAAAGCTCTGCTGTCTTCCCACGTGTCATATGGACCCCACTATCATTCTTCAGGCAACCTTCCTTGATTGTCGGAAAACCAGAATCCAACCTAACCCTCCCTGAACCTACCCTCCTCGTAGGGGACAGTCACAGCTGTCTTTCCTAGATATGAGACGTTAGATTAGAATCTTTCATTTTGTGTTTTGGTGGAATGGACGGAGAACCCAAGGATGGGAATATAAAAGATTCTAGTTCAATGGGTTACATATGAGAACTCTCAACGTGGCTATAGAATATTGTTTACTCTATCAAATCTTTAGACAAAAAGATTCCAATCCGACGGCGCTGTGTTAGCCTGTTGACTCCAAGACGAAGACCTAACCCGAAAAACCAACAGGAACCCAAAGAAACCCAACTGGCAACTGCGCGCGTGCTTTTTGTAGTTCGCAATTTCTTCTCTTCTTCTCTCACTGTTTTCTTCGCCCTCCAACCACCGAAGTAACAACACCTCCAAACGCAGTCTCTCTCTCTCTCTCAAACTCTGTTTGGGCGAGTGAGAATAACAGCGATACCACCAATCGAACGAGACGGCCATGGCGATCTCCGC
Organism: Nelumbo nucifera; assembly: GCF_000365185.1. Next base: position 76,142 of record NW_010729359.1, on the reverse strand, counting down.
CACGCTCAATCCGGCACGCTCTGTTGGTTTCCCCAAGCTCAATAACCACCGTTCATCCTATGGTTCTCCTTTCACTACCCCCCGCATCGCTGCCACTGCCACCAATGCAGCCGTCTCCGGCTTCCCGTTGACGTGGCAGGTGAAACAGAGTCGGAAGCCTATGGTTTTAGTTTTCTCGGGCGGTAACGGTGGCAATGGTGGAAATGGCGGGAACTGCAGTGGTGGTGGCGGAGGAGGTGGTGGTCATGGTGAAGGAGGAGATTCCGGCGACAAGAACAAGACGGAGGCGATTTTGGCGCTAGCAGAGATTGGGAGGCCTTTGGATAGTATTCCGTCGGATCTGGCTTCGGCGATTGAGGCTGGAAGGATTCCTGGAGAGATCGTTTTTCGCTACTTTGATCTGGAGAAGTCACCGGTATTTCGGTGGTTGCTTCAGTTTGGGGGGTTTAAGGAACGGTTGTTGGCTGATGATCTTTTCTTGGCTAAGGTCACCATGGAGTGCGGCGTTGGCATTTTCACTAAGGCTGGTGTTCTTCTTCTGCTAGATTCCTTATTTCTATGTTTTTTTAATAAACTGGTTGGTTGATCATAAATGCTTACCATATGGGTTCCTTTAAATAATCTTGTGAACCAGTAATGCGTCTAATGTAGTGGCTGTTTTATGGGTCATCCTGTACGAATGGTAATTTCTTAATTTGGAAGTAGATTTCTGAAGCTTCTTTCTTCTTCTTGGTTTTGAAAGTTTAGCTTTTCAATGAAAGTACTATTTTGAGCTTCTAACTGGTTCATTCTTATAAGGGGGATGCTTGTGCTGACAGAAGTCTTGGAGTCAAATTGTAATGGGGAAAATCAGATTAGGCTGAGCTTGTTTTCATGCAAAAATGGATTAAACTAAGGTTTCGGCTTTAGAAGAGGCATAAAAGTAATTGCAATTTTTACAAATTGAGAACTTTTCAGCCTATTTAAATTAACAAATGGAGCCTTAAGGAACTGGAAAATTGAGTTGCTTGTTGAATCTGATAATAAATGGAATAATGTAATGAAACTGGTGGTGGGGTCAAATGTTCTATGCTTTGGGGTACTAGTATTTGATTACCAAGAATGTATGTGGGGTATCCTTGAATTTTCTGAAATATTTTTCATTTATGGACAGTTCTTTAACTTCAATTGCACCCGGGTACCAATAAGAGTAGGTTCTTTGTTTTAGGAAATATAATTGCAATGCATGAAATATGTGAAATATGTCAGGCTTATGTACTTGGTTGCATTTGGTTTTCTATTATTTTCTGTGGTCAAGATTATCGACTGTTGTTTGTGGAATCCCAATGAAGGATTTCTATTTATACCATGAAGATGTTCTTGTCCTGACTGCAACTTGGATACTATTACAGAAGGAGAATGAAACTTGCAACCATCTTAAGCTGATACCAGAAAAATAGCCTTTTTTTAATAAAGTGGCAAATATATGATGCTTGTATATCCATTTTCACACTTATAATAGGCTTAGGCTTTCAGTAAGTGGGAATTGAAGCAACTATTGCCATATTATTGATGATTTTGCTATCCTGTATATATGTTCTTATGTAGGTTTCAAAAAAAGTTCTTATGTATTGATAAATCTTCATTGCTGAAATAGGCAATGGAAAGAATGTTTTACAATTTAATTTGGTCAACAGGCTTCTGAAAAAAAGGTCAACTTGCTAGGTAGAATTTTGAGTATAGTGTTGAGCATGCTTTGTTGTTATAGTGTTTCATCAGTCTTCACTTCTTCCAAAGTTGACCTGTGAAACTGATGCCTCCTATTCATAAGTATTCTCAATAGTGTTTATTGAACAACTTATTTTTTTTCCTTGTCACTATTTGTTTATTGGTCTAAATTTAAGTTTAAAATATGTAATTTTAACTGATGAGAATGAAAATTTCCGGTGAATGAGCTTAGCCTTGTGTTGTTGCTTGAATGTCATTTCTTTTGGATGCTTTGTTGCTTAATTGTGAAGTTATTTTGGACTAAATTATGTCTTGAAGACACCTAATCATTTTCTTTTCAACTTAGATTTTATGTTTATTGGTTTTCAAGCATGGACTTTTGCTCGCTGACTGATATGCTCCAGTTTTTTGGTAATAAAATAAAAATTATTAATAGACAAAAAAGAAAGGATACAAGGAAGCCTGGAAGGTGAAAAAGAGAAAAAACAAAACAAAACAAAAGTCCAAATCCACCAACCCTATCTGACATGACCACAAACAAACTGAGAAAAGGAAAAAAAAAACAACTCACCACCCAAGACTGGCTCAAAGCAAGAGAGATACCTCCAAACCAGAATTTGAAAATGCACCTATAACCCTAGTCCTTAAAAAGAGCCAATGAGTCAAAGAAGCCATCAAAACCTAAAAAACCAGACCAAGAACTCTCTTCTTCCTTAGAATCCTCCAAGGTTTCAATAGCCTCTTGTGTGGTCCAATCCCACAAAGACTCCTTTTCAATCTAGCAAAACGTCTTGGTGCTTACTCTTCTTTCTAAATCTTCTAACTGCAAAAGAGTTCTCCCTAACCTTCATATAGATAGCTATCCAATTCCATATAGTTGGGACAAGGCTTAGATGATGATGACTTTCATAAGGATTAGTATATTTATAGTCTTATGGGCCATTACTTGGTGTAGGTTAGGACCATATCCAGTCTACCCCTCCCAAGACCCCTGATAGCTGGGTGCTGGGACCAACATTGGATAATGGCCTTTGTCACTTGTTAAGCTTAGCTTTATGTACCTTTTATGAGGTTGACTGTGCCATAATTATTTTGCTCTAAAATGTAAGCCTATTAATGCATTTTATTAATTAGTTTTCTGTTATCATTTTGTGTTCTTTGTTTGACTTCTTTTTTTACTGGTATTTTATTCTTAAAGTTCCTCCAATTATAAAATCATAATCTGTTTGAGTTATGACTCCAGACTGCTGCAGAGTATGACCGACGTAGAGAGAATTTTATGAAGGAGTTGGATTTTGTCTTAGCTGATGTGGTATGCCCTTTTCTTAACAGGAAAATGAATTCTTAATTTAAAATTTGTTTGGTTATGTTTATGCTGGACTTTGTTGGACACTTGAAAAGTTCTTACAGGAATATTATTATGCTTGTATAGCAGAGGACATATATAAGTTTATTAAATTAATTTAGAGGGGTAGGTCCTGTATTAGAAGAATGTCTATTACAATAACCCGACTTCCACAAGGAAGTGTGTGAAATAGGTTAATTTTCTTGGATGACAATTTACTTGTCTGCTTTCATTGGTAGAATAGATAATTGATTGTATTAGATGCCTGTGTTTTCTTCTTCTTCTTTGTTTTTTTTTTTTTTTTTTKAGAAAAAGTTAACCAGATTTGATTAGAAAAAAACGGAAGTACATGAGCAGAAGTACTACACAGAGGAAAGAGAACTCAAACGGCAGAAAAGAAAAATTACAAGGGGGGAAGCCTGTGTTTTCTAGTTCTCTATTTATTCCCTTACATCAATAGGTCTTTCACATTTGTACCCTTAATACAAAAATCTACTTCTATAGTTATTACCTCATTGAATATTACCACAGTGTCAGATTCTGGTTATTTTGGTCCTTTGCAGTTTAAAACGTCAAAATATGATTGTCTTTTTGTTTATATAAAAAAATGTGGATCACTTGTATGTAAGAGTGTCAATCAGACAAGTGTGCTCTCATTGAGTAAGCCATGGGGGTCCTACCATGTTTCTCATTCATTTGAGTGAAGATAGAAAAGATTCAAAATATTTTTGTTGCCTGACTTTCTTTTTTTTTTTTTTTCAAGCTAATGAGTAATAAACACTGTAAAGTGACCATAGCTTACTTAGTAAGAGTGCTCATGATATGGTTATCTATATGTAATGGAATTTGGGAATATAAGAATATGTAGGTAGATTTTTGGCTATGTATTTGGGATTCTATAAAGGGCTGATTTGGTTTTAAGGAATTGAAATTTGGTGACTGAAGTGTAGGGGTGGATTATATGGAACCTTGGGGTGGGAAATTGGGGATGAAGGAAAAAAAGAAAAAATTGGCAAAGAAGAGGAAGATGTATACATCGCCTTACCATTAATTGGAAATCTCAATATATTGATTAGAACATGACTTTATTCATCAATTTAACTCTGAATAACCAAGAAAGTACATAAAGAAGGTTTAATTAAAATAAATTTTGTGAAAACCCCAATCCTGTCTCTAGTAAAGTGGCTATAGCTTCTGAAAATTGCAAATCACATGGAATATGCGAGATCTTAGTTTTGTTAATTGGTTATGGAATAACATTTTTAATGATACCAAACATCACAATGATGAGACAAAATTTGACCCCCTAACTGCGGAAGCAAAAAATTATGGAACATTGGAACTGTAATTGGGAAAAGGAGTTGACAAACAGAGTGTACATGGTGCAGCCTTGCTGGCATGATTAACCTAATGACTTGGAGGTATAAATACAGAATCTGAAAAAATAATGGGGAATAAATACAAATAGTCCAAAACATACAGATTTGTATGCATACAAAAAGCCCTTATCTTGATAATTGTTCTGGGTTTTGTTCATTAGTTGAAATGATATTTTCTGAACTGATTTATTTGTTAATATTATTGATAAAAAACTGGTTTATTTATCTAGCTAATGCAATTTGTTTCTTAGTTTATGGCCATAATTGCAGATTTTATGCTTGTCTGGCTTCCTGCTCCCACAGTTTCTCTTCGGCCACCTCTTTCAGTCAGTGCTGGATCTATTGCTAAGTTCTTCCACAGCTGTCCTGATAATGCCTTTCAGGTTACTGTTTTTTTATTTAGATATCTTTTCTTTATTTTTTTTTTTTTTTTTTTTTTTTTTTGGGGGGGGGAGTAAGTCATTGAATTAGTAGCTGTTTCTTATACAGTTACTTGATATTGGAATCATGTCTGCAGGTTGCATTGGCTGGAACATCCTATTCATTTTTACAGAGAATAGGAGCCATAATGGTATTGTTGATATATACTTTACTGATTTCTTTTTGAAAAATGTATTAATTGAATTAAATCACAGATATTTAAAATATCATTTCCAAATGCATCGTCTTAACTTGTGGTATTGGATCTTTTGTGCAGCGTAATGGAGCCAAGCTTTTTGCAGTTGGAACCGGCGCATCTCTGGTATATCAGTTTTCTTAGGAGACCCTTTGATTTAGATTAAACCTTTTATGTGGTTTTAACCTCTGGAAACTGATATATTCTTCTGTGAGGCTTTTATCCTTTGTCCTATTAATTTTTTTTACTGTTGACTTTTCATAATGTTTTTAAGTTTTGAAGCATATTAGCTTGTAAAAACGGAAACATAAGGATCAGTTTGGAATGAGTACAAATACAAATATGTAGGATACAAAACTTAGTATTTTGTATGTATTTACACTGTACATATTTATATTGTTTCTGTATTGAGACTAAAGAATGCGGAGAAGGAAAATAGGATAGGAATATAAATTTTGTTTTAGCTTTTGTATTTTTTACTGGTATTTGATCAGGATTTTTTTTTATCAGCATTGATCAGGAAATTGTATTAGAGAAGAAAAGTGAAGTATGAAACAAAAAGAAAGGATGAGGGCATATCAGACCTTCTTGAATTCAATTTGCAGATGACACAATTCTATTTTGTGAAGGAGGGGACATCAATAGGATTAGAAACCTGAAGCTCACCATACAACTCTTCAAGCAAATGTCAAAACCTTAGAGTAAATTTTGAGAAGAGTTGTATAATTGGAGTCAATATGGGCGAGGTGGAGGTTTGTGAATGTGGAAACATTCTGGGGTGTGTAGTTTCCAATTGGCCCTTAAACTACCTTGGTTTACCATTGGGAGATAATCCTCAGAAAGGTGAATTTTGGGCCCCTGTTGTGGAGAGGTTCGAAAAAAGACTCGCCAACTGGAAGAAGAATTATTTATCTCTTGGTGGGAGGATCACTTTGATAAGGTCTACTCTTGCCAACCTTCCTGTCTATTTCCTTTCAGTTTTTAAGATTCCGGCTAAGGTGGCTAGTAGGCTGGAAAAACTAATGAGAGACTTTCTTTTAGAGCCAGGAGCGGAGAAGGACCATAGGGTCAGATGGGATGTGGTATGTAGATGCAAGAAGGATGGGGGTTTAGGAATTGGGAATATAAGGGTTAGGAACTTAACACTGTTGGGGAAATGGCTGTGGAGATTCTCATTGGAGAAAGAAAGACTGTTGGTTAAGATAGTGGAAAGTATACATGGGCTGGCAGGCAATGGATGGGACTCTGGGATCTTAGCAAGGACTACAAGAGCTTCTCCTTGGAAAGCTATTCAAGCCATCTTTCCCTTGTTCTATCCTTGGGTCAGGTATGAATTACACTCAAGTAACCTCATTAAATTTTGGGAATATGTATGGTTGGGAACTCTTCTTTGAAAGATCAATTTCCAAGCTTCTTTGCTATCTCTACCCTTAAAAATGAACCAATTTCCTCCTTTCTCATTCCTTCTAATTCTCCTTCTGGGTTCGGTTGGAATTTGAACTTGAGAAGAGATGTCAGGGACACAGAGTTAGCCTGCATTTCAACCTTATTATCCATTCTGGAAGGGATCTTCATTGAGCCATCGAAGTCAGATAGTAGAATATGGACACTCACTCCCTCGGGCTCCCATTCCTGTGCCTCTTTCTTCAAGGCCCTTCTATCCCCTTCTCCTGTTGGAATGTCGTTTCCTGTTAAAGAAGTATGGTGTCAACCTATTCCTCCAAAGGTTGGGTGCTTCTGTTGGGAAGCCTTTCTGGAAAGAGTTAATACAGGGGATCTACTTCAAAGAAAAGACCCAATAGTTGCTTGTTTCCTCACTGGTGTGTTCTTTGTAAATTTGATGGTGAGTCTGGATATCACTTATTAATTTCTTGCTAGTTTGTTAAAGTCATTTGGGAATGGTTTACTTCTCTGTTTGGTTGCAGGTGGACTCCCCCTTCGGATGTGCAAAGCTTATTTACTTCCATCTAACGGGTTAACTGAAAGGGCCAAAATCATGTGGAGATGTGGTAGGGCTGCAGTGTGTTGGACTGTTTGGGAGGAGAGAAATTTAAGGGTATTTTCTGCTGAGGAGAGAAGCCTGGAAGTAATTCTGGAAACTATCCACATTAGGGTGATTCACTGGTTAAAAACTTTGGAGCTGTTTGCAGTGTTCTCAGTTGATGAGATGGCCAGAAAGTGGAAGGAGATTGTGAAGTTAAGCTCAATCAGGAAGACCTCAAATTCCTGTTGGACACCTCCACCTCAGGGATTTACCAAACTGAATTTTGATGGCAGCAGCATGGGTAATCCAGGGCCCTCCGGAGTTGGGGGAGTAATAAGGGATGAAAATGGGAACCTGCTAACTATGTATTTTGATCCAATTGGGGTGGGTGATTCTCTGAGGGCTGAGATCCTAGGAGCTCTTGAAGGGATTCAAAAGGCCAAGGAAATGAACTGTAAAAAACTGATCATAGAAGGAGATTCTGAAATTGTATTAAATTGGCTAAAAGAGGACAGTTCTACACTCTGGAAATACAGCAACGAAAAGAGGAAATTCAAATGGCTCACCAAGGATATTGAAATCCATTGTACATGGATAGTGAGAAGTGCTAATGCACTGGCAGATGGTCTAGCTAGGCAAGGGGTGAACAGAAACTCAATGTTTTGGGCTGTTTTGTAATTGTTTCATGAATTCGGGTTTATAGGGTATCTGGAGGTTAAGATTTTTTAGCTCCTTATCTTGTAATTTAGCTTTTCCTTCTTATTAATAAAATTCACTGTTACTGAAAAATAAAAAAAAGGCAATCCTCCCCCCCCAAAGAAACATACCAGTCACTAGCCTATTTTTTGGGGGTGAAGATGGAGGGGGGACACGAATACAGCTCTTGTCTGTGAAGTCCCTCTCCTGCAAATGAATCCATAATAGCATTTATTCTTTTTCTTTTGGATGATTATCATAGAATTAGGAGCAATGACAAAATCTTGGGGTGATAAGATTGAGAACATGGGTTCAAATCTTTGGGGGAGCCACTTCTGCAAAAGAATGCCTAAGGTTAGATATGTATCCAGTCCACCTCTCCTTGGTTCATATTTGTTGGCATTTCTTTATGGTTATGTTGTTAGGGTGTTCTTTGTGGAACCAATATTTAGAAAAAGTCCTTTGAATGTTTTCTGTTTTGTATTAAGGCCTAAGTTCCATGTTTCTGTTGCTTTTAATATATTCTAAGGTATTTTTGATGTGTGTGTTTGTGTTGTTGAGGCTTCATCCAATTACTATTCTACCTACATTAGATTCTCAAGTTAACTTCTTTGGACATGATCAGGATTTTATTCATGGGGAAAGTATATTGTTTCTAAAGTGAGTGATTAATGCTTCTCTATTACACATGGCTGTAACTTTCTGTGCATTTCTGATATTTGAGATTGATACAATTCCCTTAATCTTATCTATAATTATTTTGTTCTTTAAAGCACTTTGACTTACAAAGTTCAACCCTTTTTATTTATCTTTCCCAATTTTAGATCATTTTGACATCATAAAAAGGTATTTAAGGCTCGAATTGTGTAAATGCAAGTACATGATGAAAGTTGAATATTTTTCTTCCAGGTTGGTACAGGTGTAACCAATGCCTTGATAAATGCAAGAAAGACTGTTGACAAGTCTTTTGCTGATGAAGCTGAGGATGTCCCTTTATTATCAACCAGTGTTGCCTATGGTGTTTATATGGCCGTTTCTAGCAACCTTAGGTATGAAGAATGCCATTGTGTTTGCTTTGTTTTATCTATGCTATGTCATCTTGCAATCCTTATTTTCAGTTTTCCTTCATCTGTAGTTAGAGCTTTTGCCAATCATTTATCATTCTATGTGGCCTTGTTCTAGAAACCTCGTATTCTTGCTGTATGGGTAGCAATTTCATCCAGGATCACAATGTGATATGATTCACATATAAGATTGGGTAAAAAGGAACATTAATTGGTGGATTTTTTCAGTGTATTATTAGAAATGATTGTAAACTTGTAAGGGGATATATTTCCTGCCTTGAAGACTGTCCATGTACATCCAGAGAGGCATAGGCAAATATATAATTTAGCTGCACCTGGATGTGGATATGCATCAGGTACAGATTATGATCTAACACAATTGGACTTGATTCCAAAGCTAATGGTCCTAGGACATAGCTATGACAGACTCCTAGCTGAAGGTGGCTGGTTTAAAGCCTGCCAGAAGCAGGCACTATATGTATGGGTACATATTCATCACGTGACATAAGAATGGTCTGGGTTCCAGGAAATGCTCAGTTATAATGGATTTGTGGTTGATTCCTTTGTAGTTGTAGTTTATAGAGCTGATTATATATACATTTTTTGTTCAACAGGTACCAAGTACTGGCTGGTGTTATTGAACAACGGATTTTGGAACCCTTGTTACACCACCACAAGCTTTTACTGAGTGCAATCTGCTTTGCAGTCCGGACAGGCAACACATACTTGGGGTCTTTGATGTAAGAAAATCTTACTTCTGAAATTTCATCACAACCGATTTGAGGCTCTTTTTTGCAGTTTCTCACTAACAGAGATGCTTTGTTTGAACAGGTGGGTGGACTATGCCCGTTGGGTAGGAATTCAAAAAGTCCGCGAGTAAAACACAGATCAGAGGATTGCATTGTTTGCATTATTTCTTAGATTTTCTCTCTTTTTCCTTTTCAAGTGGACACCAATTTTTGCTGAAATTTCATGAGATCAAGGGAATGGTTGATCTTTCGTGTGTCTGGCTTTGAGCATATTTTTTGTTGCATAAATTAGCTGTTTCTTGTAGTATTAGCATCCATAAAAGGTCATGCCTGTGTTGTGAAAGTGGGGGGAGCTTGTGTTGCGGCCTTCACATTTTGACTACCGAAAAACAAATATTTTTCATTTTGATAGTTGGTTCTAATTATTTCTATTGACCCCCCCCCCCCAAAAAAAAAAAATAAAAGTAGTATTTATATATATATATATATATATTTCAGTTGTTTCCTGTTACCCCCAAAAATACGCTAGCATCTACCTGGCGTGCAAGTGCAATTATGCTGACATTTTTTGGTCGTGAATGAAACTAGACAGCTGAAGAATTAACTGCACTGCCAAGTATCAGACATAAGAAAAGAGATGGAAAATCAATGTGGGTACAGAACCACACTTTCAATCCATATATCATTCATTTCTTTTAAGAAGAGTAAGAATTAGCAAAAACTAAAACCAGCCAAGGAGTTGGATAGGACAGTCTTTTGGGTATCCATATTAGACTTTTCCTTCTTGAAGACGAATTGGACAATCGCACAACTCACTTCTCACTTTTCCAATGAGGGTTTCTTATTTCCGCTGATGGCAATGGGCTAATGGGCATTGGCATAAATAAGCACGTTTCTGTTTCTGGGTTACATAGGATAGGGGGTGTTCGGTACATGAGTTGTGTGTAGCCCACCAGCACCAGGGTTGGGGTTGGGGGGGTTAAGGGGATGATGGGGCCGATGGGCTGCTCCCCTGGCAAGGCAGGCTCTCTTGTGCTACTGAGCTCATGCGCTGTACCCTGTCACTAACCCCAATGATATGATTCAAGTTCAATATGAATCTGACACATAAGATTCAATTCAAATCCACATCCATTTGAAGCCAAACAGAATGTGCTAAAGGCATATTTCTCATTATTGAAACTTTTTCCTAGGATTTACGTAGTATAAATTGACATCAAGGGGCTTGTTTGCCTTGTGAACACCTCAAATAAACGAGTTACATGTGACAGCTCAAACTAGAGAAATATATTAATTATTGGGATAACTTTTATTAGAAAGAAGGAACCTAAAGCAAATTTTAATTTTAAAACTAGCGGGGACCCATGCAATAATGAAAGATAAATAATAGAAAGGGTCATTTACTAAAATACCCTTATAGTTTCATAGATTTACTAAAATCTACCTTATAGTTAGTATTTTACTAAAATACCACTTATAATTTGCAACGTATTTAATCAATCTTCCATTAGATGATAGTGGAAAATGACAATGTTGACACTAATGTTCATTTAAATAAATTTAATCAAAAGAAAATAGAAATAAAAATACCATTCCTACCCTTAATAAGACACGGGCAACCACTCTATTGGCTATATTTGGCCAATTTTGTTTTCTGTATAAAAAAGTGTTAAATGTATTTTTGGAATAAAAAATCATGGGCCTAATGGCAAAACAAACAATCCTTAATGAAATGTTGACTAAGTAAATAAGTTGTAAAATATATGAGATGTTTTAGTAAAATGAAAACTATAAGGTAGGTTTAAGTAAATATATAAAACTATAAGGTGTGTTCTAGTAAATGACCCTAATAGAAACACATAAGAGTATACAATTGTTTTATATTTTCAACTTTTTAAATAATTTATAACTATTCATATTTTATATACTACTTTTAATAATTTTTTTATAATACAAAAATAACAATAATTGATTTCAGTTAGGTTTATTCATCAAACTAATGAAACTAACCAACCCAATCAACTCGACCCGAGTCGGTCGGTTTTCTAGTATTTTAGGTCAGCTTTGGTTCAAAAATTTTCCAATTTGACCAAGTTGGATCAGTTTCACTTTGGCCATTTGTAAACCGACAAAAATCGAACAACCTAACCATGGATATATATAATATTTTATATTTTAAATATAATTTTTAATATAAAAAAGTGAGAAATTTCCTATATTTCTTGGTCTAAAATGTTTTATTTCATAAATCTAATTTTTAAATTTACTTTTTAATAATTGTATTATAATTTTTAAAAATAAATTTAATTTTTCAGTTTAAATCTTTTGAACTGACTGACCTTTTGTGAAAACCAACCCAAACCGATACAACTTGAGTGGATTGGTTTTCACAAAAAGGTCAGTCAATTTTAGCTGACCAACTCCCCAACATGACCAGGTCAATTTGGTTGGCCAAATAGCCTATGGCCGGACCAAACCAACTCATGAACACCCATAATTGTAGCTAAACTAATAGTCTTACCTCTGATAAATAACAATAGTTTAATCTTCAATAATTATTGAAAATTTATAGCGAAAATACACAATTATTGAAAATATATTAGTAATGAAAACATACAATAATTTCAAAAATATAATAAGTACTAAAAATATATTAACTTAGTCAATAAATAGTATAATCTCAAATAATAGTTTAATCTCTAATAAATATTAATTAAGCAATGAGTTATAACAGAAATACAATAAGTACAATAAATTAAATTAAAAAAATTCAATAATAGTAGTTTAATCTCCAATATTTATTGAAAATTTTCTGTTAAATAAGAAAACAAAATAATTATACATAATCATTGAAAATACATCTATCACAAAAAACAATAAATAATTACTGAAATACAATGAATATTAATTTTAATATATATATAATTATATAATAAATACATATTAAGAGTTTAAAATTATTATTAGTAAATGTTAATTTATTTGAAAGCTATTTTCTCGAATTATTACTTGATACAATAGAACATAGTTATTTAGAATATTATGTAAAAATATTAAATTATTATTAATTACAATATTATCTTATAATTATTTTTCTACTTTTCAGAATTTTTTTAAATTTATTACATAATTTCTTTTTTAACTATTTAAAATCTAGTTATGTTAAATATTTTGTTATTTAAATAAAATAATTTGTAAAATATTTAAATTTTAAAATATTAATTATTTATTGAATTTAATTATCCATAAAATCATAATTTATACTATTATTACATAATTTCATTATTAATTTTGTATTAATATTTTAGATTTTAAATATAATTTTTAATATGAAAAAGTGAAAAAATTCCCATATTTCTTAGTTTAAAATGTTTTATTTCATAAATCTAATTTTTAAATTTATTTTTAATAATTGCACTGGAATTTTTAAAATTAAATTTAATTTTTAAGTTTAAATCTTTTGAACTGACTGACTTTTTGTGAAAGCCGACCCAAATCGATACAACTTGAGTGGGTCGATTTTCACAAAAAGGTTAGTCGGTTTCATCTAACCAACTCCCCAACTTGACCAGGTCAATTTGGTTGGCCAAATAGCTCACGACCAGACTGAACCAACTCATGAACACTCATAACTTTAGCTAAATTAATAGTCTTATCTCTGATAAATAACAATAGTTTAATCTCCAATAATTATTGAAAATTTAAGTGAAAATACACAACTATTGAAAATATATTGGTAATGAAAAAATACAAAAATTACAAAAATAAATAAGTACTAAAAATATATTAACTTAGTCAATGAATAGTTTAATTTCTAATAACTATTAATTAATCAATAAGTTATAACAAAAATACAATAAATTAAATTTAAAAATTTCAATAATAGTAGTTTAATCTCCAATTATTATTGAACTTTTTTGTTAAATAACAAAACAAAATAAATTTATACATAATCATTGAAAATACATCTATAACGAAAACAATAAATAATTACTGAAATACATTAAATATTAATTTTAATATATATAATTATATAATAAATACAAATTAAGAGTTGAAAATTATTTGTAATAAATATTAATTTTTTTAAAGTTATTTTGTCCAATTATTACTTGATATAAGTGAAATTAGTTATTTACAATATTATGTTATAATTAATTTTCTACTTTTTAGATTTTTTAAATTTATTACATAATTCCTTTATTTTAACTATTTAAAATCTAGTTATGATAAATATTTAAATAATCTATAAACTATTTAAAAATTTTTGTTATTTAAATTTTATTTATTTAAGGATATTTCATTATATTAAATATTTGAAAAACATTTAAATTGATAATCCAAAAAAACATAATTTAAATTGTTAGTACATAATTTTGTGATATATTTTGTAAAAATATAAAATTATTTTTTGTATTTTTAATAAATATTTTAAAGATATTATATAATTTTGTTAGAATATTTAAATAATTCTTAACTTTTTTAATCTAAACTTTTGATGAGGGCGGATTTGGCAACAACTAGGTGACACCCAAAACCACTTTGGCAACAACTTGCCTTAGCCAAGTTGATGGTGTTCCACCTAGCGGCCTAGCACGGGCGTGACTTGGCACAGGCGCGACTTGGCAACCTAGCCCTGGCACGACCTGGTAGCCTGGCACAGGCACGAGTTGGCAGCCTGGCACAGGCACGAGTTGGCAGCCTGGCACAGGCACGAGTTGGAAGCTTGGCACAGGCACGAGCTAGCAGCTTGGCATTGGCGCGACCTGGCTCTGGCGCGACCTGACAGCCTGGAACAGGCGCGACCGGGCGGCCTGGCCTAGGCGCCGACCTGAAGGCCTAGCCTAGGCGCGACCTGGCACAGGGGCTGACCTAGCGACCTGTGAGACGTGCTCACTGACAAATTTGGCATGCATATCCTAACACTCCCACGATCCTTGGAAGTTGGGCCACATGCCGAACGATCCGGAGGGTGGTCAACGTGCATGGCGGTTACCTCCAGGTATCTCGAACCACTTTGACGACCTCGCAGAAATCTTGGATATGGTGCGTGAAGCCCACGCCAAACAATGCCTATAAAAAGGCACCAACCCCAGAGGCAAGTAAGCAAGTAAGCAAATTCTAGCTCTCATACTTTGTGATTTTTAGCTCGTAGTCTACTATGAGAGTATTGATTTAAGCATCGGAGCGACCTCGCCGAGTTAGCCACCCCGGGTCCTCTGACATTTGGTTCCTTGCAGGTCTCTAAAGAGTAACGAAGCTCATCAATCCAGCTCGCCGCCAAGCAGCTCGGCACTTGGTCAGCTTGGCACCTCCCAGGCAGCTCGACTCCTCATAGGTAGCTCGCCACCAGGCAGCTCGTCCCTAGGCAGCTTGCCACCAGGTAGCTCCACTTCGACCTGAGTCATCGGCCACTTGGAAGCAGACCAAATGACAAGGAACTTAGCACAAAAAGTCGATCCATCAATTGGCGCTGTCTGTGGGAAACACTACAAAAAACTAAGTTCTCATCATCTAAAAGGCTAAGTCCTCAACTTTTAGAAACTAAAGCTCTCACTTTATAGTTTCCATTTTTTATGAACTCAAAGATTGCAGGAAGTTGATGGCCAACAGACTAAGCAACTCTACCAACTTTATTTCAACTCATATAAAACCTCAGCAGTCCTCTTCGCGAGGTACCCTCTACAAAGATGAGCTCTACGTGGCTTTCACGGGAGTAGGTGGCCAACAGACTGCATGGACACCCTTGCCGGTCGAGCCTTCCAAGGCTCTCGTGCGAGTTGGTGAGTGGGTAACCGACGTCACTAACGAGGCTGATGCAAGACAATCGTTGCTCTACGGCGCCGACTTGGCGGCCCAGACGCGGCCTGGCACAGGTGCGGCCTGGCATAGGCACGACCTGGCATAGGCACGAGTTGGTAGCCTGGCCCTGGCGCGACCTGGCGGCTTGGCCCAGGCGCCGACCTGGCGGCCTGGCCCAGGCGCGAACTGGCAAAATGATAAAAGACTTCCTCACCATATAAGACCCAATCGCCTTTTCGGCATGGGCAAAATCAAAGATCAAGGAGAGTGGAGTACGAGTCACTCCCAGAGCCTAAGGGCTAAAATACCACATAAGACCCAACCGCCTCTTCAACATGGGCAAGATCAAGGAGAGTGAACTACGAGTCGCTCCCAGAGCCTAAGGGCCAAAATACCGAACTAGCGAAGACCTCCTCGCCATATAAGACCCAGTCGCCTTTTCGGCATGAGAAAAATCAAGGAGCGGACAGTGAGTCGCTCCTAGAGCCTAAGGATTTGAATCGACGCTTACGAGCTCATCGAATTATTCATTCCAGGCAAAAAGGAGAAATCTATTCCCTTCGCTGAGTTACTTTCGGCTCGGGAGTGGGGGGGCAAATGATGAGGGCGGATTTGGCCCTCCAACGATATTGTGACACATGGCCCCTTAGAACAACTAGGTGACACTCGGAACCACTTTGGCAACAACTTGCCTTAGCCAAGTTGATGGTGTCCCACCCGGCGGCTTAGCATAGGCGCGACCTAGCATAGGTGCGACCTTGCGGCCTAGCCCTAGCACAACCTGGCAGCCTGGCACAGGCACAAGCTGGCAGCCTGGCACTGGCGCGACCTGGCGGCCTGGCATAGGCGCCAATTGATGTATCAATTTTTGGTGATGTATCAATTTTTTGGGTAAGTACCTTGTCATTTGGTCTACTTCCAAGTGGCCGATGACTCAGGCCGAAGTGGAGTTGCCTGGTGGCGAGCTGCCTGGTGGTGAGCTGTCTAGTGCCGAGTTGCCTGGCAGCGAGCTGGATTGATGAGCTTCGTTGCTCTTTAGAGACCTACAAGGAACCAAATGTCAGAGGACCCGGGGTGGCTAACCCAGCGAGGTCACTCCGATGCTTAAGTCAGTACTCTTATAGTAGAATGTGTGCCAGGCCGCCAGGTGGGACACCATCAACTTGGCTAAGGCAAGTTGTTGCCAAAGTGGTTCCAGTTGTCACCTAGTTGTTCTGAGGTGTCATGTGTCACAATATCATTGGAGGGCCAAATCCACCCTCATCAACTTTCTTTAGATAGATATAGATAAAAAGTAGGGAGAGGATAAATAGGAATTAGAGATAATTTAGGAGATAAACTCTCTACTAAATTAGAGATAATTTTGGAGAAAGTTGGGGGGTAGTTTAGGAGAAATTTTAGGAGAAGAGATTATTTAGGTTCTTAGAAAGTGCAACTCATTGGTTGTTTCAAAAATGACATGGAATAAAAAAAGGAAATAAAAAGGAAAAATTTTTTTGACCACTTTGTTTTATATATATATTAAGAAATAATTCTTAGTCTGCCTTGGACCTGGCTTTGGGCCTAAAACTGAGTCTGATATTAAAAAGCGGAAACTCGACCTATGATCAATGGCCCAATCCAGTTATTTTGTATTTATAGTGTTTGAGCCTAGCTTTGTGACAAAGTAGTAATTAGGGTTGTCAATTGGACTGGATTTGGTCTAATCCAATCCAGTCCAATGCAAGTCCGTTACAAATGGACCAGGTCCAATCCAATCCAATGAATATTTTGGATAATTTTGGATCAATCCAATTCAATGTCTGGACCATCCAATCTGTCCAAATTTGTTTTAATTTAGATTAATTCTAATCCATTGACACCTATATTCCTATCTTCTATCAATGGATCAGATATTGGCTCAATCCAACCCAATCCAATATAAATTCATTATGGATGGAATAGGTCCAGTCCAATCCAATAAATATTTTGGATCATTAAGTCTGCACTGGTCCAATTCAATTGATTTTGGTTTGGATGGGGTCCAATCCGAAACCGGTCCATTGACATCCCTAGTAGTAACTAGTTTCTTGGGCTCACATCAACCCGGCCCATCTACACCCAGTTTCAACTAGATTGAGCTAATAAATTAGGTTATTTCTTTCTATTACTTTCTTAAATCCTAACATTTCCTAGTCATTTTTTCCCTTGTCTCCGTTCGTTTCAACTGGATTGAGTTAATAAATATGCTTTTTTTTCTCATTTTACAAGGAAATTTATGCATTCATTTCCATTTACAATGCAATAAATTAGAAAGGGTAGAAAGGAGCAGAAATAATATCTGACCTTATTTCAACCGACAAACTTTTACACCCATTTTATAGAAAAACGAATCGAACCACAGGAATTCTCTGTGTGTTCAAAAGTTGCGTGTTTATGTCTGAGAGAGAGAGAGAGAGAGCGCTCATTTTTATATAACAATGGCCATAATCTCTACATCCTATTCCCAATATTTGACTCAAAATGTCACCTCCCATGACTAATTTCTACCCAATGACATATCCACATGAAATGCCCATTACTTTGGTAGACAACATCATCCCTCCCACCAACCATGTAACCAGTCTTGACTTCAGAAAAGAGCCGTGCTTGACTGGTTGTCTCCTCAGTCCTCACCAAACATGTATGTAACATATTCTATATAAATAGTTCTTTACCATCAAAGATTAAATAGAAGAAAAGAAAAACTTTCTTCTACTTGGGGCTTGCTTGAGAATGTTGATTTCACTCTAATTGAATAATTTATTGCTTTGTCTCTTAGTGGATAAAGTAATTAAATAATAAAATATTAAAAAAAAAACTCATTCACTAGAATAAAAATAAAAAGCTATACATCTTTCTGTTCATCAACTTTATCTCAAAAGTTAGATTGAGTACTAAATTGTCAAATATTTTAATATTTAATTATTTTATCCACTAAATAAGTCATTCCATTCAGAATTATCATTATTGATAATGGAAATGGGTAAAAGTACAAAAAAAGAAGAATTAATATCTAATCCATTACTCATTAAATGAGTCTTCAATGGTTTAACCAGTTGGGTATTGAGTTATTGATTGAATCAACAATTTTCATTTTGCAAGCAAGTGGCTTAGACTTTAGAGGCTAAATGACCCCAAAAACCTGATTGGATGATGGATCAACTGGTCCAACTGGGCGATTCAGTAGGTGTTTGGTACCGTACCGTGGTTGTTTTCAGTGATGTATTTTCTACTGGAAACAGCAGTGCAATACCTCACTAGAAACGGCCACAAAACAGTTTGGCAATGTCGCTGCCATGTAGGATAGCATGCAATGGTTCACCTATATTGGAGAGATGTTAAAAAGGTTACATTGGCATTTGACAATGTTGTTATCATGCCACATCATCATTGCGAGAAACACTAGCTTTTTGCTTGAAATACCTTTTTAATGTTTCAAGTGGTTATGAGTTACACTGATGTCTAGTTATTTCTGTTTTCGCTCGTTTCTCACTTAAAAAACATTCTAACAATTAACAAATAGGTTTTTTGGCCGTTGAAGCACAATATCCTATGTGGCACCCATTAAAATTTGAAAACATTACTTTTTTTTTTTTATAAAAAAAAACATTAATTTTATGACAGTAATGGGACCTTGTGACTGGACCATTTGAAACAGATGAAACAGCCCCAAGTAGTGACTTCTACGGTATAAATATTCAACAATAAGGGCCTATTTAGCGTGTCTTTCCATGTATTTTTTTGGCTGTTTACAAGTCGGGAAGACCGAAAATCGGTCTATTCTCATTTAGCATACAAAAGATCTAGCTGCCAAAAAATGCAGTGCCGAAAAGATGTGCAAAGCCCATTTTGGGTTTGAAGCTTCTCGCATCTTTCACGTTTTAATCTCATGCGGAAAGACCCGAATTGATGCACGAAAAGATGCACGTTTGTCAAACGGTCTTTGGGCTGCTCAGATCTTATGTCAAAAGCTCAATATGTCTATTGGCTGTCAGAGCTACAAGAAGATCTTCTCAAAAAGACTTGCCAAATAGGCCATAAATTAATAACCATTCGACTTCCGTAACAGTGGTACCATACAATTTAACCTTTTTCCCTCGGTTTAATTTGATGGTTGAATCTTTGATGCCGGAAAGGTACTATACCGGAGGACACTTGCTGTCACCGCTTTCGGTGGACAAGAGCCCCACTTTTGCTGGAACACCACGGGGGACGAGGAACCGGAAACGATGGCCAAGATCCTGTAGGTGGGCCGTGGGCCGTAGGGCACCCAAACCTTTGGGCTTAAGCGACGCCCTTCTCCATTTTGTCCTCTTTTGTCCGGCTTTGATTGTCAATGGTCCAGAGCCCATACCGAGGCAGCTATAGATTTGATACAAGTAAAACTTTTTTGTACACATTATAAAACTTAGGGTCCCATAGTCGGAATCGGAATCTGAATTGGAATCAAAATTCCTTGAGAATCGAAATGTTCCTACCCCCATAGTCTGTTTTGGTTCAAACAGGAATTAGAATTAGAATTGGAATAAGTTTCTAAAAGTTTTATAATGATGATAGTGTATAATATGTTTCTAAAAGTTTTACAATTTTTTTATATTTTTATGTCTATAAAATTATTCTTATTTGTTACACTTATTATGGTTTATTAATATAGAGATATACCTAGATGTTTTCTATATAATGTATATATTTTTTGTATACTTTTGTGTTTTTATTGTTTTAAAATAAAATCTTTATTATTTAATTATAACTTCACAAGTTAATACATTTGACCTGAAATGTTGAATTGATCTACCATCAAATAAGAAAACAATTTCACTTTTTAGTTAATTTTGAATTTTGTATTTTATTTATATCATCAATAAAAAGTTAAAAAAATTATTGTTTATCGTGTCTAACTTTTAATATGATTAATATAAAATATTAGATATGCATCCAAATGTTTTCTATTGAGTTTCTACTTTTTCATATTTTTTGTATTTTTATCTTTTTTTTTCTGATTTTTATTGTTTAAGCATGAAATCAATGATTGACACATACCATCCAAAAGGTTGAATTGTTAACCTACCACCAATAAAATAATTTCATTTTTAGTTTGGTTTTAAATTTTAAATTTTATTTCTAACATCAATAAAGAAATTATTATTTATCACACTTATTTTTTTAATATGATTAATATAAAAATATTAGATAGGTGCCTAAATGTTATTTACAAATTTTTGTATCATTACATAATGTTTTTTGTGTGCTTTTTTATATTTTTCCATTTTTATTTAATTATGATATTAAAGGTTGGCATATTTAACTCAAAAGGTTGAATTGAAATGTTGACTTGCCACCACAAAAATAATTTTTACTTTTGGATTGCTTTCCATGAATAAGAATAATTATTATTTATCATACTTATTTTTGCTTTAATAAGAGTGTGTGTGTGTGTGTATATATATATATGTGTGTGTGTGTGTACCCGGTTTTTCTACATTTGTTATTTGTTTATATTTTAAAGTTTTTATTTAATTATGACATCATGGATTAGCCCACTTGACTCAGATGACTGAATTGCTTATTCACCAACGATGATGGAAAAATAGTTCCATTTTGGGATAAATTTAAAAAAAAACATGCATTTATATCGTTAAAAGCATTGCATATAAATCTAATTGACAAAATTTATATTTTTTATTTTGTGAAAATAATATCTTAAATATAGGATTCAATAAAGGAATGGGAGTTAATAATACAACTTAATGAGAGGAAATTTAATGAAAAGAAATTTAGTTCATATTACATTTTGTGCCCTCACAATTAGAGAGGAATTAAATTAAAAAAATAAGGGTATTATAATACAAAAGCTCTACACCATTATTCACACTTTTAATAATAGTATAAAGGCATTAAATGAAGATGTAAAATAACAATTTTAACTTATATTATTTTCCAATTCAAACTTTAGAGAGGGGCATTTGTGGTCCAATAAAAATTTCAAAAGTCAAAGACCACCTATTCAATATATATATATATATATAGATTTTTGGCTATCTATGTAACTATGCTGTCAGATTTTTAATTTGACATAAAATGAGGTTCATGATCAAAATGATCCCGATCGAACGACCGGAATCAGTTTCAACTTCAGGTCTTAAGATGAAGGGGTAATTAATGTTGGATTTGAATTTTTTGGTTCTCCCTACATTTATGGTTTGATGTGAAATGAGGTTCAATATCAAAATAACTCCGACCGAACAATCGAAATTGGTTCTGACTTCGGGTCTTAAGATGAAGGAGTAAACGGTGTTGGATTCGAATGATCTTGGTGTCATTGGATTTGGATTTTTGGGTTCTATGTGCCTATGGTCTTAGATTTATGATTTGATGTGAAATGAGATTCAATATCAAAATAACTTTGATCGGACGATTGGAATTGGTTCTAACTTCGAGTCTTAGGATAACAGGATGAACAGTGTCGGATTTGGGTGATATTGGTGTCATTGGATTTGGATTTTTGGGATCTATTGGTTTTGGATTTCTGATTTAACATGAAATGAGGTTTAGGATGAAGATGACTCCGATTGGACAATCGGAATCGACTCTGGATTTAGGTCTTAAGATGAAGAGGTAAATGGTGTCGGATTTCAATGATTAGGGTGTTGTTTGATTTGGATTTTAGGCTCTATGTACCTATGGTGTCAAATTTCTGATTTGACATGAACTGAGGTGTCAGGATCAAGATGATCTCAATCGGACGATCGGAATCGATTTTGGCTTCGTGTCTTAGGATGAAGGGGTAAATAGTGTCAAATTCGGGTGATCTTGGTGTCGTTGGATTTGGATTTATGGGATATACATATGTTTTTGGATTTCTGATTTGACATGAAATGAGGTTTAGGATCAAAATGACTCCGATCGGACGATCGGAATTGGTTCCGATTTTGGGTCTTAAGATGAAGGGGTAAACGATGTCAGATTCAAGTGATCTTAGTGTTATTGGATTTGGATTTTTTGCTCTACGTACTTATGGTCTCGGATTTCTGAGGCCCTAACTTTTGTAAAATTTCAAAAATGCCCCCAGGTCAGTTGAGAGGTTAGCTAAAGCATGCTTGAAGCTCAAAGTGTTGCAAAATAACTGAATGACATAAAAATGGGGTGTCTAATTTATGATTTTATTTAGCTTTAAATTTTTTGTTCATAAAAAATATTAAAAATTGCAATTTGAGGCAAAAAGGGGTTTTGACAAAAATAACTGGATATGGAACATTGGGATGCACAAATATCAAAAAATTACCCAAAATAAAAAAAATCACCACAGTCGGACATCGAAATGCAAAGTTAGGCCTCCCAAAGTTTGCATACATGGTTAATATGCAACCCGCGGCCCAATCACCGGGTCGAATGGGGCAATGGTCCAACTATATAGGTTGGATGTTTTTTTTATCAAGTCAATGGTTTTTAACCTCTCTTCGGATTTACTCAAACTGAACCCAGAATCTTGATTGAGTGATGGTTTGGGCAGTTAAACCGGCTAGTCAATGGCAAATTGAAAACATTGGCCATCACTATTTAAATAATCCATGATGAGAAGGATTAACAACTTAACATTACCTTTCTTCCACTCTTACTAATTTCATTTTATTGAATGAATGTGCATTTCTTTTTATTTTCTCCATCAACCTATTCTCATTTTTGAAGACAACCTTGAAAGGATTTTATTAAGTTTTGTCCTTTCTCTGAGTTTAAAATCCTATATGGATATAGACTGTTTCGTGTGAGTTGTAAGAACAAAACTAATAATCTTCTCAAAACTCATAAACAACTGCAGTAAAGGTTGTAGAACTAAAATAACAGGCTTCATTCTATTATTCTCTCCAAGTGTCCAAATTACAAAAAAGGAGGAGGGGGAGAAGTAATAGGTATAAACATTCGCTGCTTTGCACCTAATCATTTGCAGTTGCCAATTGCAGTGACAACAATTCTTCTTCCTGGATGGTCCGAATGTGATAATCAGATCGACGGTAGGAAGCACAGAGCAGTGTGTACCCGCGTTCAACGACATCATCATTGAACATGCCTTCGCTCTGATCAACCTCGCCGCTCACCAGTCGAGTCAAACACGTCATGCACGCACCAAGCTTACAGTTATGTGGGACGGTCAAGCTGGAGTCTAGTGCCTTGGCGAGGATAGTTTCATCTAGGTCTACATCAATGGTTGTCTTGGCACGAGCATCGTGCTCGATTGTCACCTTGTAAGACCGAACTACAGTAGACAAGGAGTGGCCGACTGGTCCAAGACGGTGTGGCTTGAAGCTGAAGGCAAAGCGATTGGTCGGTCGGTACTTGTGTGCCAGTGCTGGAGAAGTGCAGAGATGATGTGTCGCCATGGTTTTTTGAGCAGGGAGGAGGGTTAGTAAGCGGAGGTTCTCTCTCTAGGTGGTCAGGGGGATATGCGGTTTAGGAGAAGACAAGGTTTTTTTTTGTAGCTGTATTAGAGTTGAGGGGGTAAAAATTGATCGATTCATGCTTTTGATTCTGCTACTACCCCTTACTAGGTTATAGCTGTTGTTAGTTGCAAGGGGTAATTAAATGTTTCTTCCTAGGCTTCATATACTAAAGCGACCAGCCTCAACTTATTATATCAATTATAAAGAAAAAAGTAATGTCAACTATATTTATTAACTGGCTGTTTTTTAAACAAAACCAAAATTCTGTTCTATTCATTCTTTAATTGTATTAATTAATGTGCAATATTTTATCAAATTATAGTTACATGTATACCCTTCAAAGACCTCAAAATATAGGGATAAAACTGTCCAATAAAAATTCTAAAAGCCAGTATATTTCATTCACATTTTTATAAATAATATAAACATAGATAAATAAGTATTTCCCAGGAAAAACTTACCAAAATACGAATGAAGCATTAATTGCATTGAAGTTTTATTGGATCAGACCTAATAACTAATAAACCCGCTTAATAACAGGATCAGTTACTGGTCTTATTCTATTGATTGGGATTTGGGTCGCCCGACCCACGTGAAATATGAGATAGAGATAGACAGAATAGTCATCGAAATCAATGGCTGGGGTGGTATTGATCAAGTAAAATTACTATAGTCAAAATTAAATGCTGAAGAAGTTGCATCAATCATGATTAATCATTAATATAGTTTTCAATTACACTAAACTCATAAAAGTAAACATTTTCGCTAGCTCCTAACTGTTGAAGGATATGCAGCCATACAGTTGGTTCGGGTTCGGGTTCAGCATCAATTTATTGGGTCAAGTGGCACTTGATCCCATTAAGGACCACTGACCACCCTTACCCTTTCATGCACCACCAACCATGCTTCACAGGGTTGTCGTGAGTTACTCTTACATTCATCATCTCGTGGGAAATTAGTTTGTTTGGTTAATGTCCTGCTCCAGAAATTCAAAATGAGTTTTGTGTTAAAAGTGATTCCTTTTTAAAGCTAAACTTTATAGATAAAAAAAATCAACTTTTAGAATGAATTTTGAGCCCAAAAATGAATTAGTTCAAGCAATTTTCATATAAATCAAAAACTCAAAAGTTATTTTTAAAACAGATTATTCCTCTGCAAATTTGCAAAAACACAGAAATGATAAGGTTAATTCTCTAAAAACATGCCAAAATCTAGTGAACTAACAATCTAACACCTCCCAACTATAGAAACTGAAGCTGAAACCAACATGAATGAGCAACATTGAAGGATTTTCTCACAATTTTCTTTTTCCTTAAGATCCTTTGGGCCGCGTTTGCTACAAAAAAGGGGTGGTAAGCATAAATTTTTCTCAACCCCCTCTAACCCCATTTGACATTTGATGAGGAAAAGTTCTTTGAGAAATTTCTTAAGAATTTCCCCTCTGTTTGTCTTTTACTTTCAAGTTGGACTATGATAATACCGACTGTTGAGATCAGATCTTCGACTGTTGGACTATGATAATACCATCATATTCATCCAACAGTCGACTGGATGCAAGGTTTTATCAACTCCAAGATCAGATCTTCGACTGTTGAGATCAAACTTCTCAGTGCATATTATATGATATATCAAAATTTGAGTCCAAATATAAATTAGGGGGGCTTTTTATTTTTAAAGCACACCCCTTTTAAAATGTCCTTAGTGAAAAACTCAGATTCACTGTACGCAGCAAGAAAGCAACATTTTGTGTTGCTCCAACCAATCACATGGGGATTGCCAAAGTAAGATCACAAGGTAGAGAAAGCAGACCAAGTTATTTTCTGCAAATGGTCTTAGTCAGGACAGCCAATTGCAGTGCAGGGACCATAGAGAAGGAGGTTTCTTTAGTCTGATAGCTAGCAAAGCTCAAGCGATGCCATTTTACATTTTTACTTAATTTAGCTTTGAATATAAGCCTAACATGATGAGAGAATAAGATCGAATTCATCCCGCTTTTAGTTATGCCTCTATGAGGTGAATCTGTTTAGGGACCGACAATTGCTTTAATCCACAAGAATTACTGCCAGCATATTAGAAAAACTTTTTATATCTTTTCTATAATTTCTGATACTTTCTGTAGTTTCTTATTATATATATTAGTTTCTATGTAAATTTTGTTATTTCATATCCATCAGACCCATTTGCATTAAAATAAATGGAATTGGATTCCCTTTCCATCGAATTTGAATCTATTTGGATCCGGACTATATGTAACCGACATGCATTGGATCGGGTCAAATACCTACACCCGGTCCATTGACAGCCTTACTTTTGACAAAAATGCTTCCAAAATTGCATTTGTGAAGACAAATGTAATCACGAATCAATAAAACAATAACCAACATTCCATTGGTGATATAGAAGCTATTCATCTATATCACCATCCAACTTTGATCTTTTAAGGTCATTTGTTTATCATATATATTAATAATAATATATAACACATTAAAATATAATTTAATGTTAAAAATATATAATATATAATATATAAAAATACATATAATATGTTAAAAGTATATATAATTATATATTGGGGTTTTTACTGTTCAGTCCACCCTAATAAATCTTAGTTCCACCGTATAATTGGGGTAGGTGCCAGTTCGGAATTGATGCAAATACATAAATGGGTATTGGTGTTATAGATGGAGGTATTTGAAATTTTGAATTGTTATAGGTCTGCAGTTGAATTCAAAATTCTGAGATGGAGTGCAGTCTACTTATCCCTTATAGATTTTGTTAAGTGTATACAATAATATTGCATTTTAACAAGTCCCATGTGTACTTTCGAGCTTGAGTCTCATATTCATGGCTTATGGGATATATACCTAGTCATAGCATTCCGTACCCATGGTTATGGATATGAATACAATACTCCTTGTATCGGAAGTATTATATTGATACTTTAAACCCTTCATTTTATACAATATAAGAATATCACCGAAGATTCGTAGAATCACTTAATCACATCAACTTTCTTTTTAAACCATATGGTTGAGTTAAAAAACTATCACCCGTGATGTTCAAAACATAGGGATTTTGCTGAGGACCATATTGGATAGTATAGACCATGTTGAAAACCTTGCTGCCAGCACTAGTACCAAATAAAACTAGTGCTCTTTTCTCAGAAAACAGCCTATATGACAGCATCGGTTCCAAATAAAAAATAAACACCGCTTGTTTCAGAAAACAATGCAATATTCCCAACACCAATGCCAAACACCTAGTGAATCTGTCCTTACCCAATATACGACGCTCCTACCAATACTAGTCTGGAGAAGGATAGGTGCACACAGCTATATTCTTGTATATACAAAGAAGCTATTTCCAAGACTTAAATCTTGATGATCTAAATTATAATGGAGCAATCCAATATTAATAGTTAGGCCAAGGCCCACCCTCTATTTAAATAATAAGTAAATAAATAAATAATATTGATGGACTAAATAGATACCTCCATCTAAAACGAATTAACAAAAAACTCAATTTGCAAAATTTTTCTATTTTCCAGCTTGGTGCTAGGAACAAAAAGGTAAATGTAGGACCTACCTATTCTCTTTGACCACATTTTGGCTTTATGGTATTATGTTTGACCATGTTCTCGCTTTTGGCTTAACAAGATTCAAGAAAGAAAGTATAACAATTACATATCACCAAACACCTTTTGTTTGGTGTTTGGTGAAAGAAAGAAAGTATAACAATTAAATCATTTCTTATTTTTGTCTTCATTCTTTTAGGCTTTAACCCCTTGAACTTACAACACATTTCTGGTAGATGTTTTACTTTTAACCATCTTTTATAGGTTGTGTTTGATAGCATTGATGTTTCTACGTAAAAAGCATCAAATTTAATATTATTTTAGTCCCACACATTCATTTCATCAATTTGTATTGATCAAAGCTCCAAAACTTTAAAGGTAGAAATAGCAATAGTATCAAACACAGCACAATCCATTAAAAAAATGGGAGCGGTAATCTCAAAGACAAAGTATGAAAAAAGTACAAAGAAATCTTGAGAGGAAAAATAAATGTGTAGAGGAATAGCTGTAATTAACTCCAATTGAGGAGGGCGGCGAATTGGCCAAATTCCTACAAGCTTAGGGCGTAGGTTTAAATGGTTGGTCCAAGATTCAAAATATCGTTAAGTATAGTTTGTATTGGCCAATATGTATCATATCAGGCCTTCTCGATACATCTCTATAGGGGTATATTAAGTCAGACCATAATTCAGAGTGTAGTCAAGACTTGAATTGATCATTCTGAACTAATTTTAAAAAAAGAGCATTGACAAAGGACGATAGGTCGGTAGGGTGTATCGACCTGTATCGATACTTAGAACCTTTGGTCAATGAGTACTGAATTTCCCATCTAGTTAAAAGTAGGGGTGATTTCAAACTGAGCCAAATTATCTATATAGTTATTAGTTATTCGAGCTCGACTCGTCAAGATAGTATTAGGGCTTGATTCGAGTTAGAGACTTAAACTCGAGTTTGACTCGAATCAAAAGTTCATAAGTTCGAGTTCGACTGTGAGTCAAATGCTTTATAAAAGTAAAAATTCTATATAAAAAATTATTATTTTTATATTTAAAAAATTAATAATTATAATAATCAGTTATTATTATTATTATATAAAAAAATAAAATATAATATATATATGTATATATGTGAATATGTATGCATGTATGTTTGTAGAAGCTTGATTAAAGTTGTAATTCTCATGAACCAAGCTTTATTAGGTCTGACCTAGACTCGAAGCTCGATTTAAACCCAATCAAACTCAAATAACTCGTAAAAAACTCAGCTAGCTGTCACTCTTATGAAAGCGTTGATATTTTTTTTTTTACAACTGAACCGAAACCGATGGGGTCCGATCCATGAATCTAGCGCCAAGTAGTCCATGAATCGAGCACTAACAAATTATTAAACATAGAGCCAATGCAGCCATACAGTTGGCTGGAATATGGGGGCCCACCATCCATTATATAAATTATTAGTCCATATAAAAAATGATTTTTCAACTGAGAAAATAAAAAAGACAGTACATTGTTGGTCAGAGAGGCCTCAAATGACCAACAAAAGTATTTTCTTGGAATTATATATCTGTAATTATGAATTTGGCCTGATCTACCAAATGGGCCTAGTGGGACCTCAACCTCTGCAATGTGAATCACATGGCAAGTTACAGTTAGCTTAGACCCCATTTACCGGTTCTGTGACTCTGTGACTTTGCCCATTCTTTAATCAACTTACTATTTTTATATTATTTGTCATCACTTCTGTACATATGGGCCCTACGTATCAGAATGATTGATCCCAGTACCGTCCGGTTCATGTAGAGAATTGGACACCCATATCCTGTCCAATTGTGAGCAGGCAGGATTCCGACGGATATGTTTGGTTAGATTAAAATTATGATATTAATAGAAAGTTTACGGAAGCTTCCCTCAACCTGGCCTGATCCTCCTCGATCTGTAGATTTAATTTACTAAAATACACCTAGTAATTATAATTAAATCATTATTTGAAGGCATATGAATTTATGCATTATGTGCTGTTAAATTTAATACTATTTTTTACATGTTTCAATTAAATAATTGAAAATTTTTATATTTATTTATATTATTTTGCTTATTTATTTTTTATATATAACAAGAAATTAAATATAAATTTTGGACCCAATTTGATTTGTCCACCTTCAAATACGAACAAAACAAGGTTGTGAGAGTTTTATATTTTCATATGCACAAAGGGTTTAGATTTTGAAAATCCGGCTTTTATGAATTTTGGAAAAGATACAGGTTGAAAGGTGGAGAGGGAGAAAAGGTCTAAACTTTATAAATTCCTCCCTAAACCCTTTGCCTTCTCTGCCTTGGATTAATCATATTTGTGTATGGAGCCTCTGAACAAACAAAATGGCTGTGAACATGTGAAATGTGAAATATAGGAGCAAGAATTAATTGAACACGATGACTATTTAGTAAGCTGTAAAATCAATAATGCTCCATGTCAGTAAAAAATATAAGAAACCTGCACTTACGATTTAGAACTATAGTGATAAGTACTGCTTTTTTTTTAAGCTAGTATTACGTCCAATGAAACATATATAATTATAATTGCCACTCCCGATCTCCTGCACTTCTTAACTATACCTATTCATGGGCTGAGTTCAGGTTTGTCTTTTTTCAAAATTCTAATAGACTGAACACGTCTATTCTTCACTATATGCTCTTTTCCCTATATGATCATTCAGTGTGTGACAAGTATCCCACCATAATATATTTTTTTCTGGACCTCAATATCTAAACACGTGCAAGGGACACTCGTCACAAATCAAACGCAAGTGCAAAAGATCCGGGCCCCATTAATCACATGGGAAATTACTGAAGACTAATTGAATTCCCGTATGCAGTCGCACTGTAGCCCGAAGAGAAAAAGGAGTGGGTTTGGTGGGGTTGGGGGTGTTTCAAGTTAATTTAAAGGGTGTTTAGTTCTGTTTGGGTTTATTCAATAAATGTTTTTTTACGGTGCTACATACGTGTTATTTCAGCATTTTCTCTTTCTATCAAAATTGAAAAAAATGAATTTTGGTTTTTGTGCACGCCAGCCGTTTATAAAAATTATTTTTTTAAAGTTTCTACAAATGAGCAGACATTTTTTCACTGTTACACTGATGGGGAGCCTAGTTGTAATAAACGATTATAATTATTGCATTTCTTGGTTTTACTAGCAAATAAGAGGATGTTTGGAATCGTGGCCATTTTTTAAGAAAATGGTGCCATGTTGGATCTACACAAGTGTTTCAACAAATGCCCATATATCTCATTGTTTGGTTCAGCCAATTATTAAAAAATCGGGCATGCCTTGAAAATCGGGACCCTACTGATGCATGAAACACCAAATTCATCGGTGAACCGTTTCCCTCAACGGTTGACTGATGTGTATCCCATGTGGTGCTTACCTATCAGCACATACATGAAAAACGGTGATGAAAATCACCTTACCAAAAAAACTGTGTTGCTTACTGCCTACGTGGTAGAAGCTTTTTTTTTTTTTTTGTGAAAAACGAGTCTTGGAAGCGTAGGCATTTTTTCTTGAAAATTGGTCCCAAAAACGCCCACACTTCCAAACACCATGTAAATACAAATGTTTATTCAATAAATATAAACGGAACCAAACACATACTTAACACAGTTCTATTCTTACATTAAAACATCATCAGTTCATCACGATGGGAGGTGACCCTTTAGACCTTTCTATTCTATTTCTCATCCTACCATGCGTATATCTGCTTAGTATTTAAACACAAGGGATGAACATCACTTAATGTTGAGTTATAAGTCACTATAGTCTGTTGCACCTCTCATTCTGCCATACATTATTCATACATGAATCCCAACACTAAATTCCAAGAAAGCAAATTAACATGAGAAAGAATCACTCTCAAAGTATTGGTACAATCAAAATGCCATAACCTTTCTATCAGATGTTTCAATTGGTTCACAATTGAAATTAGAATTGAAATCAAAATCCTTTGGAATGGTCTATTTCCGTTACCTGTTTGGATTAGAATTGATTGAAATGGATTCTAGCTCATTTTCGGGAGAGGGAGTTGATTAAAAATGAAAATGGGATTTCAATTTCACCTAATCAAATAGTCAGAACTTGGAATTAAAATGAACAATTCCGATTTCAATTCCAAACCCCTATTCCCACAAACCAAACGGACCTTTAATTCTCTTTATTTTTCCAAAATTGGCTAGGGAGTTTGTCTTAGGCCTGCCTATCCCCCTCGGTGACTTGCTGATACGATACATATAAATTGATAGGTTACGAAATATGGATTCTTGCTCACAAGAACCTTTGAAACCAATCCTTTGTCTGCTTTATCTTTCTGTCTCTCCAACCCCACCTCTCCATCTAAAGTTAGAAGAAAGAAAAAGAAAAATTGATCAATGTTGTCCTTTTGTTCTGGCCCACCAATTGGAACATATATTGACACGTGTTGCCCACTATTTGGATACTATTCTTCCACGTGGTATCTACTATTTGCGTCGGTGCCTTGTGTTTTAGTATGGGCAGATTTGATCATCATCACAAATTTGTGAGCAGAGCACCTCAATCCAAACTGTAAGTCACAATTGACATCTCACAAAACACCAAAGATTGTTAGGCCAGCTGAGAATGTTTTCTCTCTGGAAGATCTTCTACTCTTCTACTCTCTCTCTCCTTTCCAAGGTATCCACAATTCACTCATCAATAATAATAAATGAATAGCTACATCAATGGACCACCACCTCTATAGACTAGAGTTGGGGAAATGTGAACATCACGTCTCTGACCAATAATGTTGCAATGTTGTATGGACCAGTCTACTTGGCATGAATTTTGAATCATATGTAGTACTTGAGGTTGTCAATCAATTCCCTTCTGGCTTCTACAGCCTACAATTTTCCACGAGCAACTTTTTTTCATTTCATTGCTTTCCCAACTCCTTAATTTAGAGAGAGAAGGCCAGACTGACTTCAACCTTTTTTAGAAGAAAGAGATCTGTTTTGGGAGTAACAAAGCAGTTTTGTATTGTTCCAAAATCCAAACTTCCAATTCATTAAAATCCTTGTAGAACAAGCAAAACCCAACTTATAATTAGCAATTCAGTTGGGTCTGGGTCTGGGTCTGGATCTGTTTGGCAGTTTTGTTGCTAAAAAGCAAAAGCCAAACCCATCAAAGGAATGGAGGAAAGAAGGCGGAAATTACCACCTTTTCTTTTAACGGGGGCTAAAGATGAGCACATGGGCATTAGTCAATGAGGTTACTACTCCCTAAGCTTAGTTGCCTCACATTCCCTCCATGACTCCCCCCCTCTTTCCCTCCCTTTCTCTCTCCGGGGGAAAGAAAAAAAAAAAAATTCTTCACTCTAGAAAGTAGAAACAAACGCCGAATCCAACCTTCTTCATCTCTCATTTTCTGCCTTTCACGCTCCTCGATACCCATTAACAACTCATTAATGAAGAGAATAATCTGGATATACAATATACAATCCAAAGAGTCCTTAGGTAGACCACAAGAATGGTCTACTATAGACTTCCGGATTGTGGGACCCACTAACTCATGGTCATGGGCATTTCAATCATGCTCTAAATCACCCAACCTTGCTGATCTCTGGTGTAAAAGAACTTCTTAAATGGGACCCATTACCACAAAAAAAGGAAAAAAAAAAAAAAAACTCGGCAGACTGGGTGAGTTGACTCGTTGAGTTGGCTCTCTCGAGCTTACATACTAACAATTTTTCAATGAACAGAGAAAATAAAGCAGCAGCCAAGTGTGAGGAGCGAAAAGAATGTCTTATTCCAATTAAAAAGAAATAAAAACCCAGAAAAGACATTATCTGTTCTATAGAATTATTTGATCAAAGTATAATTTGTTTTTATTGTAATTGACAGTCTCTATAAACAGAACTGGTAACAGATGAACAGAATTCTTTGAGAAGAATGGAATAGATATTGGTATTACTATTACCGTGATGAACAATTGAATGAGGCGACGGGGTGGATGGGGAGGTAAAAGAATTTGATTTTCGACTTACGAGTGTAGTCGAATCGGGGATGGACTCGGTTGCAGTGACTATCTCTATGTTCTTCATCCATAACAACCCGTTCTGAACGAGTTGATTCAAGAGCCCTGACTCGGAGATGGAGTTCTTGCTCTTGTGCTGCATTGAAGTTTTAGCTATCTCCGTCAACATCGCATTTGATAACCGTCGGACACCTCGAGTTCCGCCCATTATTACTGCTGCCGTCAATGGCTTCTGATTATGAGATTGAGTTTTCTCCGAGTCCTTCCGGCCGTGCTTTCCGTGCGGATTTTCTGTCGCTGTTGTCGATGATAAGTACACTGATTCAGAGTTCCGGTTCCTGACTCGGGAAAGCGCGTCGCCGAGTATCAATACGTTCTTGACGTCGACCAACATAAGGTGCTTGAAGTTCCGCCGGACTCGGCCCAGTAGCATCGGATAACAAGCCCACCTCCTCAATGCCATTGGCACATGGTCTAAGAAGAACCCGGCTAGCGAGCCCTCCGGGTCAAGCTCCGCGGCTTCGAAAGCCACCACCGATCCCCAACTCAACTCGTTCAACTCATCTCCGCCGCCACCTCCTGGATTGCTGTAATTCGCATGATTTCGCCGCCCCCACAATGGCTCCCCCACCTTCTTCTCCTTCTTGTCCGATTTCGCAAACTGGGTTACATCAAAACCCACCAACTTCCCGGTAGTCGAACTAGTATTATTGTCTCTGCAATGGCGGACGAGTTTCAAGAACGAATCGTTTTCTTCCCGAATTACAGAAGAAAAATTCGAAGAAATGCCAAGTGGGGAAGCTAAAGCGGAAGAAGGGAAGATAAGCGCGACATCTGATCTCGCAGTGAGACCAGATCGATGCAGACTTCTCATAAACAAGCGAAGCTCGTCATCCGTAACGTCCTCCTTAGTATGAGCCACAACAAGATCACTCATTGCTCTGGTTCCTCTCCTAAACAGAGTTCCCATTCCTTGCAGAGCAGCCGAAGAATCCGAAACGAATTTAGATTTCTGATGACGAGCTTCCCTCTTCCAAATAGAAGCAAACCACGAAGAAGAGGAGGAAGGCCGCTTGTTCTTGCTCTTATAATTTTGGTAGCCTTTGGAATTCTCGGCGAGCCATCTTCTGGGTAGTCTGGTCTTGGATGGAGATAGAGAATTAATGGCGTTAGTTTTGGGTTGAGTGGGTTCGAAAGTGCAGAGAGTGAAGACGAGGAGTGTAAAGAAGACTATAAGAGCACAAATGGACATTGTTGATTGAGCTTTGCTGAGGAGGAGGTTATTACTACCATATCTGATAGAACCAGTAGATTTGAAGGATGAAGAAGGTGAAGAAGAAGAGGAGGAGGAGGAAGAAGAAGAAGAGGTGAGCAGTTTTTTCTTCTTGTCGATGTATTTGTCGTGGTCGTGGCCATTCTCGTCGTCTGGAAAGAACACCAAGAGAAGACCCAAACCCCAGCTTTCGCTGCTGCTCTTGGCCTTGGCAGAGATGCCCATCTCTCTCTCTCTCTCTATCTGTTGTTCATTCGCTGTGTTCTATCTTTTATGAGTTGTGAGAGAGTGACAGAAATGTCTTTGCTTGTTTGGGCTCTGCTTTATTTCTACCATGAAGAGTAAAAATGGTAGTTTTGTTGAAGGGCTATCACAGAAACAGACAGAGCAGAGCACAGAAAGGAAAGAGCGTTGATACAAATTTGAGAAAGTAGTAAGACGTCGAGTAATAAGTGTAGAAGATTAATGCTTGGAGCTTGAAAGGGAAACATCAAACTAGGCACACGCACATTAACGAGGTAAGTATAAGGGATTAACTGATTTGATGTGGGGGGCATGATAGTTGCAATTTGCAAACCCTTTATGATGCATACAAGTGTCAGCCATCCAGTTGCTTGATTTATCAAGTAATGGATCCCACCAATGTAATTTGTTAATTGGGTGCCATGGGTCTCCAAGATTGGTAAATAGGTTGGCTGATCTTATTAACCATCCAAAGTAGAAATATTTGGATGCTGTGAAGTTTCCAGGGTTCATCATGGGTTGATTTTAGTGGAAATGATCATACTGCATACTGGTGTGGACTGTGGAGTGTGGAGCCATTTGGGTTTTGTGGGTCCAGATGTGCCATTTCAATGGTAGAAATGAAAGGAGGACGGATGGGCCATGGCCCATGGGTCAGTTCTGTCCTGTTCCGTAAGCACAGAGATGGGCTCATTAAATTGGGAAGGCTGAAAGAAACAGCTAGCCACGTGGTCTGAAACTGAAAGGTTTTACTACACTGGAACTCTGGAAGTGAAGGTCTTTTTCCCAACTCTGGCTTTATGAACTTACCTACCACATTATAGAATGATCAACTACTCTCTTTTCCCATCATAATTCACAACATCCTTACACGTGGCAAAATTGGTAGGTCATCCACGTGGGACCTATTACTGGATGGATGAAGGTTATATAGAGTAATGAATCTGATGAGTGATTATGAGGGAAATCTCTCCCTTTAATAAGCCCTCGAAATCCTACACTTGTGGGTTAGTTTAGGGAAGAGTGTATTATTTATTGCAAAATAAGCAGAATACATTTGCCAGATGGTTTACAGTTTCTGTTGCCGTTATCGAGATTTGCGGTTTTAAGATTCCGAAAGGGAATTCATGACCTGATCCGAGTTGACCCAGTTGACACCAAAAGTCGTGATTATTCCTCTTAATTCATTTTAAATTCATTGTTAATCACTAGTTTTAATCAAGGTTACAGATGCGCTCTTCCTCTCTCTCTCTCTCTCTCTCATTAATGGATTGTAAGTGCATTGATAAAAGGAATTACTATTAAATGGGTCCGATTTAAGAGATTGCCGACATGATCATCTGCAGCTTCCTACAGCTAAGATGGTTAAAGTTAGTTTGTGTTGAGGTGGGGCTCGTTCAATGGTGAATTTCAGACCATATGTAGAACACGACTTTAGCTCACTCAGCCAAATGCCCATGTTGCCTGGAAG
The DNA here is from genome assembly GCF_000365185.1 of Nelumbo nucifera. The sequence goes on along the minus strand of NW_010729359.1, from coordinate 39,747 downwards.
CATTTACTGAGAATTGAAAACTTTATCTGGCAAAATGTTCAGAGAAATATTGAGTGGTTTGCTTAGATTTTAGTGAAATATAAAAAGAAATAATTTACCTACAGCTAACTGGTTAGACGTTCAGTCATGATCATGGTGAATTCAGATTGAAAATTTTAATCTGGCAGAAGTTTCAGAGAAAAACTACCTGCAGCAGCTAAGATAGACGATAAAAGTAGTCTATTTTGAGGTGGGGCTTATTGTTCAGTGGTGAATTCATATCATCTGTAAAGTGTAAGCACATGAGCTCGCTGACCCAACTGCCCATTGCCTGGAAGCATTTACTGAGTCTGAGTCTGAGAATTGAAAAACCTATCTGGCAAAAGTTAGAGATATGTGGACTTGTGGAGAGATATATGTACTTACATTTGAGTGAAATTGTAAGAAATAGTTTACCTAGAGCTGAGATGGTTAAATAAATTAGTCTATTTTTTTTTTGGTGGGGAACTGGGGATCGTTCAGTGGTGAGTCTAGAATGATCCACATGAGCTATGAGCTCACTCAACCAGATGCCCGTGTTGCTTTCAAGCATTCAATGAGAATTGAAAAACTTGGCAAAAATGTCAGACAATTGTGGGAATCTTTACTTAAATTTGATTCTTACTGATGGTGGCTCCGTTGGTCGAATCTCTGACTCGTTGTAGTTGAGACCTGAGATCAAATTTCACTGCCCCGAGGATCGGGGGTTAAGGGGATGGAGGATGAAGCTAAAGTTTGATAAAGTGATTGTAAGCACGGTGGATTTCATGGTCGCAGTGGTCAAGCTCTGAAGGTACAGGAATAGTGGTGGAGGTCTCAGTGATCAGATAGAGAGAGGGTCTCCCCCAATCAAATGGGTATGGTGCCCCTAATTATATTACTTCCTTTAGTTATTTGATTAACCAATATTATAAAATATTCTTTGGAGGTAATATTAGCACAATTGGCTAGGGGTAACCACTAGATCAAATGTCTAACTCGGCCACTCGCTATATTGAGTTGGACCAATTTGGTTTGACACGTACGGGTTCACGCTGGACCAACCAAGCCTAATCGTATCCGTTGTCTTACACTGATAATTTTGGTAGTTTGGTATTATCAATTGTTGCTTCTATCCAAGGTTCAAAGAAATCCTTATCTATCAGCTCATATTGGCTTATATGTATTGTATCAGGCCTTTCCTGATATGCCCTTACAGGGGTTGTATCAGGTCAGGGCCTGGTTCAGAGGGTAGCCGGGACTTAAATCGGCTCTTCTGAACCAAAAAAAAAAAAGTAAAAGCTTAAAAAAAAGGACCGATACTAGCTGGTATGTCCTATTGATGTATCTGTCAATATCGATACTTTGAATCTTGCTTCTACCTTAAATGCTTTGGGTTAATTAATACAAATATGTCAGACAAATATTTTTTCTACCGCAATTCAGTTTGGAAGAAATACAAATACAAACATGTACAATACAAATACATATAAAATAATACAAAATACAAGATTTTGTACTCTACATATTTGTATTTGTATTCCTAAATCGAACCACCTTAAATATTTGCCATGTGACGATTCAATTGCAAGTTAGAGACATGTATTTTTCCCGTTGAAGTAATTCTCATATGCAATGTAAGAATATATATTTGCAAACCAATTTGTATTGATCAACTCAAAAAGTTTTAAATAAAAACAACAATGATACCAAACCTTTATAATTTTTGTGTTGTGTTTATTTCGAGTATTGTTAGGAGCTGTAAGATAGAGTCACGTCCCACACGTCTTGATCTATGTATGGTGCATGGATAATCATTATATTTAGAAGTAAGGATCTGATAGGCATACTTAGTGAACACACTAAGGGTCCGTTTGTTATGTCTTTTTTGGAAGATCTTTTGGTAGGTCTGACGGTCAAAAGACACATTGAGCTTTTATATGAAGATCTGAACAGCTCGAAGCAGGTTTGGTAGATGCGCGTCTTTCAGTGTGAGAATAAAATGCGAAAGACATGAAAAGTTTCATTTGGAGCTTCCCGAAATCAGCCCAAAATGAGTTTTTTGTATCTTTTCGACATTCCGTCTTTTGGTGGCTAAATTTTCTGTGCACCAAACAGAAATAGACCAAAAATTGGTTTTCCTAACTTGTAAGTAATCGAAAGACCATGCGAAAAGACATAGCAAACAGGCCCTAAATAAGCACACATATGATCAATGTGCAACAGTACCTGTCCCACAACCATGCTTAGGTCATTACATGGGTGGGCTTTGAAAGCATAGACTGCATAGTTATAGGAAAGGTGCTGCATACTAATTGTGTGCTCTTACTAATGTGCTCACCAAGTGTGCATAAGGCTCAATTTGGAAAGAGCACAAATAAATAAATACAAATATATAACATGCAAATGCATATAAAATAATACAAAATACAAGGCTTTTGCATTCTACATATTTCTATCTGTACAAACCTAAAATGACTGTAATACTATTGCTTATTCTACTCTCACCCATTTGTATTTGTATTGATCAATCCAAAACATTTAAGGTATAAACAACGATAGAACCAAACACACCTTTAGCCCATAATGATGATGTAATCTAAGCCCTGTTTCAGAGTACTTATTCAAATAAATAATTATTTTAGGCCAGGACCACATTAAGAGGCACTTTATGTGCATTTGGTGAAAAAAACCAAGTGCATATTCCTTAAAATAAGCCCATTTTCAAGAAACTAAAATTTTGGGCTTATTTTTAAGCCTTATTCAATAAGCCCTTATTTTTAAGCCTTATTCAATGCCGGCCACGTCATTTAAAAAAAATAACTATATTACCCCAGTTTAAAATAAGAGCTTTTTCAGAAAACACTTATGAATGCTTATTAGGATAAGCAATTATTTATCAAATAAGCACTTCCAAACAAGGCCTAAATCAGCTTTATAAGGGGGCTCCTCACCATCATTCTCTGCCCTGCCTAGTCTGTCCACTGCTTGATTATCTTCCTAATATATGTGAGTTTATTTCCTCAGTTCAGATTTACTACCCACGAGAACATTATCGATCCAAACACAATTTCTCCATCTTCATTGCTGCCCCAGTCCTTATTGTTGAGATAGTCTATCATGATCTTTGAATCTCCTTCTATCCATACTCTACTTGCTTGTAGAGACCTTAATTGCTGCTTAAGGTCTAGTAATCCAAGTAATCCAAGCCTCCACAATGTTGATGATGCAATTTCCTAACCTATTTACATTTGCAATTGAGGCTCAGTTTGGAAAGAGTATAAATACAAATATGTGCAATGTAAATACATACAAAATATAAGGTTTTGCACTCTACATATTTGTATTTATAATCCTTCCGATCTGAGCCTGATAATTTTGCCTTTTTTTTTATCTCTAGCAATGCAACAGCCATTCTATTTCCCAAAGCATTAAAGTTTATTTTCATGTCATGCCTAGTGGTTTCCATTTGACCCATTTTTGCTTGTTGTCTAACTCAACTCTGCCCATTCTTCGTTTTAAGTCTCTTGCTTTCTACATCATCTGTTCCATGTTTTGGATTTTATTACTAATAGAATGTCCACCAATGTGAATGTCTTTGTTTTCTAACACAACTATGTCAGTAATAATGGTTTTTTTTTAGAAAATAAAATCATTCACTTTCTCATTTCTGTTTTTCCATATTACTCGTACAGTAAGAAAATTAATTCCTCCTACAATCTGTTATTTCCACATGTTTGTTCTCAAGTGATTCAGATTATTTTGTCTGGATCTGGCCACGGACAGGATTGACCTACTAACATCTATATCTGTTTTGTTAATAGGAAATCTCTGAAAATGTTAAAGTTTTTGCTTATTAGTTATCAGTCTCATTTCTGTGGGTAATCTCCCACCGAGAAGGAACCACAAAAATATTTTAATTTTTGGGTAACAGTTAATTTTTCCTAATTCCCATTTGTCTCTTTGAGAGCTCAAACCCCATCATTGAGTTGAATGTCGATTTCACTGTAAATTGTCCCTTTGGGTCAGGGCCATCCCTTCAAAAACCTCATTTTAAGGCTCTTGCTCTGTGGTTAGGGCACATCCCCAATAAAGAGGCAAGTATTTCTTAGAAAAATGGAAAACCCCATCTACATTCACTATTGGTGCTTTTACTCATCCCAATCACCACCTCATAGGGAAACCTTCCACTGACTTTTCATTCCAATTGGTTAACATATATATGTCATTGACTACCTTCTAGCAGGTTAATTACTTTTCTTCCTAAATTGAAAAGTTGCAATAATCCAAAGCTTCCTCTCATTCTTCTATCTTTGGCCATGTTGCCTTTCCTACCTGAAGCAACCTCAATGCAGATTTCTTGGAAAAGACATATAAAAAACCCTTAAACTTCCTCTAAGTCTTCTATAAATATTGAGACCTCCCCTCATCTTTCTGAAAAATTATTTATTGACATGATAAAACAAAACCCACTTCTAACTAAGGTTCAACATATTGATGCATATCATACAATATGAATCAAATCGTTCCAATGTCCTGTCGATATATGAAACCATTGAAACGCATCCATTGTATATATCGGTAACGCATCGTGTGTGTGTGTATGTGTATATATAATTATCGGTATAATTCTATAATTCTTCGTGGGATGGTAATTGAAGACTAATTAATTCACTTGGTAAGATCTCTGATTCATTGTAGCATAGACCTGGGATCAACTGCGACCAAGGTTGCGAGCTTAAAATGACAGAGATGTACTACCCCCATTGTATAGGAAAGGAAACTCACCAATAAATTTACCAGTACAATGCACTTTAATGTAATCAATTTGATACACACAATAACCACAAGGGTGGTGGTTGTTATTTATGCCGAAAGGCAATTCTTCATTGAATACAAGAAACAGATAGAAAACTTATAGAACCCAAAACTCAATCCAATTTCCAATAAGACCGATCAAAACATACCAAAACTAACTAGAGATCACCACCAAAAAAAGTAACAATCTAAATAATATGAGCCTCTGCAATTTTCCTCCACAAAGAAACCAAACGAAACCATAATCCTTCGACCACAAGGGTTAATTGACCATGTATTAGCTCTGACAATTCACATCAATCCTATAAACTTTTGCCCGAAGCACATTAACCATCTAAATTTTCAATCACAAGGCTTTCTTTCATGAGACAAAAGAAGAGCTTATTCGGGCATGTGGCTAAGTTTTCCCGCCTGAAATCGATCCATAAATAATGTTTGAACAGAAGAATTCCTGGTGTCATTTGGATTACAAAACGGCAAGTTGTCTTCCTTGGATCTGTGAGCTTTCCCGGGAGACCATGGAATCTTCAACATGTTTTGGGTCCGAAAGGAATTTCTAGGGTTCCTCGCTCAGTCCTTTACCCATGAGGCAAGTTCCAAGGCAAAAAAAAAAAAGATCTTGCCACGTGTTAAAAGCAAATCTTTTATTACAATTAAAAAAAAAAAAAACTTTGGAGAGAACCCCTTTTCTGATGGACGGTTTGGATCTGCCCTAAGATTCCTTTACATGGCAAAAGTAGAGGGGACCGTCTAGAGAAGCCACCCTAATTCCTCCATGCTCCATCCCATCCTTGCTAATACTGTGGCGATGACAGATTGACAAATGACAATGATACTTGCTTTGGCCACTATCAATGATCTCTGTTACAGGGTCCCACCCTGTGATGGGCTATCTCTGAATTGTACTAAACGAACGATTGTAGTAATCTGATCAAGAACTTTTTGGAGGGTGAGAGACAGAGCAATCTGCTACTGTATAACTCAGACTTTACTTACCACGTCCAAAAAGCCAATCAAAGGGTTTATGGATTACTTCACCATCATGTCTACGTGTACGGTTCTTGGCCTTTTGCATCACTACGGTTTTGACCGTTGAAAATAGAGTGCATTTTTACAACTGTGTGTGTGTGGGTGCTGGGTGGACAATGACCATTGACAAATTGTGCTTGCTTCTTCTAGAGAGTAGAGAGACTAAAGGCCAATTAAGAGACCCTACATTGGGACAAAACCGGGTCTATCTTGTACAACGTTGAACGGCCGCACGAGTTATGTATGCTTCCTCTACCTAACCTAACGAGGACAGAAACAGATGGGCCCCCATGTGAATGGAAGATCCACTGTCTCGTAATGGCACGTCATTCATGTGTGGAGGAGCAGGAAGGGGGAACCCACTAAAGTGATCTCCATTATTTATCAGGTTCAGTTCATTGTTGGATTTGGTTCATGATGGATTCGCAGTATGTGATTCATTGATTTGTTAGTCGGCAGCCGAAGGTTTGTTCTCTCAAGTCTCAATGTGCCAGTCTCATCAGTTGGTTTGATATTATTATGACCTTATTGATTCTTTAAATATATGTAGGGTCTGTATTGTACAACAGCAAACATAATCCCAGAAAATATTGTCCTTAGGGTGTTAGTTTGTATGTAAAATGGCTGCTTTCTAACAAGTAACAAGTCGGTGGTAATTTTAGGAAAATTCTTCTAATTTTTCATGAGTCCTTTTTTTCAAACATAAGCTAGACAGCATCTCCCTTGATTTTACATGCAATAAAATGCAGCTGATGTAGCACTTTTTTTTTTTTTTTTGAAAAATCTATGATGCTGGAAAGATATGATTTTGGAAAGGCTTGGTTACCACTTTTATGATGTCAGTTGATTGATTTTTCTATATCATATTTTTCCAGCATCATAATCAAACCCAAACGGCCGAACCCCTTTTTTTTTATTTTTTGGAAAACAAAATCATATATGTAATCAATTCCAGCGTGGAGGTCTTCCATCTCCCTTTACCTGCTCAACTTCATGGCCCCTTTTGTTTCAATTCAATGCAGGAAGGATGGAAGAATTTTCGGGTGTAAATGTTTCAACTATATTTTCACCCCTGTTAAAATTTCTTTAGAAGCCACACCCCTGTTACAATTGAAACAAAAGTCTTCCAGCCTTTTACAATTTTACAACAAAAGAGATGCAGTCAATGTTGTCAGACTTTGGACTGAATGAAATGGAAAAATCTCACCCAGAATGCTTACCGGGTCACTGGTGTATCAGTTCAATCCCGGGTCTGATCCGCATCTGACAACAGCAAAAGCAGCCCATAGAGAAAACAGGCTCAATTTGGCATGAAATGGGATTCACTCGAACCAGACGGCCATGAAACTCTACCATATTGTTTGCATTAGAAGATCATCTACTACAGAATCCTCAGAAGTTTTGTGACTTTTGGTCTTTGGTTAAGGGCATAAGACATGAGTGGCCTGTGGCTGGTTTAAACAATGACAGACTAGAATTATTGCAAGTTTCATAGCGCGAGTCTGAACTGGCTTTCAATTTCAGCATACCCAGAAACTGTCAGTGCACCACAAAAGGCACATTTGATAAGAAATAAGAATAATTGACTGAATACAATGGATGCCAATGGCCTTAATATGTTGTATGGTTATAAATACATTTTGTCATGTAACTAGTTCAGATCTACTTGCCGTTTACAAACTACAACTGTCTAAACTAGTAAACACTGACCTAATACAAAGATATTAGCCACAGAAAAGGTGACTGAACCGACGATGGAATCATACAATCTCATCTCTGCACCCCAACCTCTCCAGTGTCTTGGGTTGGAGGTTAAGAGAAAGTGTTATACTGTTTTCTTTGACCTACTCCTACATACAATTACTCTACAAATAGATTTAACCAGAGAAGATTTTAAATTACCTCTCCTGGTACCACAAGACAGAGACATTCATCCACAAAGAATGTGAAAATGATACTCTAATGAAACCTCCCTCACTCACCGACATTATCTCAATCTCAATATATGCATTTCTATATGTGTATCTTGTGTATGCATGCATGATGTATTAGCAGTTACGAATTATGATAACTCCTTGGGACCATCGAATGACTGGGTCTTTCTCAAATTCCAGTGGAGGTCCTCGTGTATGCTGCGCAAGAAATCATGGGTGGAATTAACCTGGCATGCCGTCGGCACAGGCCAAGGTGCCATGCTGCAGACAAGCGCATCTCCAGCTGCCAACTGTTTTCTGTCCTTGCCATCAAATGATACCCAGGCATGTCCCCTACTGTTGAATGGTACTTGCACTCGCACTGTTACATTCTCTGGTAATATGAGAGGCCTAAAGGACAATGAATGTGGACAAATTGGGGTAAAGAGGATTCCAGGAACCTGCATCACAACAAAATTAGAATCTCATTCGTAGTACAGATGAGATGGTTACATAACAACCATACAAGTTCATAGCCATAGAAATAAAACAATTATTTTTTGTTATCTTAACAAATAATTATAACTGAATTTGTTGGCTACAAAAAATTATATGAACCGTATGGATCTACAAAATGAGTCAAACGATCCATTGGAACTTCACAGGCAATTAGTTGTAGACTGTAACCCTGTTCCACTATTCCTTTTTTATTTAATGTCATATCAACTGTGCTTAAGATGTTACACCTTATTCTCACAGCCTTTTCCTCGTCTTTTTCAGTTTTCAACGTGCACCAAATCATCCTTTCTCCAGGTTCCATTTTCAATCTTTGTTGCATGTGACAAAATCATTTTAGTTAACAGTCCCATGATTTGTCAATTTCAACATAATGGAAAACCTTCAATGTTATTGATTTCTAACTGTATTCATTTGGTTATGCTAGTCATCCTTTGCAGCATCCTCAGCTCTATGATGGTATTTCTACACGGTCCAATGTTCTAGTCCATAAAGCAATGCATGTCTTTTGGTGATGAAGAAAGCAGATATTCAAAAGAATTTTTCTGAAATTTGTTTTTCCCTTTTATGTGTTTCTGGTATCAAAGGCACTTCTGTAACTTTGTGTCTGGGGTCTGGCCACGCATAAAGCACAACTCTAAATATACGTCCTCTATTCTGTTGCCGGTCAACTAGTTACTAAAGATTACAGCTAACCCTTGGACATGAGCCTCTTGTTTCCATCCCGTTTCAAATGGTAAATGTGAAATCCATGAGAAACTTAGTTGATTCAGAATAAATAGATGCACACATTAACATAATTCAATGAGCCAAACTACAATACAACCATATGTAGTATGGTTCATGGATTGATACATTTTTTTTTTTTTTTTTAGTTAAAATGTCGATACCTTTTTATGTAGCCAATCATAACACTGGACAAGGCTTAATGGGTTGAGTTGAGTATTTTGGGAGCATGCTAGGTAATGAAAATTCTGGAACACAAACTGAATTCTAAAGCTAACTTGCAGAAGTTGTTTTCCACTTCATGCTAACCCAAAGTAATACTGGATGCATTACAGAATTCATTTATATGGAGAAAGAAATACTATTTTTATGCGTAAAAAGAAATAGTATTTGAAACTTTGTAGAAGTAGGCAATACCTCTAACCTAAAAATAACAATATTAGAAGAGTAATAAGAGTAACAAGTCAGTGTCTGAACATGCCTGTGGGTGTACCATTGATCCACCAGCTGCCAATGAGTATGCAGTACTTCCAGATGTTGTTGATAAGATCAACCCGTCCCCTTGCACACATGTTACAAAGGAGTTGTCACAATAGCATTCCAGGTTTGTGAGATAGGATGAAATCCCACGGTCAATTGTAACCTCATTCAAGGCAAGAATAGGTTCCTCAGTCTCCAATTCATCTTTGGCAGCATCTCGGATAACATGACACTGCAATCGGTGGCGTAAAGTGATGCTAATTGGTCCCTTTATTATTGCATCAAGGTACTCCTGGTAATGTTCACTTTCTGAAGGCTATTTAAGACAACTTTGGATGTCATTGATATCAATAATCTATAAAAGATTCTACATATTCTACATCATGGACACATAATCAAATTAAGCACTTGATAACTTATGCAAGATGGAATATCTGGACCATGTCTCCCAATTAAGTGTATGAATTTTGTTTTCTCATATAGAGTATTAGATGCATGATAACAGTATTACATGTTTGTGACAAGGGATGAAATCCATCTTTGGCCACTTATATATATATATATATATATATATATATATATATGTAATTCCAAAAGTCAAGTAAAATGTCATTTACATGACTGAACAGCTTAAATCCCTCGTGCATAATGAAATATCTGAATCTTCTCTTCTCAATTAAATGATTAAGCTGTGTTGCCTAATCTAGAACATCTGGTGCATGGTGCATATTCAGGAAGTTGGAAAGTCAGCAATGGCTCTTTCTACTTGGTGTTCATGATGTAGAGAAAATAGAGTGGGATTCTAGGAATTTGTAATTTTGTCAAATAAGTTTGCGCTATTAGAAGCATGCTCGGAGGTATATAAAAGGTGCATGGAAGATCTTGAAATGTGACTAGAATTAATAAATGACAATATGGCTTTAGGTTTTAGTTCCTTTGAGAACTCTTTGGTTCCTTGAATTAGAACCCTGTAACTTCCAGGTCTATTCCCTTTTTTTCCTATAATAAACTTAGGATTCAATCATGATTGAACCAGTCTTACCACTTTTCTTATTTTTAAAGTGAGAATAGCTTCCCGAGTCCATGAAGTTCACTACAACATGATCATTGATGTGAAATGCAACAAGCTAAAAACATTTTATGATAATGTGTGGACTAGTAAGAATTTTTAGATATAGAAAGCAAATAACATGAATAGAGAAATCACATATTTAACAAGATAGTCATCAATCCCATTATAACTTTCAAACCAGAAACTATTTTGACTGGAAAATGATGGTTTCAAACAAAGATGGAGGATACGGAATGGAGTCATAAAGCCCAAAGACCCTAGGGAAAATGGGACAAGAGGAGGAACTGGCCCTTTGAATATTGATGCAGCCTACAAATAAGAAACAGATTGTAAATGGAAGTCAATTTTAATGATGAAATTTTTTTCTTGAAGAAATAACAAGGGCAGGCACAAATTCATTTTCACAATAATCACTAAGAAACATGTGATAGAAAAAGTTTATCACATTCCATAAAGTATATCCACAAAAATGCAAGTCCTGTCGCACTAGATGAATTACTTTTTCAATCAGTTGAAAAAAAAAACAGCTGAGAAACTGGTAGGGGTTTAGATAATCAAGTATTTTCCTTGAGCACCAAACCATCACAACAAATACTTGCATTTCATTATTATGGAAAGTAGATGGAATGAAAATTCGCAATCTTTCCAATGCTAAAAACAAAGCAACATAAAGATAGATCAAGTCGAAGTTCAATCTTCTGACTAATGGCATATAGCAAAGCTTTTTGTGTTGGGAGGAGGTATGATAACATAGGAAGTAATAAATGTCTGTGTTGTATTTGCAGTCATATCCATGTATATGCTAAAGGAGGTTTTGAGTGCAGAACCAAGTTTTGCTTTGGTTTTAAAACAATCACTTTTTATCAATAATAGAAATTAATAATGAAAACGGTTTAGTAATCAGGCATTTGCAGATTGTATCCTAAACAAGACGGATCAATCCTAAGCCTAAAATGCTCAAACGGTTCTCTCCTATATTGTATTTATGGCTTACATCATATTAAGTGACGTATTGTCATTTTTGAATTGTTAATGAAAATAAGGGGCACCAAGGTGTATATTTTTCCTTTTTCCCTCCTTCCCTCTGCTTTTGATGCTGCTAACTTTATTCTTGGTAGCAGATAGGATAATTATGGAGCATATTTAGGGGAAAGACAATGACTAATGAAATGCAAATATGACCTGCTAATCTGACCTCATAATACAGCTGCTGAACATACAGTTGACATCTATGGTCAAGGTACCCTAGAATCACTAAATCTATAAGTATCTTGAAGTGCAAAACCATATATCTTTCCTTGGTTTTGTTTTGTCTTCTTTTTCTTTTCCTTTATTTTAGGGTGATGTTCTCTAATAATGATGGACTGTTTAGGTGGTCTTGAGTTCATTCAATTAGATTATGAAGCAAAAGAAGGACATTTTATTGACTTGATGCTAGTAGGCAATTTATTTTTTTCTTTTCCTCTCTAGGTAGATCCAGTAAAGTTGGACATAGTTTATCCTCAAAAACAAATGTCAACAGTTTCATTTAGATTGGAATGTTGCATACATGGAGAACCCATAGATTTTTTTATGTACATATTTACTTCTTGCCTAGTGAAGATAATTCTTGAGAAACATATCAATTATGGTTGATGTGTTACAGGCAATGGCCCTTTTGGCTTCTAGTGAAGTGCTGGTTGATGGCCTGCGAAAGGAAGTTTAGTAGATGCCTGTCTAATGGAGGAAAATAGAGGTTTAGAAGGGCTGGACCTTGTCTGACAAATGCATTCGTGGATTTTTTATCAAAAATATTCTATTCCCAAGGACGGTTAGAAGGGCTGGACCTTGCTTCATGACATAGACTGCAGCATGAATATACCAATTGAGATAAGAAATTTTTCCTTTTTCAGACTTTTGTAAAACTGTAAAAGTTATCAACTGACTATTATCCAACATTTAGGTGGATGTGGAAAGGAGTGGACAATTTCCAGATGTTCAAGACATCCAGTGAGGTCAAAGAAGAGCAATTAAATAAAATTGATATCTGCCCACCCAAGATCAACCTAGTAGGTCCCAAAATGGAAATATCCTTTTCTGAAAAAGGTAAGGTAAAATATCCAAAATTTTTACATGGAGATCTTCTATCAATTGCAACACTTCTGAAAATTTTAAATTGCCACCAATGAGATAGAATTCTATGTAAAAGCAGCATTCAGAAGCAAAAAGAATGAATAATCTTAATTTCCAAAAAAAGAGCCATTTCACTCCAAACTAATATGAAGTACAGAATACGTAAATTTTAAGATCCGAAAAAATAGAAGGTACATACCCAATTAAGATCTGGAAAAAATATAAGGAACATACCCAAAGAACAGTTCCATCCCCACCAAGAGTTACAACAAGATCAACTTTTGTGTGTAGATGTAGTATTTCCTCATCTGCAAGATAAAGCAACACAAATTGGAAACTTATAAATGGAAAAACCATGAGCAGACTATAATCCCAAGTGACACTTGTCGATCCAGATTAAACATCAAGTAATGCCAACATTGCATACACCCTATTATTACAAAAAGACTGCAACTGGATCTTTGCCTACAAAGAAGATATAGAGGAAAATAATGCAAATAAAGGAAAACTAAGTGGTCAGAGGACTAAATCTGATAGGACAATTAACCTAGGCACTAAATGTAGAAAGGAGAAGTGTTATGTGCACTTTTCAAAATTGTCAATGACAAAGATAATGTATCTTGAATGGAAAAAGCTTAGATTGTTATTGAATGATTAGTCTTGGTGTTCTCCTTGACAATTGGTCATGTTGAAGATACCAGTTTGGATGTCAGAATTTACTTACAAAGTGGTGAGGTCAATGGTTTTAATAATGAGGTAGAAATTCTTAATTCTTGGCGTGCCTGAGTAGATGCTGAAATCATTTTGGGGGTAGTGATTTAAAAATAAAGAATATAGGGCATGACCTAATAAAGAGGTCTCAAATGCTTTGCATAATGATGATGTTGAAGATGGAGATGGTAAGGAGGGGGAGGAAAATGAAGAATTTGCTCCTATTGATTTTTCAGGGTCGAGAAGATAATGGACCACAATAAGGTCGTTGAAAAAGAAATAAGGTATGAAGTTTGTTCTTAGGAGGAGAGGAGTTTTCCAAAAGAGCATGTATAGAGTTGGAAGAGGAAAGAATGAAGGATGTTAAATCCTTCAATTCTGTGACTAACTAGTAGTTAGGTGGTGGGGTGAGAAAGTGGAGCTATTGAACTAAGATAGGTATGTATAATTGTTGGGTAGGACTTCTTTTAGGAATTTTTACTAGGAAGATAGCTCTGATAGGGGATTGAAGGGATTGTGTTGTGCTATGATCAGGTAATTTCTTATCACCTGTTGCATCTCTACCTTTTTGTTTTAATGTAATTTTCTATTTACAAAAATGATAAGTCTTAGTGCTGACCATTTTCCCATGTCTGTACAAAACTGTAGGAGGAATCGTCTAATAGAAGTTCATTTCTCACTCGTGGTTCCACTAAAACATCTATGTTCTTCTGATGTTTCAGCCATCTGTGAAGATAAAGAGAAAAGTGAGACCAAAAGTAAAATACTATGCAAGCATTGGCTTCGAAGTTACAACGCTGTAGAGATACACATACACCAGTACAGACACATATGCATATATGCATGTATGTTTGTTTGTAATAAATTGAAAATAAATATATGCATGTATTCTTGCATATGTATATATATGGCAAACAAATATGCATGTGCCACACTAAATCTGTATGTATTTTTATGCGTACTACAATAAGCTCTGATTAATATTTCTTAACATCAAGAAGAAAACAGTAGAACAGTATTACAACGGGGACCTTGTTAATTTATACTGATATTAGAAAAAATAAAATAACAGCACACTGTGAGAACAACAAAACGTAAACAAATAATATGTATTTACAGAAAATCAGCCAATGTGAGAACAACAAAACTAGCATGCAAATTCCTCATCAAAGAGGGAAAAAGTTTAGCCCTATTTTTTTTCAGCTGAATCTAGGAAGCTATTCCGCTTTTTTTTTTAATAATACCAAGAAGACTTTGGGACCAGATTCTAGCAACCAAGAAAAAAAAAACAACTCTGGCTGCGTTTGGAATCAGTGTAAAATGTCATCGGTGTAAAAGTACACTAGTGACGTTTTACACTGAACCATGAAAGTGACCGTTGCTTTTTCAAAAACACAATGGGTGAAGAGTCTAAAGTTTTACATCAATAAAATCGATGTAAAACTTTACGTTGGATAGGTTTTACATCGATTATCAACGTAAAACTCCACTCCATCCAAATGTACGCAAAACTGAACCAGAGTGGAGTTTTACGTCAATCATGATTACACTCTCCTTCCAAACACGGACAAAATCAAACCAGTGTAAAGTTTTACACCGATTCCAAACGCAGCCTCTAGAACATCAAAAACTGATAGTTCAGTACAACCACACCTGACCATTTCTGCACAAAGAACTTGAACAGAGATTGAATTTGGCTTGGTCAAAATAAGCACTTTCTGTGGAGGCGATTCCCACCTCAAGGAAATCTGAAAATGAAAAGGAGTTCTCCATTAGATAACTTAGAGAAGGATCCAAAAAAACAAGAATTGCAGTACCATTAACAGCAGTTGTATGAGCACATAATGAACAAATAGTGGCAAACACTTTCATATTGAGTGGACAAAATTTTGGAAATAAGAATCACAAATTTTGCACATACATCATGAGCCTGCTAAAATGTAAATGTAGACAAATAGACACAGTGTAAATTGAAGAAATATTACCTGTTTACTGCTTCGCTCTGCAGTTGTTATATTCCCTCTTTCAAAAGAGACAATGTCATGCTTGTGCTGGCCATTTTTCTCACCATTGCATCCCCAAGAAAGTCTAAAAGATGCCTATTTCATGTAGAAATATGCTCAGTTACAGTTTTAACTGTACCTAAGAAAGCAACAATGCAACTGCATATACATGACTTGGAAGTTGTCCATAGGAGCAAAAGAGAGATGGTTTTAAAAAAAAAAAGAACCCTGCGAACTATGCATTTTTCCTTTTCTCTTTTTCTGGGGGTTGGCAATGTCAATATCAAAAGTATTTAATTAAAAAGTAAGAAAAAGAAAATAGGCATAAACTGTCCAATGAAGTCTGTCTAATATCCTATTCGTCCAATGAAGTCTGTCTAATATCCTATTTGTCCTTCATTATCAAATACAGGCCCTACAGGGTGGTGAATAGATCTTAACCACATGTCATTGTAGATCAAAATATCAGGTGGTTGAGAGGAACCTGTTGCTCTGAAAAAACAATGAAGCGCAGGCTCAATATTAAAGGAAAACCCAGATAGCAAATGAGTACCAATCAAGCAGCTACTCATTCACATCAAGAATGGCATTGTAAGTTGGGAAGTATCTTGAGAAATATTGATATCAAGGTGACTGAGATGTTAAACAAATGGCTTGACAGAGTGATTTCTACCCCTTTATATGGTCTTCATCATTATGTTTCAAAATACCTCCCCATAAAAAACATAAGTCGTTACCCTTGGTTCATTTACCAAAAAAAAAAACTAGTTCCAAGATTGCTTTCATTAACATAACACTTGAACCTAGGAGATACTAATGATATAAAGAAAATAACCATTTAAGAATTGCAAAGGAAAATTTATTGAAATCTATGCATCAAAACAATGAATGCTATAGATAAGCGCAAGCCCATCTCTACAAGAAAAAAAAAAAAACAATTGGTTGCAGACCTGATACGCTTCCCCCAAAATGAAGCACAGTCCCCAACCCCTAGCAATTCTTAAATGATCTCATGAATACACTTTCAAGGAAGATACTCCAGACAACTAAAAAAAATTAAAAGAAAAAAACATATCAACACACACTATTGAACAACTGGTCATAAAAAACAAGCAAAATAAATTTCAAGGTAGACAGAAATAGATACAATTTCATGATGTCACTTTGGAATGAAAGAGGTAGTCAGAAGTGCAGGACCAGAAGGAAAACAGAACGGTCTTACCTTTCTCATGATTTTATTGTGAAACACCTTTGAATCAAAATCTATTTCTCCATCCCTAAGAATATGTTGGGAGCAGATTCCATGTTTCCCACAAAACTTTTCATTATTTGTCCTATCACTCTCAGTATCATGATGATCTCCAAATGAAAGTTCTGCATCCAAAGAAGATATCTTAGTTAAAAAAAGGCCGTCATAAACACATAGGCAAATATACATACATCTCGGATTCTGGATAGGAAAATGAGATATCAATACCTTTTTCAGTAATAAGATATCAATTACTTAAGATATAATATTTCTATAAATTTTGGTATCCAAAATTCAAGCATTTATTATTACTTTACAATCATATTTATGACAAATTGGCAGAGGCTTTGCCATTTTGATGGGTATGCAAGATGCAACATTCCTAACAGATGCATAACGTCAATACAAAGAAGAGGAAGATATCCATCATGTGGAGCTTCCTCTTTTACTCTCTGCCTTTGGTGAACCCATGGGAGATTAGAGAAGTATTGCTTCATGATAGAAGTGTCTCAAAGGTTAGAAGTCATGCTACCTTTCCCAGTTTGCTGGGCTTTACGCAAGGAATGAAAAAGAATTTACAGGAACAGGATTATGGAAGACCTCTTCCTATTCATAGATGTGAGCAATTTCCTGTATGATTGGGCCCAAGTTCTCAAATATTGAAAAAGGATCATTTCTTGATTCTTTTTAGTTTAACATAGTTTCTTTGCATTGTTACTTCTTCCATATAAAGTAAATCAATCTTATAATTTTTTTCTCATAATTACTGAAGGGGTTTCTGTAATTTAGAAGGAAATATATAAAATTGGGAATTGAAAAGTTAACCACAATGATATTATTTGTTTATTTTCAGCATTAGAGAGAAGAACATAAAAATTACTTGAAATTTGCAGGTTCATATGAAGGAAAAATTGTAACTAATGAATGCATGTATTTTGACCAGAACAAACCTCTGAATTCCTTACTAAGATTCCTTGTCCTCTCTAATTCATATTTACGCTTCCATTCAGCTGCCTCAGCTTGAGCAGAAGCTTTTCCTTCTGCTACCCGTCTTAATGCCTTTGCAACAGCTAAAAATGAACATAAAAGCATTAAGGTAGATGCCAGATTTGTGCTACATCTAAGAATACAAAATAATACTAATACTAATACTAATACTAATACTAATACAAATAATAATAACAACAATAATAATAATGTGTTCATCTAAAAATCTTACTTCTCAAAGCCTCGGAGAACTCAAAAAGGTGGTCATCAATTCCCTTGACAGATGACTGTTGAAGGAATTCCATCATTACTTTTTCTGAATCCAAGGAAGAAAGTGGATCCTTAAAACCATTCTCTGGATGCACGAATGTCCCACTGGAACTCCCCTGTCCAAGGAAGGCCTATTATTGACAAATTTGAAGCACAATATAAAATTGCATGACATGAAACAAGATTGTTATACAAGTTGAAACAATATATTATCCCTTTTCTTTTGGAATGGATTAACTTCAGGATTGAAGCCTGTTTTGTCCTACAATTAATTGATAGTGTGATGAATCACTTGGCAGACATCCAAATGAATGCCCTGTAGTTCCTATTGATATTATGGAGACAACTCGATTAGTATCCATTTATGTTAGCTAATCCTCTAGCAGATTCTTTATCTAGGAGGATTGGAGGAGCTAGCTTTACAGGTGTATCCTATTCCCGTGAAGTGGTGAACGAGCACTTTGTATGTATCTATGCCACTATCATTTTAGGTTTGCCTCTCTTGAGGTCAAGTAATTGACTGTGCTTTTTGTTTTTGGTAAGGTAGGTTGTACCTTTTCCCTCTTTCTCTGATGGAAATATGGAATCATTATCAGCATATGTCTTAACATGTAGACATGGCTATGGGTCGTTTTTCTTCTCTCTGTAATATTTCACAATTCAATTACATGCTAACTCCACCAAACATATACTTATGTTTCCCTGTAGGATCATTACGAGACAACCCGAGGAAATTCCCAGAATTTGTTTGATTTCAGAAAAGAGTTGAAACGAAATTACAAATTCCAATCCTCCTTAGTATATGGAAGGTCATAGTATGTAAGACATATTTTTCTCGAAGATATCCACCTTCACCATTCAACTTAATTTGCCTGACCAATAATCCAAATTGGTGTCCCCAGTCTCGTTAAATGGTAAGCTCCTCAGCTCAACCTACTATCTGCTTTAGCTCTCAAAAAATTATTACTTATAAGGCAAGCTATACAAACAACAAAACCAGTATGCCAGCAAATGAACCGATGCATCAATCCAAATGAACCCAAACCATTGCTAAAGAACAGAGTTACATATAAATTGTTATAACTTAACCTCAGTTAACCAAAACCTGTTCAAACACCATAATTAACAAATCTAGGAAGGTCACACCCAAAGAAAAAAACAATTCTGGCAAGAATTTGATATACAAACCGAGATTTTAAACACGAAATCGATCCTAAACAGAAATAGGACAAAATATCCAGGTTGCATTGAAAATTTAAATAAACAAAATTGAAATTGCAGATCATACATTTGAAGTGAGCTCGCTTGGAGACATAGCGAAGTTGCAGGGAGAGAGGGAGGGAGAGAGGGAGCTCATAAGCCTTTAAGTACCGTCTCAGATTAATATGAGGTAGTCAGGTAGGTATTTATAGTTGGAATTTAACGAAATTGGGGGTTGATTCATGGGGGGAGGGAGGAAGATGGGAGGTTGGTGGAGAAGGGGATATTTGGAATTAAATTTCTGTTTCAATTAAATGCTCTGTTATAGATGAAGGATGGGTAGTAGAAGAGGTGGGGTCAGGACTCGGGGAAAAGCGAGGGAATGGGTGGGTCCCGGTCTTATGCGCGTGGCGACCAAGCGGGAGGCGTGGATTTCTGATACGTCACATGCATGCGCACTCGGTCAACGGACCAAAACCGGAATTCGTCATAACACCGTCCACACAGCCTCTTGAAACTGTGCATTGAGAATATCTCCGCACTTATTATATTTCTTCATGGAAGATATTCCCAATGCACGGCTGAAAAAGAAGTGAGGACGAAATCCGAATGCTTAACGGGCCTACCTCAGCACTTGTTTGTTCATTCAACTCGTCAAGTCCTGATTTCTTACCGCCAAAAAGTTACCAACGACGAGTCTTCCACTTTTGAACGATTCGGTCTACAAACAGAGACGTTGGCATGGATAGATAGGCCCTTCATGCGATGAGCGCTTTTCAACCGTCAATTTGCCATCATTTTGTTGAACGAATGTTTTACTTCTTTCGAGGCCCACCGAACATGGCCAAATGAGGGATTGATGCCAAGTGCCCGCTAGCCTAGAACTAAGACCAGTGGCCATCTTCTGAAAATATTTGGTGGGTATTCATGCACTATCTCGGTGACAGGGACAGGTTTATCCAAACAGGCAAAGACGGCCGGGCTGGGTTTTCTGGTCCATAGTTGCCCTATCATCCTGTTTCTTTACAAGGACGCCTTCCGTCCATACAAAAATCTTTCCCACATCCCTACACAATGCATTACCGCCGTGTATTGAGAATATCTTACCAAATGACATTTCCAATGAATGCCTGCAGCTTCTTGTGAGTATGAGATGGGAACTATTTGTGAGTAGGAGATACAAGCTTATAGCCCAGATGGTCATTTGACGTCCTCCTAAATATGGAGTTAAAAGATCAAACCCTAAAGATTTTTTCTGATGGATTAATGGACCTTATGTGCATCCTTTTAAACACTATAGCAATAGATCAAGAACATTTTTCATAAATGAGAATACAAGTATGAATGATGTGCGGTTGTAGTGTTTTCAAGTTAACATCTGCGTCCTACACTACATTCCAACCGTGTATTGAAAATATTTCTCAATGACAAGTATGAGAAATATTCTCAATACACGCTGAGATATGCATGTGGGCACCTATTGGGGGCACTCCCAGCTGTGATCTCAGTGTCTTGTGTGTATCAAATCCAAACTCCATCAGAGGACCCATAGAGTTCTAAGTGGTGATCAACCCAAATGTAAAAAGCTCCACAGCCTCCACCCAATAGAATCCGACTTCAGTCAGTCAGAGTAAAGCTTGTTCGAACAATTTTTACAGTTTTACATTGGGAATATCTCCCTATTTATGTATTTTACTTTATGCGAAGATATTTCCAAAGCAAGGTTACAAGAAGCTGTTGGAACATGGGCTTGCTCTGACTGAAGCCAAACTCCACCCAACGTCCCAATTCCCACCCTCTGAATTAAATTAAATTAAAGAACAGAAATGAAAAGATATTGGCTGTTTGGTTGAGGTATGGAGCTCTGGACCCTAACAAATTTATTAGATTAAATTTGATCACTACTGTAGTGAAGGTATACCTGTCATGCCTACCTTAGGGCACATGCAATGCATGGAAGTAGATATTAGTCTCTAGAATAATAAATGAAGCTGGTCGCTGATTGAACAAAAAACACCTACAAGCTTGCTTGTACAGTTACCTGCTGAGGACCTTTTTGATAGCAGTTGAAGTAATTGAACTGAATGGCTCATTGCTTTTTAATAATTAAGGAACAAGTTATAACTCAAATCTGAAGTTGGGTTGATTTCTGTATAATGTTATCCAAGGTTTTTTAAATCAAACCGGATAATAAACCATTCAGGGTTCAGTTCCCGGGTTGAACAGTCCAATCATTTAAATCAAATAAACGGCCCGTTCTGATAAAAAAATGAAAAATGATTAAAAACTGGTGAATGGTTTAAATGGTTTGACTGTTCAAGTCAACGATTTACTGACCAAATCAACAGTTTTTGGCCAAAATGACAGTTCTGGGATAAAACGGAATCGATCAAGCGACTGATTCCCAATTTTTTAGGTCGGACCGTCCAGTCCAATCCAGTTTTAAAAATCATGATATTATCCATTAAAAGACAAAACAATAATTCATTCAGTTCAGTCATGTCTGCCATTATTGGGTTAGCAATAACCAGAAGGATTCATTTAGTTCCTTGTATCATTTTCTTATCAAAGGCCCAGTTTATTGAGACTATATTTATTGCCCTTGTCCACCTAGCCAGATCAAATTAATGTGGCAGTTGCTATTTTTTTGAGAAACAAAATTTTATTCATATTGGTGAACACCCACTAATGAACAGTAGCCTTTTGGTTGACAGGGATCCCACCACTATTGAATATTGCTTCAAGCTCCTCAGTGTTCAAACAGAATATTTACAACTAGAGAACAATGTTCTTGTTCCCTTATGGTGAGCTTCAACTCCTAGATTGGGTTTTTTCTCTTTTAGGGTTTAAGCTAGATGTCAATTGTTTTGTGTGTGTAGAGAGAGCCAAAATTTTAGGAAGAAAATGTGCACCAAGAAATAGTCAAGATAAGGAAAAGGTATGAAGTTTGATTCTCATTTGATTTTTCTTATTATTCTTCTTGAAAGTTGATGGTATAGTGTGGAAATTGATTTGAAAGTAAATTTGTTTGACTTGTTTTTCGTTTTATATAATAGAAGAATACAAGTAAAATATATGTTTCAACCTCATTTGACTTGCTTTTTTACTTATATAGAAATAAAAAACATATATGCTAAAATAGGATTAAATTGCTTAAGCTAAAAAAAAATGGATTAAACCCCAAATTGGTTCGTCAGGGCCTTAGATATTTGACTTGTCTGAAACCTCATGTTATGTTTGATTTTTCACCCTAAACTTGGCTAGCCCGGTTAATTTGCACCCTCATCCCCAATATATATCATCAGTCGATTCTTGAAACTAATTAATTTATCATTAATCGATTCTTGTGACCCATTCTCAAGTCTCAATGACAACCAACATCTGGCAAGGGTTTTATATATATTCATGTATGAGAAAAATTTTGGGTAACAAGAGTTCTTAAATACTTGGCTTGATAGAAAAAAATAAAGAAATAGAAAATTGAGGAAAAATACTTAATAAATTTTGTAAAATTCCTTAAACTTTCAATCAACTTTCCTTTTTCTCTTTTTCTATAAAACTAATCACACCCTTTTTATGTCTTCACTGTTTTGCTTTATATGGCTGTGCAGTATCATTTATGTTGAATCAGTGTTAGGTCTATGCCCCTTCCCTCCTTCCAAAGAAAATATAAACAATGAGTCTTCATCTTCTACGTGGGTTATTAATGTATTCATGGGTAAGTGCTCAGACAAATTCCCCCACTCCCAAGAAAATAATACTCTTCCTGCAACTTCCATTCTTTTTAGTATATAAAAAAATAAAAATTTAATGTGCCTACTTAGGGGTTAAAAAATTGAAAAAAAAAAAAAAAGCTTGCCCATACCCATACCCATACCCATAATTTATGACAGAATCCGAGTTCTCATTATTCAAATGACTATCACTTATGATATGTTTGGTTTAATAGAAAATAAGAGACAAAGGGAAAGTTGTTAAGGAATTGTTAAGAACTTTCCCTCAATTACTTTATATTTCTCTCCTAGTTTTTTTATCAAATCAAGCATAGCATTAGTCAATGTTTTCCACAGATCAAGGTGGTTGGTCAGAGGATAGAGAAAAGAAAATGAACAAGTAGAGAAGTCAAATTGTAATGAACAACGTATCATCACCATGGTCCTCTTAAAGACTTTGACCTTGTTATCTTTCATATGCGTTCACATGTATTATAAATATTGCTTTAGAGTGTAGCTAAAGTTTCATGTATAGGAGGTCACTTATTATGTGAATGTGCTTGTTATATGTTGTTCATAACTGTGAGTGCAGTTTCTATTGAACATTTTTTTATTGCTTTCAGATCATCTATTGATTTCTTTAGGCAAAACAAGGGAAAAAATAGATCTCACGGATAACTCATAAAGGGGTTCAATTGAATTGAATATCCGAAATTGGATTGGATCAAAACCCAATCGATTGATAGCCTTACTTGTTATTTATTGGAGAAAAAAGTAGAGACACGATTTGGTTGGAGGTTGTATGGGTTTTGGGCCCATTAAAATTTTGACAAAATTCCAACCCTAACCCACAAAAGTTTCATCCCTAGGAAATAGTGTCTGTGTTCTTTGCATGCATGACATGTGGTTTGTGGGCAACAATGCATGGGTCATACAAATCGAATTGGTATCTTCCCCTCACACAGGGCGCTTCACACTGTCCTCACAGGCACATTTCACCATGCATTGAGAACACCTCCTGTGAATAAAAATGTATAAGTACGGGAGATATCCCTAATGCATGGTGGGATGTGTCTGTGAGGTCGGTGTGAGGAGCAGATCCGGTCTCTTACTAACCAGTAGGGGTGAAATTATTTGAACAGACTTGGGTTGGCTTTTTGTTAAAATTTGAATGGGCCTGGGTGCAACTTGTGCAGGCTTGGTTAGAGCTTTTCGTTAAATTTTGAAAGGGTCTGGGCCCTTGATACAGTGTAAAATTTTCAAGTAGAGTACTTGATTGAAATTATCACTTTGGATGATATAMTGTTGGTTGTGTTTTATTTGTTTGCATGTGGGTTTTCATGTCAACCTTAGTTTCTTTTCCTATCTAATRCCAGTATTTTTTGCATGTCAAATTGAAACAAGGAATTGAAATGTTGAACATTTTCAAGAATTATGAAATTGATGTGACCATCCTGCATGATTTCGATTTTTACGAGGATCACCAGTAAGCCATGCAGGAAAGGAAGAAACAGTAGGCCAGCTTGATGGTTGTTCCTGCTGTTGGTGGCAATGAGCACTGAAATCCAATCTCAATATCTAGTGATTTCATAAAACAGATGACCAAGAACTTTGCTCAAGCTGTTAGGTTGGAAGAAAGTGGTAAAGAAGACTTGATAACAGAGAAGGGTGRCTTTGTTGTTGYTGCAGCTGTGGGTGCTGGAGTTAAATCTGAASSTGTGTTACATTACTCAAGAAGATTTTTTTTAAATGCCTTGTATTTTTTTATATGTCTATTGGATATTGTATTTAAGCAATTTCTTTTGGATTTTATAATAATTAATAATTTAATCAATAGTTTTTTATTT
>NW_010729358.1:380443-395983 GCF_000365185.1 Nelumbo nucifera | reverse complement strand
GGGAGGGGTTCTAAGGAATGAAAGTGGTATTGTGGCTTTTTTATACTCAGGCCCTTTAGGTGAGGAGTGAGGACTCCACTAGGGTGGAACTATTAGCTGCCCTTCAAGGGGTACAGTTTGCAGTACAGCTAGGAGTGGAACAGCTAGTAATAGAAGGTGTCTCCAGGATAGTTGTGGGGTGGCTACAGAACCCAGAGACTGTAGTTTGGGGCTTTAAGAATGAACTTAAAAAATTCAAGTGGCTGACAAGAAATTTGTATGTCAGAATACAATAGGTGGGGAGATTTGAGAATGCTATTGCTSATTGTTTATCCAAGCAAGGGGCAAATARGGAACAGTTGTAATCTGTTTTAGTTTTTGATTGTTTGGAGAGATCGCAGATCGTGTCTTTTCATGGGATCTCTTGTAAATGTTATTCTCCCTTTTCTAATAAAATTTCCCCAATTATCAAAACAAAGGAATAAAGATCAAGAGCTGAGGAGCAAAATACAAGCAGAAAAAATGGATAAAGGTCCTCATCACCTAAGTATTCATATGAACTAACTATATCTGAAATTTTTAAGCAAAAGAAAATAACTGAAAATGGTATTGAATCAGATGTGGACCTTAACGTAATCCGGAACCCAATATGTCTGTCTGTTATTTTCTAACAGTTTTTCTTTCAATTTTTCTACTGCAACAAACCTGCAAAACATTGTCAAGATTACAAACTAGTAACAACTGAAACTTAGATGTACGTGAGTGGGCAGATTGAAACATAGATGTGCACAGTATAAAATCCTTCCACAAGCAACAGTGAGAATCACTAAAATGCCTTTCACATACAAAAACAATTAACCAATCAAAAAAGAAAGAGAAAAAATTTAAAAAAAAAAGGGATGAAAACCAAACTTCAAATGAGTCAATTGCAGCCTCAATTTAGCATTTTAGCATATAAAACACACCTTATGATGTCTGTTTCTTGCAACAGATGAAGGTGGATATAAAACGGAGATTGAGGAAGATGCATTTCAACTAAAAGTTAACCGCATCCAATAGCACCACTTTATTAACAAGGATACCCATTATCAAATAAGCCACCTCCATTAGGATCATAATTTTCTGTATAAATGATAAAGAAAGGTAAAGAAGTATGCAGCAATGATCAATTCCTTTAGGGCTATATGGAAAAGGCATATCTACTCCATTCCCTAATTGCCAACACAACCTTTTTTTATTTTGATCATAACAACATCAATGAAATTTAATTACTGAAAAAGACAAAAASGAGAGAACAAGCATCTCATCGTCAACCAACACAAGGCAGGCAAAAGTAAACCATATGGAACACAACAGCATTGGAGRGRGGGTRGCAGAGGGCAGGAGGCAGGAGGCGGGGAAGCTAAGAATGATAACCCTGCCCTAACAGGAGCAARAGGATGCTCCTAGCCACAAGATGGGGGTTCCAACTTCCAACCCTTCATTTGACATGTTCATGTTATATGGGGAATGAGGTGAATGTTTCCACTGTGTTAGTACAAATGTTTTTTGGGGTTTAGGGCTACCTTTGTTATTAAGCCATTATTTCGTTATTTGTCAAGTTTCCTAATCACCAAGTCAGTAGGTTCAGGGTTGTGCAGGAGTGTTGAGTGCAAAACAACTCATCGGAGCATCAAATTTGAGATGCTCCACATTTTTGGAGCTTCATCAGAGAATGCACATGTGCATCTACAATGTACATACTATAATATATTATATTAATACCATAAATATATGTAAATAAGTTTAGATGCAAAAAAATAGAACTATGAGGGCATCAAACATATTAAATTGAACTTGTTAGGCTATTAGTAATACCTGTAAGAGAGAAAAGAGACTGTCGCAAACACAGAAGCAAAGAAAGAAACACACAATTAATTTCCTTGGAAATCTTTGACCCCAACCAAGGGAAAGAGGAATGACTAAGCAAGTAGTTAGAAGAAGATACACAGCAAGACTCAAAGAAAGAACTTGAAGAAAAGAAGTCAGATAGCAAGAGTGCAAAACGCATTGTCAGGAAAGAAAGGAAGCGACTGTTTGACCAGTCAAACCTTGGTCATTTGGCTGTAATCTGCAGGTAAAATACACTTAACAGTACTCAAATACTGTAGATTTTCAGCTCAATCTAGCATGTGTTAGTACCCCAACTAAAGGTTTTAAGATAACGGATTTTTGAGTTCTGCAAAACGTGGTCAAAGTAAAATCAACAGGTTTGCTAGTGGACTCCACTAGCTGTCACCCATAATAATCATCTTAGTGTCAAGTTTGGTCCATAATTTAATCATTAGACAATTAAGTTTCAATCTTATGGAAATCTACTACTTATAGTATCTTTTAGATTTATTAATCATAGCAACTCTTGTAATTGCTAGTTAGTAATTTCCATAGTTATCATTTACAGTAAAATTATGAATTACTATTTTTGGAGATCTTGGCTATTTTATTTAGATAATGGCAAGGAAGCAACTGGATATGGTATCAGACACTAAATTTACAATTCCTACCCATTTACCGAACTGGAAAGGCAACTGGGCCATGGATCAAGTGTTTCAACCACCAATTAACCACAATGACCCATAATATTGTCTATGGTTAAACAGTTATTTTTCTTATCTTCTAGTTCTAGGTTTGGATCTTGTTGAAACATGTTTTCRTAAAATATATAGTCAAATATTATTGCTCACAGAGCTATTTAATATAATAATGAAAGAAAAGAAAATGCCTAATGAATGAGAAATAGTATGGTACCTATATTTAAGAACAAAGGTGATAGAAAAAGTTGTAATAACTATTAAAAGATTAATGTCATGGGCCATAACATGAAACTTTGAGAGCGAATAATTAAGCAATTATGACATTAAACAAGTGTATTTCAGAGAACCGATTTGAGATTATGTCAAGAAGATCAACCATGGAAGTTATCTTTCCTTTGCAACAATTGGTAGAAAAGTTCAGATTTATTTTTTTTTGTTGATCAATAACAGAACCAATTTTATTAAAAGAAGAAATTTAGTACAAAGAAAGGGGAGGGATAAACACTCTTAGCCCTCCCCAAAAGGAAGATCACAAAAAAGCCCAAAATAACTCATTCCTTCCCACCCCTTGTTTAGCAAGTGTGTTAGAAATAGCATTTGTGCCTCTTTTAACCCAATTACAAGACACCTCTATCCCTTACAGCAAATTAACAGCTTTTCTCTTTTTGTGAATGTAGCACCACCGTCCCTCTTCTTCCTTTTTCTTTTTGATGAATGAATGGTATTTTATTAAATAGAGATAGAAATAGTACAAGCATGAAGCACCCTAAGAGGAGGCACGAGGTGTTACCTCCCCAATCTTTTTTTTTGATGAATGAATGGTATTTTATTAAATAGAGATAGAAATAGTACAAGCATGAAGCACCCTAAGAGGAGGCATGAGGTGTTACCTCCCCTTAAAGATGGTTCCAAACCCAACTCTTTTCAGATTGCAGTTACAAATTAGCCAAAAACAGAGAATCCCTTGAAGCCCCTTGTTTAGCTAAAGAATCTGCCAAAGCATTTGCCGATCTACTAACCCATTGAAAGCTAACTGACATGGTGCCCGTAAGCCATTTGACTTTTTTGATGATGTCCCTATATCCCCAAACAACAGCTTCTGGGTCCGGCATCCATTCCACTATCACCTTAGAGTCTCCTTTAACTATCAAATTAGTCACTCCAAGTTGGTTGGAAAATCTGTAGTCCTTGTACCACAGCTAATATCTCAGCCCTTGTAGAGTCTCCATAACCCACTGGACCTGACAATAAGGATAGAATGTTGCCWTCCTTATTCCTCAAGATCCCTCCTACACCCGAAGGTCATGGATTGCCTTGACTGCTCCCATCACAGTTCAACTTCACAACTCCTTCCGAAGGAGGTAACCAATTTGCTTGTGTTCTATTTTACTTGGATGATGTGGAGGCCACTGTGCCCAACTCCTTCGAAGGTCATCATTAGAGTAATCCACAAAGAGATTAGTAGTTTTTAGCCAAAGGATTGCCCTTGTCAGTATACAATCCTTTATTTCAGCAATGCTTCTCTCCTCCTGGAAAACTCGGTCATTTCTTTCCTCCCAAATGGTCCATAAGAGGGCTGCCCTAATACATTTCCATATTACTTTCCCTCTCTTTGTTGGCCATCCAAAAAAAAGATAGATCAAAAAGTAGATTTACTTCAGGAGGCAAGTTCCACCTATACCCAAACAGCATAAAAACCCAATTCCAAATATAGAGCAAGAAATCAATAGGTGATAACAGTCCCCATTCTGCACTTTACATAAAATGCACCAATTGGGGGACAAGCATGAATAAGGTCTCTTTTTGTGTACATTGTCCATAGTATTAATTTTACCATAATACACTTCCCAACAAAAACCAGCAATTTCAGGTGGAATTGGCCTTGACTAGACTTCTTTAATTGGGAACAACAAAGGGGAAGGAGTAGAGCAAAGGGACTTAAAGAAGGAAGAACAAGAGAAGGAGCCACTCGAGGTCAAAGACCAAATCCTTTTATTTGGTTTAGGAGGGTCCAAACAAACAAAATCAAGTAAAAGTAAGAGCTCAGAGGCAGAAACCGATTCCTCATCCCTCAACCCTCTACGGAACCCAAAATCCCAATTAAGAGACAATGGGAGAATGGGGGTAGAAAGAAACCTCGAAACAGGCTCCTTTTTTATAGAGGGAAATAGAAAAAAGAGAGGGATAGAGGTCTTTTAATGGTTGGTTGCCCACCCAAAAAAGCACAAAATTACCATTGCAAACATCCCTCTTCTTCCTTTTTTGGAAGCCAGATAAATGCAAGCTTTGAATCACCTTCTATCACCAACTTCCTGATATTCGGCTCTTTAGCCTTTTGGATCCCTTCCATAACAGCCATAATTTCAGCTCTTAAGGAATACCCTTCACCAATTGGGCCTGAGAATAGTGCAATGATATTTCCTTCTTCGTTCCTGAAAAATCCTCCAATGCCAGAAGGACCAGGATTACCTTCACTGTTGCCATTAAAATTAAGTTAATGAAACCACTAAAGGGTGGGGACCACAATGACCTGATCACCTCCTTAGCAGGAGCAGAATCAGCCACGTCCCTCCACTTCCCCATCACCTCAATGCCAGGAACTTCTCTGGAAATATCCAAGGGCTTCACCCAATGCACTACCTTGATGGAGATAGCTTCAATGACAGCTTCTATACTTCTTGATTTTTCATGGAAAAGCCTTTGATTCCTTTCCTCCCAAATTGTCCAACACTGCTGCCCTWGTGCATCTCCACAGTAATCTTCTCCTCTTTTTTGACCATCTTAGGAAGTTAGAAGCAAAATAGAAAAACAGAGATCTTCATATGGTGTTYATTGATCTAGAGAGAAAGCATATGAAAGAGTTTCTTGAGAGCAATGATGTCAAATTCTTACGATTTACAATTCGAATCATGAATCCCAAGGGTTTCGATTCAAATCTAATGTCTGAATCCTTTTCTGCAAAAATCTTACAATTTTTGTTTGAATCCTACGATTTGATTCATTACAACTTATACAGTTTTTACGATTCAATAAACTCAATTAAGAATTAGTTCTCTACTTTTTTTTTTTTGTTTATATTCAGTTTTGTCAAGGGAGACTTTTTTAAAGCCCTTACTAGAAAACTATTTATTTATGTTATTTAAGACAAGAAATTGAGTTTATTTTCCATATATGTAGGTTAAAGAGCCTATGTATGTAGATTTGTTTGATTTTCAAGTCCAACTAGATTATATCATTTTAGGCTTCTATTGTATAAGCGTTAAATTCTATTGTTTCAAGTACATATATGGTAGATATAGATTAAAAACAGAGTAAAGTCACTTTCCTACATATATTTAGCCTTTTAGGATATCTATATTTTATTTTTTGACAAGTTTATAAAAAATAGAAATAATCTTACAATTTGCGATATGATTCACAACAGTGGATATGTTGCATTGTGCAGAGCAATGTTCAAACATAACTGACAGTACACTGGGTCCAACATGATGCACCAGGTTATATCCACAGTGCCAAAGGCACCATATGCTAAAACAGGTTTGATAAACTTATATGCACATCACTCTAATAGAAAAGCTTTCAAATTGATAGGCCACRAGGTAGCTACAGCAGAGCAAGAATTCAGTCATGCTTGAATGAATGAACATGATAGAAGGTCTAAATGCTCACTCATGACCATGTCTACATACAAGGGTCAAAAAGGTCAATCTACAAATCTTCAATAATAAATCAAAGAGAAACAGAAGAGGAGTCTAACTATGAAAATGGAGAAAAGAGAAAAAATTACAACTTTAAAATATGACAATATCAATAAGTCAGAACCAAAAAATATACAGTGCAAGGGGAGGGGGAACCAAAAACTGCACCTACCAGCTTGGAACTGCTCTATAAAGAAGTGGTGTATCAGATCTCCAACAAAAAGGATAAGAATGGGTAAAGTTGCCAGACTTAACTAGCCTGCCTTTTGCCTGTCAAAAAAATTAGTTTTTGTTAAATATGTAAAAGATCCAAAGAATGAAAAATTACACTAAAAACTTTACAGGATGCTTACACTGAAATAATATAATTTTTTAAAACTAAATAACTTTCTAAATCAGAAAAGGAAAGTCTACAACCCAAATCAAAGGAGGGATAAAATAAAATAGCCCAAAAACAGCTATACTACCAATGCAGCAATGCCCCAACTAATAGAATAAGATAGATCCCCACCAATTACAAAAATAAGAAAAGTCTTTCTTTTTGATAGATAATAAGACTTCACTCATAAATATAAACAGGTATGTACAAGGATATCAAAGAATATTCAGAAATTGGGGTAGGACTAACCCATTAGAAAGAGATTACAATTAAGCCCAGAACAAAAGTTCCCTATTAACCCCTTGTTTGGCTAAAGAATCAGCCAACCCATTTCCCAACCTTGGCACCCACTGAATTATTAATGTCATCACCCTTGTTGGCCATTTTATCTTCTTAATAGTATCCCTGTAAATCCAGGATACATTCTTCTCATCCTTAAGCCAACCAACCACCACTTGACAGTTCACTTTTATAACCAACCTCTCTAAACTCAGATCTTCTGCCTTTTGAATACCAAAGAGTACAGCAAGTAACTGGAAAAGTGAATTCCCTCAATAGACCATGAGATGAGGCAATTGTTCTTTCAAGAACACCAATCAAAAACTGCAGYTCACTCATTTTTCCATCAAAGATCCTTTCATTCCTCTCTTTACAAAGCACCAAGAAATGGCAAAAGAAGTGAGATTCCCAAAAGAATTGATCTGAAGAATAAGAGGATCGGAAGAGCAGTTACCAAAATACAATATCCCTATTGTATTGCTTTTACCAAAAGAATTGAGCTACATCATTTACAAGTTGCAAGCTTGAGGTAATTAAATGTTAATTAAAGATATTACTATAGTTTTATAATCCTCATGAAGTAAGGAAGAGGCACAAGATGAGGGAGGTGCTTGCGCGTTCAACCAGAAATTTTCATGATTAATTTAGGCTGTTGGAGAGGTGCCTGATTGRCCATTTTGAAACAGAAAATTCTCAACACACAACAAGTGGTTTCAGCCACAAGTATTAACAAGCAAATAAAGAAGAGAAAATAGAAGAGGAAGCAAGAATTAACTCTACTATAGCTGCTGGCTATGGAAGAAACAGAAATAAAAAGAATTGTTTATTGAATTCAATGAAATAGATTGTTCTCTACAAGATCTATTGACACCCTTTTAAGACCCAAAGTAGCACTTTGGGACTCTATTTGGACTCTAAGACTAACTCCTACTCGTATTCAAACTTCAAACAAAACGTAGAAACTTCCTTTCCAAATTAGCAAATACTATAACTCCTCAATTCCACTAAACACAAGAAACCAAAAATTACTGAATAAGTCATCTTTTACGATAAATGGTAATGACAATTACTATAAAAGCTAGTCAACTTGTTGATTAGGCTTTTRACCATGACTTGCAGAATACAAAATTCAGCCAACTTAAAGTCTTTAATTGGAGCACTTTCACATGTACGATTGAGATGAAATTCTACAGCGTTSGAGTACTCTAAGTGTACTTTAATGCCACAATATTTCAGCCAGATCAAACAAGGTTTGACTGGTCAAACAGTCACTTCTTTTCTGGTCGGTGATGYATTCTGCAGGCCTATTATTTGTCCTTGTCTTCCATTTCGTCCTTTGCATCCATATGTGCATCATGTTTTGTCAATTCTGATCCAGATTAGAAGATGTGAGGGCTTGGGAAACTGCAGAATGGCATCTGAGTAAATCTTTTCAGGATAGAAAACTAAATGCAGGATTCTTTCTTTTTATCTTTGGCAGTGAATAAGAAGCGCTTGATACTATTAATTGGAATCAAAGTCAGATTTGTTCTCTATAGCTCAGGTTGGGGAGAGGGAATCCATTAGTCGGGGCAATTAGAAACATGGGACCCTCAAGTTTGGTGTGGATTAATATCTTTGATATCCCTTTACATGCTTGGTATTTTCAATGTTTCGAGCAGTGGGGAAAGTGTGAAATAGATTCAGATTTATTGACCCAAGAACAATTTGTATTCCACTCATCTATATGAAGTTTTGATCCTATATAGACAGATCAAAATACCAAAGTCAACATATTGATAGTTTTACTAGTATCAAGATCAACAGAATTTTATTAAATCACCATATCAAGATTCAAAACATAAAAGGTGGCAGTTGGTATCATTACCTTTAGTGCATTAATAATATCCTTATCTGCATCCTTGACATAACGCCCACTGAATTCAGAAATTTTTTCAGTAAAGCAGCCATCATCATCAACTGCCACAAYAAGGTTCTCTCCCTAGACAAGTCAAATCATAGAGGAGGCAAAAATCAATATGGAACACTGACAGGTCAAAGAACCCTACAGATGAAAACCTGAAAAAAGGTTCAAAATCACTTTTTTTTGGCAGTGGACATTAAAAATATAGATAAGGCATACCATCAACATGGGAATTGAATTTCAGGAATGACAAAATATGGGGTCACAAAGTGCCAGAAACTGCAGCTAAGGTTCAAAATTTCAACATGTTACATCTCATATAGGGCTTATCTATCATATCGTATCAGCAGATGGCCAATACAGCTTTTTCAAGGCATTTTAAGGAAACGCTAATTTTATTAGTTAAATAACATTAAAACAACTCCTTTCTCAAATTTTGAAAAAAAWATATATATATATGATGCATTAGTTATAAAGTACTGATACACCCCTTCCACCATATCGGGGTGTGTCGATACTTTGAACCTTAACTGCAACCTGTAACAAATTAAAGATTTTAAAGCTCTTTGCACAATCCTCCTGTTTCCCAAAATATTATCCAATCTGGCAAAATAATGGTTGATGGAACAAATGGTTTTTTGCAGAACTATATTAGCTAATTAGCAATCAAAAAATAGCATAATACTTGATCGAAAATCAACATGATCACAAAAACAACAATCGCTAAGTAACTAGTAATGTAATGATCATGGAAACCTTATTGATTATGTGTGCCTCAATGCAGACACGGTAATCCTCTTCACCAAATGCAGGTGCACAGTGAACAACGCCAGTCCCACTATCATCAGTAACATAATTGTCTGCAATAACTCTAAATGCAACCTCTGAAAATTCCTTAAAGTAGTCAAATAATGGGACATATCTGCAGCAATAACAACAAATGATGTTGACAAAAAATACAAAAAAGAAAGAAAAGAAAGAAAAAGCCATTTCTGCAGTAAAGTTCTGTGACGTCAATGTAACCCTAACTTTTAAGAAGTGAAAAGGGAGAGAAAGAAAGGATGCCAGTATAAATAAATAAACCAGTTCAAATGGCCCACAAACAAGAACATGGGAGGGGATCCACCGCTTGGTGACTTGAGCAGCTGASCGTTAAAGAAAGGCTTGACCTATTCYAATGATTGCAACTATCCTTTCTAATATTTTCCTTCTGACAGTTTTTTAAGTAACCATTATAATTTCATTAAGAAACTCCATACTATCCAAAAAGCTATAACTTAACTACAGTACATGTTGACTCCTGACCCTAGTGATTTCCATTCAAGATTTTCCTTTGCAGCTTTGCTTTTGTTAAGGTATCAGCCAAAATCAAGGTTTAAAATGTCAATGTCAATGGAAATGTCGATCATCCAAATATAAGAAACATGTCGGAAATGTCAGAAATATCATATGGAAATATTGTAAAAAGTATAGACATGGTGTAAACATTGTAAAATGTGCAAAATATAGAATGATATTTTATGAAATAACAAAAAGAAGCATAAGCACACCTTTTTAAATTATCGTCTTGTTCTTAATCATTAAAATCCAATCATATGAAATAATGTGTATAGAATTTATTTTATACATTTTTTCATRTATAATGTGTATAAAAATTATTTTGTACATTTTGGAATATAAAATATCATGTATAATATGTATTATAGGTGTCATTTTACAATATGTATATATAAAATATAACATACAACATAAAATAACACATAAATATGTATAAAATAAATATGTGTGGGTTGGGCYGGATGCGCACCCGGGCCAGGACTGGGCCTGAACATAAAACCTAGGCCCAAGCCCAGAATTTACAGACTGACCTGAAAATGATCACCCCTACAGTCAGGTCAGTGTGGTTTACCACTTAACCCAACCTAGTGACACCCTATTTATCATATGTGAATTAAACGATTCTAAGTTAGAGTTTTCCTCAAGTGTCATGCCAGAAAAATCACACCAGTGTTAATATTTGTGTTTTATAGGGCACAACAAATGAAGTAACTTATGGAATCAATAGGCAAAGAATGTATGTGCTCTTACTTTGTTCCCACCAATGAAGCACCACTGACTTTCTCTAACAACTCATAAGATCCAGTATCCATTCCATTCTTATCTTTGTTATTGGAAGAACTCTTGCTTTTGGAGTTTGAAGATTTTGAATCTTGAATTGGACCATACTGTGCATCTGGTTTTGGCTTCTTGACAGGTAGTTGAGATAACCGAGATTCAGCAACAACATAGGTTGATCCAGACAACTTGTCACGGACCTATTTGTCATTCAACTTCTTATGAGACACTCGTATATGAGAGCAAATAACAACATATGCRCAAAATTAAAAAGCATATACATAAATAGAAAATTCACAAGTTTAACTAAACGACATCTCATCATCCTGATCATGTATAGACTACACAAAAAAGGGTTCCTTTCTACCTACCAAGCGCTGATGATATTTGTATATTACACACATCTTGAATTTGGATTTGTTAATTTTCGGGAAAAAAAAGGAAGAACAAATTGTCTAGTATCTCTAGGCTTCACCAAGGTGCCTAATACACATGCCTTTAGCAGCTTTACAACACAAACCCAAGACTGCCAATCAACAAAAAATTAATTTCAGATTGAACAAATATTAAACAGCATCATGTAGTACAAAACTAATGAATTGCTATGGTACAATGGTACCAAGTACTAGATTGTGATATCATAAAAAAGTTATATTTAATAACCACAGTGAAGTTAACTGACCTTCACATAGACAAAATTTGCATTGACACAAAGAGCAAGATTAGAAGGTAGAGTCCATGGGGTTGTTGTCCATGCTACAAAAGATGCATTATGTGGATCACCAACAATTGGGAAGGCCACCATTATTTCAGGATCTGGAACTTCCTACATAATAATAATCCATAAAAAAGGATATAGGCAAATGGAGTCATAAAAAATACCAGACAATAAGAAATTAACCATTATTAGTAAATAATTAGAAACAGAAACAGAAGTTCCCACGGTTAGTTGATACCTTATAGTTCAAGTTGGCTTCAAAGTTGGAAAGCGGGGTCTTGCAACCAGTACTGTATGGCATTACCTACAAAATAGGGTCCAAATCACATGCATTCGCATYTTTTAGAACATGCCATCAATACACATTTGAAATTCACCCTTGCAACATATTATTAAATTAGCTCCACAAAATTTACATTACATTGATCAAAAAAGCAAAGAACAGAATTTTCAGTGTACCTTAAACCCTCTATAGACCAGACCTTTCTCATAAAGCTGAGAGAAGACCCACCAAACCCCTTCCATATACTGAGGATCCATGGTCTTATAATCGTTCTTGAAATCAATCCACCTCCCCGTCCTCGTCACAATCTTCTCCCACTCCTCGACGTACCTCGTTACGATACTCCGGCACTCTTCGTTGTACTTATCAATTCCCATATCCAGCACTTCTTGCCTGTTCTTGATACCTAACTTGGTATCAATCTCGTACTCAACCGGAAGCCCATGACAATCCCACCCGAATCTCCTCGTGACGTGATGCCCAATCATTGTCTGGTACCTCGTGACTATATCCTTGATCGTCCCGGCGAGGATGTGGCCATAATGGGGCAACCCAGTGGCGAAAGGAGGGCCGTCGTAGAAAACATACTCGGGCATATGCTCCGTACGCTTGAGCTGGTTCTCGAAGGCTTTAATCTCGTCCCAGAACTTCAAAGTTTTCTCTTCTTGCTTCGGGAAGGAGAAATCCTTCCCCTCGCAAACCTCCTCCATTTGCTGTATTTCCAATAAGAGATCCCTACGACGAACTAACTGAGACAAAAACAAGGAAACGATGATGAAAGGACAAGGAGAGCTGACTGAGGTAGAAAGTAGGGAAAACCGTCCGCCGCCGGTTCGGGAGGTGAGAGCAAGGGAACAGCAAAACAGGGGGGTGGCGGAGGTTTTACACTGAAAATTGTTAGCCCTCAGCCTCGTAGCATTGTTGGTATTTTAGGGTACCAACGGGGTCCGAGTGCGTAGGGGTGTTGTGACTTGTCAGTACAAAACGGCTCAGTTGGCATGGGCTGATATGGACTCGCCAATAGGAAGTGATCGGCCCTTTGGGTTGACTTCTTTAGAACTACTATGCTCTATATAGCGACTCAATGTATCCAAGGCATTGGACGGGGAGAAGGAAGGGTTAAGCACCCCTCTTCCGTAGGTGGGATCTACATGGGATGATTAAGGGAAATTCTATGATGCAGAAAAGATATGGTATGGGAAGAGTTTTGACCGATCAAAACCCACYCATGAATTTTGATAAATAACACTTAATTGACTATCACGTTTATGATTCCAGTTGAATGGTCAGAAGTTTTTTAGATATTATATATTTTGCAAAGAAAAGTTATTCAATTTGGTGRATAACTACCTATTGACATAAACGAAAATAATTTATAAAGAATGTAAATGTGTGAATGTAGTGTAAAATTTTTTTAGATTAAAATTATCTTCTATTTCTTTGTTTGAAAAATTGCATAAAAATCATTTTAGTATAATTTCAATGGCTACTAAAATGCACATAKTTGTGTATTTAGTATGATGAGTGATAAAGTAATCCCTCAATTACACATCGTTGCGTGGATCCAGGAACGTCTCAAGACACCTCGGATCCTAGATCGGCTCATGCCACCCAAGCACTATGGGCTCCACTTGAAGGTAGGTCGGCAGATCCGATCTAAACAGCCTACTACAGCCCCAAACTACTTGTTCAACCCGAAAAATGAGCTATAAAGTAAACAAGTTAGTCAAAGGAGATAAATTCAAATCATACCTTAAAGTTGGTCATATGTACCTAATATGAAATCAACTAAAAAAGGTTTAAAGCAAGGAGATGAGAATATGTTATAGATTTATAATCATTAACACACCAAAACCAAATTATAATCATACCCTAAACCAAATTATGGCCCCTCCTATATGTTCTATGCACTAATCATCCATTAGCATGACAACATAAGATAAAGGGGATGCTTAAAGCAATCCTCTCTATATAAAAGATTTAAAAGAAAAAAAGCATGGAATGATAACCATGTGCTAAAAGCCAAACTTATTAGAGTGATCATCAATCAAGACCAAAAACTAAGAAGAAAATCCAATTATTGAGGCACAGAACCATTATAGGATGGGGATAAAATAGCTAAACACTACAAGAAAAGTAACCTTTAGCAACAGACAAAAAAATGGTTGCTAAAAACCATATATAGCAACCGTATGTTTTTTCCGTGTTTATATGGTGCCTTCTCATATATAGCTTAGCCACGGTATCATAGCTTGTGGCTATAACATAATTTACTAAGACAGTTTTAAAATTAGCCAAGGCAATATTTTCTTCTYGGCAATATGAAACCGTGGCTATTTTATTTGTGCGGGTATTTTTGTAATTTTTTTCATCCCTTGACTAAAGCAAAGAAAAATAGAAAGTGCCCACGCATTCCTTCCCGCTCGTGCACTAYTGCTCTTCACTCTTTTCGTCTTCCCTTCTCTTGATCTCTGCTCGCGCGGTGTTCATCTCGGTAGCCCACGCATTCCTTCCTACTCGTGTGTTTCTGCTCTCTTTCACTCTTTTCATCTTTCCTTCTCCGTCGATCTCTACTCGCACGGTATTCATTTGGGTAGGTGGTCGGAGTTCAAGGATTCATAAGGTAAGGGATTACATATTTTTGTCTAGGTTGTTGGGAGGAATTGATTCAGCTTTTAATGGTAATAATAGAATGGCACAAAACTTAGACGCCCATTGATCTATCTCTATTCAAAGCAAAAGTAGCGGTCTATTCGTTCAGCACAAGCTCCGCCTGCAACTCCCATATTGTATGGCCCCTTTCTCATTCCTTAATCTCCCAAAAAAAGGCTATCATGTGGTTGCTAGGTTTTTTACAAATCCCTTAGTTTCCATCTATTTTTAGTTTTGCGATTTTTTTTTTCAAACTATATACAGGACTAGTAGTTCTAGGCAGCACTACTTATTTCTGAAGCTTCATAAGTTGGAATATTAGATTGACAATATTTTTTTTTATGAAGCAAACCCTTGTTTAGGAAAAATTTACTAATACTTTTACCACCTCTTCACCCTTCTATTTTTGGAAGTTGGTTAAATTCTACTTGGATGCCAATTTTTAGATTTGGTTTYTGATCAAATCTTATTAACTTGCATTTGGCAATTGGCATTGCACTTGTTCTCTGTCTTTTCTCCATAGTTAGCTTACTGCAATGGTGGAAGTTGTTAATATGCATTATGTGAAGTAATGGAATTTAAGATTTTTGAACACTTTGCCCTTTTCTCTTATATATTTTAATAAACTATTTACTCATTTCATGTTTTCTRAAAATTTTATTGGTCTCATCCACTAGTTTGTAGAATTATGGTACCTTGATAATGTTTTTTCTTTCTTCATAACTAAATTTTCATTTTCTTAACATGCATTACAAACTCATTGTTATTATTATCATTTTTTGTTTAGGATTCCATTGTTACTGGTATAGAGGACAAGATTGCAGCCTAGACCTTTCTTCCCAAAGGCGTGTTATCATCTAAACTTGTGCTTAATATTCTAAATTATGCATTAGAGTTCTTTTAGTTATAGCTTATATAGACTCCCAATTAAATATAGTTTTTATGCATTTACATGCCTTTT
>NW_010729358.1:339018-361886 GCF_000365185.1 Nelumbo nucifera | reverse complement strand
GACCCAACCCTACCCCTGAACAGCCTTACTAAACATATATGAGATCTTATCTGATTACTTGTTCCAAATTAAGATGAAATTTTCAATGTGAAAGGAATAATGGATTGGGGGAGAGTGTGCCAGTGTGTACACATTCTAGTTGTTACTTGTTAGGAGAGATTTGATCCAGTGAAATTTAACCAAGTCATATTTCATATAAAAACCCTAAAATTACAAAGCAATCAAGCTGAAAAAGCAATTCAAATCTAACATATATAATACAACAAGTAATCATATAAGACCCTATACATCCCACAATGATGAAATGCCAATAACTACCCAAGAATTGCAAAGCAATCAAGCTGAATTAGCAATTGAAATCCAACATATATAATACAACAAGTAATCATCTAAAACCCTATACGTCCCACAAATGATGAAATGCCAATAACTACCCTAAAATTACAAAACAACTTAGCTGAAAAAGCAATTGAAATCTAACATATATAATGCAACTAGTAATCGTCTAAAACCCTATATATCCCACAAATGATGAAATAATTAAGCCAATAACCAAATATATGATTCTTAAAAACTAAAAATCATGAAAGTAAAAGGTAGAAACCATGAAACAAGGATTAGCAAAAATAGTAGTAGAACATTTTGAGATCCAATGTGAATAAATTTCAAAGAAATTGAAGGAGCAAATAAATGTGTTTGGAAAGTCACAAGTGAATAGCATAACGATATCTAATTTTGTGGTCCTCACCATTTTTATTAACCTGTTCTTCGATGTGCAGCTAAGTTTTTCTTGCAAAGTGGGAGAACGACAGTAGAGAGCGCAAATACATAAAACAAGCCTCATAGGATGGATATGGGATGTTGAGCCTCCCAAGGCAGACAAGCAGAAGTTAGATCTATTTTCTTTTTGGGAAGAAAACAAATCCTTGACCCAACAACCAGCATCCACAAGGTGGATGCTGAGTTTTATTTTGAAAATTTAAAGAATAAAGGAGGGCAAAATTGACCATAAAAAGGGTAATATTCGGTTTTATAAAAATTCTATATGTTACATGGACGCTAATGGCAGGGGAGGATTTAATCAATTATTAAGGGTACTTTGAACACTATGTAAATAGTAGGGATAGAGTTAGTTAATTTCCTAAAACTTAGGGATACTTTAAGAGGCTTAATGGTTGGGCTAAGGGAGTTTTATAAAATTTTGAGGTTTTGGGGTATTTTTGTAATTTTGGATTTAAGAGGGTCAAACCGTTGGGTTAATGAAAGAAGGATGGATATGGGGCATTTTGGATTGATTGGTGGGGTCAGGTTGGTCCATCGGTGCTTGAATCAAAGGAATTTAATACAAAAATTATGGCTTGAGGGAAAGCCCGAAACAAAATCCTTATTGAAYGATGGGGTAAATGGATGAATTTTCAGGTGAAATTTAATAGTATGGGGATTTTGAGGGGCTTGGACGAATTGGTGGAGTTTGATTGGTTTAGATGTGTTCAGATTAGAGAAATTAGAGGTACGGTCATTCTGACTTATGAAAAAGCCCCAAATGGAATTTTTATCTAATGAATAGGTAGATGGAGGAATTTTGAGCTAAAATTTATTCGGGTGGTGTTTCTATGGAGCCTAGATGAAATGGTAGGGCTTGATTTGTTCAAATCTATTTAGATTAGGAGAATTTGAGGTACGTACATTTCGATCAATGAAAATTGAAATGGAATATTTTCCTAATGGATGGGTAGATGGAAAACTTTTAAGCTGAAACTTTGTAGGATCGGATTTGTGGGGGCCCTAGATTTATTGATGGAGTTTGATTGGTTCAAATGTGTTTGGATTCAGGGAATTCAAGGAACGAGTGGTTCAACTAATGAAAATGCCCAAAATGTAATCTTTGTATGATGGAAGGTAGATTAGGTAGTTTTGAGCTACAATTTAACTAAGTTAGGTTTGTGAGGATTTTGGTTGAATTGGCGAGGTTTGATCGGTTCAAATGTGTATAAATTAAGGAAATTTGAGGTATGGGTAATCCGACCAATATGAGAATGCTTGGAATGAAATCTTGGAGAGGTAGATGAGGTAAACTTGAGTTGGAATTTGGTGAAAGGGTTCGATGTGTTGGGGATGTGCAGATTATAGTTTTTTTTTTTTTTTTTTCTTACAAAGCACCATAACGTTAGATTCAATGGAGTGAAATATTTGGTGTATGGAGAGTGAAATTAAGGAATTTAAGGGTGACATTTGGTGTTATTTTTTGTCTAAAGGTTTTGTTTTATATGATGGGGTTTAAAGGTGGATTCCATATATGGCACAACTCTGACATTCAAAAGGAATCTTGGGATTTAACAGTGGATTTAAGGGTATTTGAGTTGAGATTTGGTTTCATAGGGCTTTGGGGTGTTTAAAAGAGAGTGAAAAGTGTAATCGGGCATCTTAAATGTGAGAAGTGGGTTGGAGAGGGGACTGAGCAAAAATTTGGTGTTAACAGGTATCAATTGGATTGGATTTTATCTAATCCAATATGGGTCCATTTACAACTGGATGAGACCGAATCCAGTCTAAAACCCATACAAACCAAATCCAAATAATCCAATTAAAATGTAAATGGACWATAGTGGGTCCAATCCAATCCAAACTGAATGAAACATAAAAAAATAAAAAAACTACAAGAATATATTAAAAGTTCACAAAAATATAAAAATCTACCAAATTAAAAAAATTAAGATAAAGAAAACAAATCAATTCTCACATGCACTAAACCATGCTTTTCAATGAAATCCAAAGCTTATACAACAAATTCCTCAGCCATAAAATCATCTATAAAAATAGGTGCATCTTAAAAGAGTTGGTAAGGATGCGAAAAAATCTTAAAATAAGAATAAGAGACAGACAAATGAAATGAAAAAAATGGTTTTAGTAGTAGCTCCGATTAGTTTATGGAAAATACAAAAAAAAAACTAGCAAAGTTCTTTTCTTTTTCTTTGATCATGAAGGGGTTTTGACTATTTCTTGTTAGCAAAAGAAACTAAAATCAAGAAAAGAAGCAACCAAAATAACTTTGAAGCAATTCAATTGAATGAACTTCAAAGTCGTAAAGAAAAACCGAAACAGAGAAATAGAGGAAAAAACTACACAATCAAAAAAATCTATTGGTCTTACCAACTTGTCCACCATTGATGAGATATTTTTCGAGCAGTTTTGCACACTCAATTAGTTGAATAAAGAGAACACCTCAGGTTGAAACTGTTGGATTGGTGGAGAGGAAGCCTCTATAATATGCCATTRGAGAAATAAAGAGATCTTTTGAAACCCTCTTTGATATTCTACTGGGGAGAGAGAGATGAAAAACCCCAAACTTTGCTAGATTTCTATAATTAAGTGGATGAATGAATAGACCTTTGAGTTTTTGGATTATATCCATTTCGGTTTGTTAACCTATTTGGTTCCATTGACAACCCTACCCATGCGATGCACGAATTTGGTCCCACTGCCCCAAGCTAGAGATGTCAATGGATTAGGTTTAAGATAAACCCATCAAAATCAAAATCAAAATCAATTTGAATGGGTTGGACAGTTCAATAGGACATACTTAATTGGAATAGTCCAAACTTAATGGTTCAAAGTATTTATTAGATGGATTGGACCTAATTCATCTATAATGAATTTAGATTGGATTAGGTTGGGTTGAACCGATATCTGGTCCATTGACAAAAGATAAGAGTAGAGAGATCAATGGACCTGGTTTGGGTTGGATCTTATTCAAATTTAAACCACTTTGAAAAAGTTGCTTTGTCTAATAAGACTTATTGAATTGGATTGATGCACACACATTGGTCCAAAGTATTTCTTGGATGTTATTGGACTGGGTCTATTTGTAATGAATTCAAATTGGATCAAGTTAGGTTGGGCTAATATCCAATCTATTGACAACCCTATTCCTAGCCCTCAACCCTAAACTTGAATAGAGAATAGATGGGTTGAATGACCCCTTTAGTTTTTAGGAGTMATGCTTATCAATTGTTGTGAGCATTGGAAAACAGCTCACTTGGGCTTATTTGGAGCCGTTACCCATTAGTCAAATGAAATGGAGATGATGGGACCTCTGAAAATTACATAAAAAATCGGTTTTCAATTATAATGACTCCAAGGCCTGAGGCATTGGCTAACCAGTTTGGTAAGACTTAGATGGGAGAGAGAAGGGGTTAGATACCCATTTCTTATGTCTAATAGGTGGTGCCCACATGGGATTCCAAACAGGTGCAATCACAAAAATAGATAATTATTCAATTAACTAAGAGCATAATGAAACAAAACATCACAATAAAATCCCCTTAATTATATTTTTTATTCTTATTCTTTATTTTTATCTTTTCTTTTTTGAATTTAATTTTATAAATTATCTGTGTTATTTTCTTATTAATTAACTCTTTAGAAATTCAAGTGTATGTATCTTTTAGGCTTTTTGCACATGTATCTAATAAATGTAATTATTGGACATTTGCCTATTAGGTTTAGCCATGCCCTTAATTTGGAAGATCTATTAGCTCATATCAGCTTTCAACACATATATCTAATAAATGTAACCAATGGACGTAAATAAGAAACTCAAA
Source organism: Nelumbo nucifera (assembly GCF_000365185.1). Next base: position 357,285 of record NW_010729358.1, on the reverse strand, counting down.
GTGCCATAAGCTTTGTTGGTCCTTTGGTTCTTAAGAAGAGACAAGTTCCTTCCCTCATTCCACTATGTCCCCAGTCCTCCTATCTCCTAACACATATGGCCAATAATTTTGAAAGTTTCGTATTAATATAGATCAGTCATCTGTATATAACCAGTGATCAAAGCTGTACGAAAAAAAAAACATCTCTTTGGTATTTCCCCACACACTTACCTTGCATCTTTAATATCTGTTATTGGAAGATAACCCAATAAGTGAAGAATTGACAAATCATTTTGTATTTAACCTGAATTAAATATTCTGCATTAACTTCTCTTCCCAATTCAAATTCTTAATTCTATACAACTCTTCAAATTAAATGTATGTACTGTTGCTTTAGATTTGGATTTCCTAGTTTCAATTAACCTATTAATAACTTTAAAAATAACAAGGGATTAAGTTTTTGATTGAAGAGTTTTTGAACCAAGAAAGTTTCCATTCTAAGTTAATGAGTAACAAAGCTAAGTACAAAGTTTATTTGAATCATTTAAGTAAATTGGCAATGATGGTTGGAGACTAAGTTATGGTTTTTCACACGGAGAGAGAGAGAGAGAGGGAGAGAGAGAGAGATCCATACCTTGAGGCTGTTGTCAATCAGTCTTTTGGTTAGGTAGTATTCTTCGATTTTGAAATGTAGTGACTCCTTAGCATCGGTGGAACAGCTCAAAAAACAACAAGGGCTCATTGTTTAAAGGTATCGAAAGAAAATGAAAGAAAGTTCGAAGGGGTTTCAAGAGGGGAAAGGAAATAGAAAAATTGGATGGGCATAAATGGAGGGATTCAGGAGGGAAGTAGGAAAATTATGACAACCTCTCTTTTTTTCTACAAACTTGGGGAAGGCTTAGCCGATTTGGGTTATCGAGTCAAGCACCCCTARTAGGAATGATCACGATCCATCTTTTAACCATGAACGATATGTCTATAGTTAAAGTTTAAATTCATATGTATACAACTTACAACCATTGATAACCAGGATTTGTAGCTATATAAATTAGCTTTTAGCCATGGACAAGGTGATTTGTAGTCATAGACCAAATGACCGTAGCTAAAGGTCAACTTTTATCTATGGACATTTTATGTGTGTGACAATATCCTATGTTTTATCTATGATTTTTTGTGTCTGTAGCTATACTGTAGTAGCTATAGACCCATTTTCTTGTAGTATGAGAGTTTTGTTATTCTTAAACTCTTCCCTTGAACTGCTATTCGATTCTGCTCAGACGATGAAGATAGAGAACAAACGATCATTAGAAGGTTGGGGAAAGACAAACTTATGAAAGAATGAAGAAAAACAATGGCAAAGGGAAAAGAGATAGAAAAATGATAAGAGATAAACTAGAAATGGGCAGGAATTCTGAGAGAGTGCTGTTGTTATGGGCTTTCTATTCTCATCAACGGGATGATGAATAGGGCCAACTAAAGGTTGAAGAAGAAGAAGAAGAAGAAGAAAAGGAGGAGGAGAAGGAGGAGAGAGAKAGAGASAGAGGCTGGAGGAGATGGTGTTGTCGTGCTGCTCTTCATCTCAAGGTTGAAGTTGAGGAATGATAACTTTGGCTGATTATATTAAATAAAAACCTTGGCTTCAATTTATGRTTAAGGGTAGTTTAGTAAATTTTGGGTATTTTGGGGGGTATTTTGATAATTCTAGGTTTAAGAAGGTCAAACCAAAATTTTGGATTACTAGTGGGGATTTTGGGTCAAGAAGTGGGGGGTGGAGATGGGTTTGAGTATACACAGTGGTTTTTATGTGTGTGGGCCAATGGAATTGGTCGAAATATAATTTTTATAATTGAGGGGGTAAAATAGGGTATTTTTGGTTGAAAATTGGTAAGGTAGGTTTTTTGATCCTTTTGGATCAATTGATGGGGCTAGATTGACCCGACTAGGCCCATATCAAGTATATCTAGAGGTGGAGTGATTCGATCAATCTAAAACTTTAGAATGGAATCTTGGTGCAATTAWGGGGGAAATGAGGGGATTTTAGGCTAAAATTTGATAGGGAAAGGTTTTAGGATGTCTGGCTTTGATGGTAAAATTTGATTGGTTCTAGAAGGTTATGATTGTGGAGATTTGGGTCAATAAGAGGGTAGAAATAGAATCTTATCTTAATGAAGGATAAATGAGGGAGTTTTGGGTTGAAAGTTTATAGGCAGGTATTTTGACATGTGTAAAGTTCGATGGCRTTGTTTGATTGGTTCAGAGGTGTTTGGATCAAGGGGATTTATGTTGCGGGTGTTTAGGTTAACGAGAAAGCTTGAAATGAAATCTTGGTTTGGTGAAGGGATTAATAAAGGAATCTTGAGTTGAAATTTCATGGGTCGATATTTTAGGAGGTTTTGGGTTTGAGGGTGTAAATGGGTTCAATCTAAGCCTTTAGATTGGTATTGAGTAGGTTTAAGGGTGGATATGGGGGCTTTTAGGCTGAAATTTGGGTTATCTAGGTTTTTCAGAGTTTCAAAAGGATTGGGAAGGTTTGGTTGCGTGTTAGGGATGAATTGGTGATTCAAGYGGCAGACAAGTGAAGGTTAGGTGCTGACAATTAATTTATCATATTGGAAAAATATGAGATATAAGAGTTACTTCACTTCTCATTATTTTAATTTTAGATTTTAAGTAGGTATTGGGACTTGGATGTCATTATCTCATTGATTACCAAATAAATAATTAAATTAACCCCCTACTATTTTTGTTGAGTGGAGGCAATTGTGAAAAAAATAAACTTTTTCAYTATAATGTAAAATTTTTTTAAATATAAACCSTCCTATGCTCATGGGTGATATTTGTCCATACCAAATAATAATTTAGAGCCTTAAATATAGCTATGGCTTTTGTTTCTTCTAGGAAGGAGCATACCACTGTCATGGATCTGCTAACTACAAAGCCACTACTTTGGTCCCTAGTGATAAAGAAAGTATAAGGCTTCCCTAGGGGATTAAGCCTTGCTTGATTTTCAAAGGATTAGGAGGGGGCTTAGACCATCTACTTGTGTTGCCTGATGATGATAGGGGTAGCAATTTTTCAACCCAAATCACTAAATTGATGTGTTGGGTTGTATCCATTTAATCCTGGGTCATAGAGTGTTGGGTAACCTAGTAAATGAAGATTTAAAGGTTTAGGTTGGTTGGGTCATGGTTACCCAATGGGTAACCCATGAGCATCTTTTCAGTTTCACCTGCTTTGGTTCATCTTTTCCAACGACCTTGTAGGTTTCTCTTTCAAAAACCGCTTTCTCCCATATAATCTCAATGTTTAAGGAAATGATTAAATTAATAGTGCCATGCAATGGAGGAGACCAGAGGATGGTGTGAATCAGAGAACAAAGCTCATAAACCAGTCTTGCAATATTGTTGTTCATATGAGCCATATCTCTATGGAACATATCTTAGCGCATCTTCGCTATAAATGACCTCAGAAGAAACCCCAAAACCCTTAACCTTGGAGACGATGTAGTTACAAGTCTTTGCTTCCATTTCATTAGTAGTTGCTGCCACCCAAACTTGCTTCAAAGKATAGAGAAAGAGAAAGGGTTGTCCATACATTATAATCATCAGTGACAATTGCATTGAAGACATTTAGGCCGGTTGGGGCCTCATCTCGGAGTTTGGCTTCAGTTAGGGAAAAGTCCATTCGAGCAGCCTTTACTACCTTGTAATGAGAATATCTTCATACTTAAAAGTTTTATTTCATGGAAGATATTCCCAATGCAAGGCTGAGAAAGGCTRTTAGAATAGTGTGGGCATAGGTTTGCCTTGATGGAGCCGATCTCCTCGTCTTGACCGTTGCTTTTGTATTACCAACAAATATGTTGTTGCTCTAATAAACCCTATCCATCATCATAATCTTATCTCATGGGGTCCTACCATATATGCCTTCGCCTTTTAACACAGATTAGTTGTGTGGATACATTTTTACCAAAATGTTATAAGTAGAAGTGAACCTAACAAGGATGTTGGCAAAGATAAGGATGAAGATGATGAGGAGTTTGAACCACKAAGAATTGAGCTATGTAATTGGTAAAAAAAAAGAAAAAAATCATTCTCTATTTTTTTCTATGTATTGTTCTCCTGCTTTTTAATTCCCATGTTGGGTTTCATTTATCAACCTCATTTGTTGAACACTGTTTGAATCATATAAAATGCTTGTTCTTTTTTATCTTTTATTTCCTTTTTAATTGAATTTCAAATAATGTGTGAATGGTTGAATTGAATCCTTAAAACTTCCATCTTTTTTAAATAAATCTGGCAAATCTTGATAATCAACCAAAGCAAGGATGTTTGGGCAATTTGAGTGCCTAGAATAAGTAGTAGTTGGCTGATGTAAATGAGATTAAACAATTGGGTTTGAGCATTTTCTTCTTGAATAGACTTTAGACTAGTTAATGGACCCTCTGACCTTTGTAGCATCCTCTGATTTTTATAATTTCTGTCATATGTTCCTACAACTTCTTTTAATTTTTCCTCATTTTCTATATTTTTCTACAAATTCTTTTGCATTTTTTGTGTTTTTATAATGTATGTAATTTGTGTTTTATTTTTTTATGTATGTAGGATAAACGAGTTAGGATAGGTCATGGTGGGTTTGGGTTGAACCCAACCCATTTGATTTTCTTTAAATGGGTCATTAATGGATGGATAGTAGATGGATTGATCTAATGCTCATCCCAAACACAATCCACCCAATTGCCACCCCTACCTAATATACAACTATCAAAAAGAGTTTACAAGACCAGTTCTATCATTCACCGAAAATTTAGTAAGGTCAGATAAGTAGGTTCAGTGGATAACATGACAACTATTTGAAAAAAGGGGGCATTCTCCATATAAAGTGTATTCCTCATTTTCCAAATATACCAAAGAACAACTATACCTTAAATTAGGAAGGGCAAAGAGTTAAAGTCATTAAGCTCCTCATCCAAACATGTCCATTCTATCAAACAAAGAATTGAGGTCAGGGGAGGTGCTTAGGTCTAGTCTCAGGCCTATGAACAAGAACGATATGGGAATGACCGCTGGACATTGAAGGAATAAACAATTTGTTTCATTTGCACTTAGACACAACTTACAAGTAGGCTTAACAAGATGAGTCATTTCTGCTAGTGCTTGATATGTGTTCAAAGTTAGTAACCCCTAATCAAGTCGTAACCATGGGCAATTTAAGGGACTAAGGGTCAAGGTGAGTATAACTGGCCATTCCTTGTTGGACAACAACTTAGGTGGTGAGCTAAGTAGGTCAGCTGATTGAGCTGCAAAGAAAGAGAATTTAGAGTGTCTGAGATGCTCTCCTTGTGTGGGCACTCTGATTCTTAAGTCAACAAAGAGTTTGTGAGAGCTACAAAGTCCAGAACGCTGTGCCTCCGAGATAACAGGTCCATTTGGTTTGGAGGTGGTTTTGCACCTGGCGAAGAACTCCATGTATGGCAGTAGTGCTTATCCGGTTGCCTCTGAAGCATATGGGGTGGGTGTCAGCTCTGTTGATGTGGTGACGTGATCTCGGAGGATTTAGAGACGATGACCCACTCGTGTGAAGGAGGTTGTCCATCATGTTGTGTAGGTCACCAGCTAGACCTTGGTGAGGTCGGCGAAGCCAGGTCACCACTTACTCCGACCTGATACCTCTTGGGGCATCCGTAGGCCAACCTGGTGAGGTGGGGTCGAGGAAGTCGAGACAAGTGCGATGTGTCTGAGGTGCTCCCAAAGTCAATGCATATATGGTGTTGAGGTGTCGTATGACGGTTTTGTAATGTTGCTTGTTGCAATGTCATTAGAAGGCCAAATCACCCCTCATCAATTTCCCCCCACTCCTGAGTTGAGGTCGGTTCACGGAAGAGAGTAGCTCATCGTGGATCCTTGGCACCAATTGACTAGTTCAGTTGGTCTGTTGTTAGTTTGGTTTGTTCACTGTGAGCTCTGAAAAGCTAATGGCCGGCTCAAAAGAGTTGGAGTCGCCACCCATTTTTTAGAGGAAATTGGCCATCATTTTTAGATTCGAAAAACGGTTTACTTGCCTTGATAGTGACTTCATTCTTTACCAAGGAAAGGCACTGAAGTAAAAGGCTTTGGGTTCCAAAGATTGGGAGAGGGAAGGTGTTTGRCACCCTTTTCTCCAAGCTGCCGTAGTAGCCCACTACGGGAGTAATTCAGGCTCAAATTCTGGCAAAACACGAACTAACAAGATTGCTCAAATCTCCTGAAATCTATTGAAAATGTTTCCAACTTCACCCTGAATTGATTTGCATTGATGTTATCGGGTCTTAGGTACTAGTTTCTCTAAGACCTTTGCCTCTCTACCTATTTTTCTTTATCCAGCGGAAGTTGGGAATGCAAGTTTCCCAATATTTTAGAGCTTTAAGCAACCTGAAACTAAACTAAAAGCAAAGATATGGTGGAATGAGAGGCTTACATCTCGTGTACAACCTTGAAGCAAGCTTTCTAGCAGATGAAGGGACATCAAATGAAACTTGAACAAGGTAGGAGCTAGGCTAGATGTTTTTGGTGTTGAGTCTATGCAACAGGGGATGGGACTTGAGTTTGGCTTTAAGAATTTCGGGATTTCAAGCAAGCTGGGGTGTTACAGGAGTTAGAAAACCCTCATCCTCTAAAGCTTGAGTTAGGCCTCTATTTATAGAGAAAATGGAGGGAGATGAGTGTGAAACTCGCCCAACTACAGTACCTATGATTTAGTAGAGTTTTTTTTTTTTTTTTTCACTGAAATAGGCAAAGATTTTGAGAGAGAAGGGCTTGCAATTGACCATTCTTTCTTTGTAGAACAGATTTTCTCGATTTTGGGTGGTTTCTTATGGGTTTCGTGCGTCCAATGAAGGATTGGGGCRTGCCAGACGTTGCAGCCCCGTATTTGGGGCTGACAGTGGCAAAAAACGTATATTTGATGAGATTTTAAAAGTGGTTTTGTCTTTTATTGGTTTTAAGTAGGGGCATGTTTGGTATTTTGGATTTTTTAAGCCTATTAGGCTCAAAATCATTGGTCCAGGTGTTTTAATGGGGTTAAGTAAGGATCTGACGTCATTTCCTACCCACTTAAGATCTTGGATTGGACAGCCGATGCAGCGGTTTAATGAGTTGCGTAGAAAAGGTATATCTTTAGTTTAACGGTCAAACAGATGAATCTGGTAATGAAATTTGGTGTGATGGGGTTTTTTGGGTCTCTAAACACAGTGGTGAGGTCTGATCAGACAAATGGGCCTGGGAAGATTGAGATCTGTGGCCAATAAGTCTGGATAAAAAAGATTTGCTAAAATAGAATCTTTGTTTGATGAAGGGTCAAACGGGGGGAATTTTGGAATAAAATTTGGTGGGTAGGTGTTTTCAAACATCCTGAATCTGATAGAAGTGATGGATCTTTGATCATAGGTGTGGATTGACTGATTTAGTTCAGATCATGGTCTTAGCTTATGGTTTTTCAATCAATGGGAGGGCCTAGAATGGAATCTTGCTTTTTCAATGGTCAAAAAGAGGTGTTTAGTCGTGAAATTTGATGTGCTGAGATTCTTTGGGTCACTGATCATGGTAGTGGGGTCTGATTGGTCGAATAAGGTTTGGATGATGGAGGTTTGTGACAGGTGAGCTTTTAATCAATAAAATTTGCCAAAATAGTATCCAGGCTTGGTGTTAGGTCAAATGAGAGAATCTTGGGACAAAATTTGGTGGGTAGGTATGGATTGGGATTATGAGGCTGTTGGAAGGGTTTGATCGTGTTAGGTATCTATGGATAACGAGTTTTAGGTTCGAGGAGCGTCATAGTGTTATATGCGTCAAAATGGGATCTCTGATGGATGATTGGCTAAATCCAAGAATTTAGGGTTGAAATTTTGCGTAATTGGTTGTTTGAGGATTTTGTTTCACGTGATGGATTTTGGTCGGGGATCAGGTATGGTGATGTGGCATAATCAAGACCATCGAAAGGGAATTATGTAGATTTAACGGTGGATTTGTGGGCATTTGGGCTAAACTTTGGTTTCTTAGGGTTTTGGCATGTTTTAAAGTGATTGGTGGGGTACGATCGGGCATCCGGAATTTAGGAGATGGGTCAAAGAAGGAACCGAGCAAAAGTTGGGTGCTAACACTCACTTGTTCTGGTCTAAAGAGTGGGCCAACGTGCGTGGTAGGTTTGAATTTCAAATCAAGCACGCAAACTCAAATTTTTAATTTGCTTTCRAAAAATTGAAATGGCGTGCTCCCCTATGAAGCGCCAGATTAAGTGTATCTCATCTATTGATTTTTGCATCTCATGGATATAAATAGGGGGCCCCCTCGAGGGTCCTAGTTGCACTATTTTTTGAGTTCTCTACGAGAAATTGAGCGAGAGGTTGGAGGCAAGCTTCGCAGCGAGGTCGCTTTCAGCTCGCGAGGCTTGTCGGGTTGGGTGAGGTCGGTCATTTTCTTCAGTATGTCGATGAGTCCATCCCCGTATCTTAGTCATGTCTTCAAGCGAGTCAAAGAGGGAGTCTTCCCAGTTTGCCCGGGCTGAGGAGGGTACCTCAACTCAAGAGTAATAGGGTTCCCAAACAGGGACATTGACCTCTCAACGAGAATCGCAGGCAATCTCTAAGTTCGGACCAACTGAGCTGGGTAGGGAGGAGATTGTAAGTATGATATCCACCTTTCATACCTCGAACACCTTTGGTTGTATCTTGCCTGGTCTGGACCAATTTCCTTGGTCCATAACAGACCCCCACCATCGTGCATGGAATTCACAGCAGAGGAATTCACACCTAGCCTGTTCCACCCTCTGGAACAGGCACACCAATACAGAACAACGCGGTGTGGTGTGGGGCACTGCCTGGGCGTAAGGCCTTGACACAATGTCGTCAAGAGAAGCCAACCTCACGCCAATCTCATTAATCTTAAAGTTCTTTTGCCACTTTGCCTGGAGTGAGAGCTTCCCTTCGTACACTTCGAAAACCTTTTCCTCTGCTTCGTCACCATAAAGAGTAGCAACATGAACAAGAAGTGGATGCAGACGTCGCAACGTCACACTGAGCTCAAACCACTCACAAAGGAACATCCAAAGGAATGGAGCAAAAATCATAGCTCACACGCAAATCGTACTACCTATTCATTTGGTTAACCACCAATTGTGAGTCACTATAAATGATACAGTGCTTTGCCCTGACCTCCTTGGCTAGTGATAACCCTACCATTAGTGCCTTGTACTCTACTTTGTTATTCGATGCTCGGAATGCAAATTGGAGGGCGTAATCCAACTTGACATCACTCGGTCCATACAGGTTTAGTCTGGCTCCACTTCCTCTTTGGTTGGATAAGTCGTCCACATGGAGGATCCAGGGCTTTTCATCCCATGTTTGTTTAGGTGCCACATTGGTCAAAGCCTTCGAGGTGGTGATAGGTTTTCCAACTTCAAGGGTCGGTGTACTCAACATGCTCTCGGCGACGAAGTCGGACAAGACCTAGACCTTAATTATATGACATGACTCAAACCGGATATCGTATTTGCTGAGCTCGATCACCCACTTAGTTAATCTCCCAAACACCTCAAGCTTCTTCAATACTTGCCTCAGGGGTTTGTCGGTAAGTACAATGATTGTGTGGGTCTGGAAGTAAGGGTGCAAATTGTGGACTGCTAATACTAGCGAGAATGCCAACTTCCTCTATGTTGGGGTATCTGGTCTAGGCGGCATGCATGACTTTAGTCACATAATAGACAGGTCGCTACACTTTGTCTACCTCTCGGATTAGCACTGAGCTGATCACCTCGTCACTTAGGGAGAAGTAGAGTTTTAACTTGTCTCGGGTTCTGGCCTAGTTAGTAAGGGTGGAGAACTAAGGTATTTTTCAGCTCATCGAACACGAGCTGACACTCCTCAATCCATTCAAAGTCTTGGACCATTTTAATTGCTTTAAGGAAAGGAAGGCATTRCCCAATTGACTTAGATAGGAACCTGTTCAGGGTGGCAATTTGACCTGTTAGCCTCTAGACTTTCTTAATGGATTTAGAAGGTCACATATCTAAAACAACCTGGATTTTATCAAGCTTGGCTTTGATGCTTTGTTGGTTCACTATGTAGCCAAGAAGTTTTCCTAACGTAACACCAAAGATACACTTGTTTGGGTTGAGCTTCATGTTATATTTCCTTAGCAAGTTAAAAACACTAGTTAGGTTAGCAATCAAATTTTTTGAAAACTTAGTTTTTACAACCATATCATCTATATAAACTTCTACTATATTTCCAGTAAGATCAAAAAATACTTTGTTTACAAGTCGCTGGTAGGTCGCCTCAGTGTTTTTCATGCCAAAAGGCAAGACCTTATAACAGTATAAGCCCGTTCAATTACAAATACAATCTTCTGTTGGTTGGCATAATCCATCAGAGTATGCATCCATGAAGCTTAATGGATCAAACATCAAGGTCGCATCTACCACATGGTCTATTCTAAGGAGTGGAAAGTTGTCCTTTGTGTAGGCTTTGTCGAGGTCAGTGTATTTGACGCACATGCACCACTTGCCGTTGGCCTTCTTCACGAGAGCTGGGTTTTCATTCCAGCTTGGGTACTCGACCTCTTTAACGAAGTTTGCTATATGGAGCTTCCCGACCTCCTTGTCTATTATCCTCCACCGCTCTTGGGTGAAGTTTCTTTTCCTCTGCTAGCTTGGTCTGACTAAGGGGTCAACATTAAGTTTGTGACTTATGACAAAGGGTTCTATGCCAGGCATATCAGTAGCCGACCAAGTGAAAACATCTAAATTACTAAGTAATTAGAAACTTACCAGCTCAGAGCATAGAGGTTCTTGGAGGTGTGCGCCGATCTGCACTATCTTCTGTGCGTCCATATCTGAGATCGTCACTAGGACAGTGTCTTCCATAGTGGCGAATCTTTCCTTATTGTTCTCCAGGGACAGCTCCTGGCCAACGTCAGTGTCTTGCTTCCCCTTGCCTTTTATTGCCATTATGTGGCACTTGTGCGACACTAAATGATCTCCATGCACCACTCCTACTCCACAGTCGGTTGGGAATTTTATCGCCAAGTAGTAGGTTGACGCTACGACTCTGAGGTCATGCAGGATGGGTAGGCCTAGGATTGTGTTGTACAGCGAGGCGGTTGCTACTACCAAGAACTCATTCTTGAAGCGAACCTTATTCAGTTTAAAGCCTGCTGTCACTAATAAATTGATTATCCCAAGAGGCTGCACACCTCTTTATTGAAGCCTACCAAAGGGACGTCTTCTGGGAGTGTGCCCTTCCTCTCAAACTCCATCTGCTCGAAGGCTCCTAGGAACAAAATGTTCACCAACTTATCAAAGTCCACCAAAATCTGCTTTACCTCGAAGTCATGTATTACAAGTTTGACAACGAGGGTGTCATCGTGTGGATACTAAATTCTTCTTGTGTCATCCTTTGTGAAGTAGATGACCTCTTCAATATGCGGTTGCTTTAGTGGATTTTCTTCTTCGTAAAATAGTTCCTACATTGAATTCTTACCGAMTAAGGTGTTATAACCTACAACTATCGACCCACCTATGATCATATTGATGACACCTCAAAGCGGGTGGTCTTCCTGTTCCAGGTCACGTTGGGGCTGATCTCTTCTATGCGGGGTCTCATTTCTCCTCGGTTGCTTAGTGGGGCGATCACGATCTTCCTAATTGATGAACTTATTTAGGTAACCTCTTCTGATCAACTCCTCGATCTCGTCTTTGAGGTTATGGTAGTTCTCAGTGTCGTGTACTGTCCCTGTGGAAGTGGCATTACCTGTCCCTGTTATGGTTGGTTGGGTCTCCCTTGAGGTGAAGTGGCCACTTCACGTATTCTACCGACTTTATTTCCATTAGGATCTCCCCTCTCCTTGCATTCAGGGAAGTAAAGTTCTTAGTCTTGATGGGCGGAGTTTGAGAGCATCGGCCCGACAATTTGCTATGTCTTCAAGGTGACCTGCTCTTCTTTCTTTGTTTACTCATACCCTGGTTGTCTTTTGACCTCTTTCACTTCATGCTCAGCTTTGTCCGGGATTTGAGTGCTTCCTCAGCCTTTATGAACTTGGCTACCTGGTCGAGGAACTCCATGGAATTAGGAGGGTTGAACTTGACCTCCCAGCGCAATTCAGGGTGTCGGGCACCGTTGGCTACCGTAGTGAGATGAATGGTGGGGTCAAAGTTGGGGATTTGTAACCGCTCTAGGTTGAATCTCTTGATGTAGTACTTGAGCTTCTCAACATGACGCTAGACTACGTTTAGGAGGCTGGTTGTTGACTTTGGACACTGCTTGCTCATCGTGAAATGAGTTATGAATAGGTTTGCGAACTTCCTCCAAGTCTTTATAGAACCCACAGCCAATCCTGAGTAACACATCTGAGTTGTACCTTGAAAAGTGGTCAAGATGGCCATGAAAAGGCTCCATTCGAGGCCCCGTAAAGCTACATTAGGGACTAACAACCGTCAAGGTGGTTTACCATGTCAGTTGTTCCTTCATAAGACTCGAGGCTGGGGGCCTTGAAGTCCTTGGGTCAGAGGCTGCATCAATCTCGGCTGCCAGCGAGGATGTATGGGACACGTGTGACATGGATGACATGGCAATCTGGCTCATCTCTTCCTTTTTGGGTTCCTCCTTCACTTCTTCCTCATCTTTCAGGGGGAAGCAACTTTTACCTACAGTGTGGCTAGTGTGTCTAGGTTTCTCCTCTGAGACCCCTCGGTGGAACCAATGGTGGCGGTCCCAATTGAAGAAGTTGCTCTGCTAGTCTCTTCTGTCAGGGCGTAAGTGGGATTCTGAGCTCTGAAGGTGTGGGTTCCCTCCTTATTCTGATTTTTGTGATGGGGGGATCCACCACTTGTTCCTGATTTCATTTCAGGTTGTCGGGCTATTAGTTCAGGTTCATTGCTATTGTAGGGACCTAGCTGGTGACCTGCTGTTGTTGGAATTCCTATGTCATCTGCATGCTAGGCGCGAATTGTGTCTGCATCCCCACTATCRCCGTGAAGCAGCCTTTCCAATTTTGCATCCACAGGTCWATGCCGTGGTCCATGGATGTATTGTGTCAGCTCATAAAACTATCGACCATCGATCCCTATAGAAACCATTGATTACTCAACTAGGGGGAAAGGTGCAGTCAGATAGCATAGTGGGATGTTTAGTCTCGGGGTGGCTAGGATGCCAGGTAGAGTGAGGGGAATTGTGAACTATTTGATTGTGACTGATGGATTCTCGGTGTTTGATGCAGACTGGTTTTGCCCCCAGGTGCAATGGTGTCAACTTGGATGTTGTTAGCGTTGTTGGTGTTGTTAACGGGGTTCTTTCTTGAGGATTTGATTTGTTTAGTAGAAAGTAGRTGAGAACTGAACTTTTTGTAGCAGTTCCTACAGACGGTGCCATATGATGATGCACAATTTGGTCACTCTCTACTGGACAAAAACTTGGATGGCAAGCTAAGTAGGTTGGTTGATCGAGCTACAAAGAAAGAGAAATAAAAGTGTTTGGGATGCTCTCCCGGTGCGGGCACTCCGATGTTTAAGTTAGTGAAGAGTTTGTGAGAGCTAGAAAGCAACAAAGTGAAAGTGCTATTAGTGTTGAATCACACGTAACTTTTTCTTTTTTGGAATTAGTACAATGGTGAACTAGTACTGTCTTTTATTTTGAGAGCATTTGAACTATTGATTTTTATTTCATGAAATTCTCTCTCATCGAATCTTATGTTTAAAATATTAACTTTCAACATCTCCCATAAATCCTATATTTAAGGTATTCTTTTCTCACTAATAGATCCTAATAATTAAATTTAAATTTAATGCTTTTAACAATTTAACACCCATTTTTTACCAATCAATAAACAAAGTCATTCGGATCAAATTCTTCAATCCATGAAACAATATTTTTTTAAGAAAAACAAATAAACACAAAATTATAAAAATAAAATAAATTGTAGAAAAATTTAGGTATATTTCCAATACATTCTATTAAAACAAGAATTGTTTTATTGATGATGTTAATGAAATACAAAATTTGAATTGACTGAAAAATGAAAATGTTCTATTGTTCAGTGGTGGGTCAAAAATTATACCTTTTTCGGGTCAAATTTGTTAGCAATTGATTTATAATTAAATAATGAAAATAAAAAATGATAAAAGACAAAATATTATAAAAATACAGAAATTTTATAAAAAACATTTGGGAACATCTCTAATATTTGTATAATCATATTAAAGAAAAATAAGTATGATAAACAAAAATTATTTTTTGTTGATTATGGAAATGAAATACAAAATTTACGATTGACACAAAAAAGTTGTTTTTTTTTTGTTTGGTAGCATGTCAACCTGTTACACAAATGTGTTAACCCTTGATGYCATAAATAATAAAAATTTAAAAAAGATAAAATATACAAAAATTCACAGAATATTTTAGAAAACATTTACCATATTAATAATATTACATATTCATTATTTAAAAAAAAAATAAGTGTGACAAATAAGAAATCCTTCCCCAATGTTTTGTTAAGATATGCCATGATCTTTTCTTTGGGATGATAAGAAGACATTGACCTTGTTTAAAGAAATTGGTGTTCACCCTTTTCTAGTGAACTTCCAAACAGTTAATGTTGGAAAGGTAGGCATGCACAAATGTTGAAGGGAAGACATTGGAGTTATCATGCCAAGGTGGTCTAACTATAACCATTATAGAAATTCTGTTTTCTAGCTTTGGTGACCCATAGGGGTGGACACAAATTGAGCCTTCCGTAAGCTATTTGAGCTCAGTTCATAAAAAGCTCAATTTGGCTTGGTCTAAATCGAGCTTTAAGTTGAGTTTGAGCCCAATGAAGCTTGTCTCATGATGCTTGCGAGCCTAAATGAGCTTATATTAATTATATATAATATTTTTAATTTTTATATGTATAAATTTTAATTTTTTATACAAATAATCTTTTACACATTGTTTTAAAAGGCTTAAGCCTTGAGGTGTAAGGCGTACGCCTTGAGGTGAGGTGCATAGATTTTGCCTCAAGGCTTAAGCCTCCCAACTTTGGTTTGAGGTTTAAGCCTGTCATAATGAGGTGTAAGCCTCAAGCCTCAAGACATGATCCGTAAGCCTCATGTATCAACATTATCTAGTGATTTAATGCAAAAAAATACATATTTTTATGCATTTTTTTGTTGTTAAAATATATAGAAAAAACACTTTAGTAATTATGGGCCAAATAAAAATGAGTAAAAATAAAGAGCCAACATGGAAGGCAAGTACTTTAGTAGTTCAAGTATACATATTTAATGCATTTTTTTGTAGTTTTATTAGTTTCTCTTAGTATCTTAGCCTAAAAGAGTTCAATACAAAAAAGGACCAATCAAGTTATTAGTTTCTGTCTCCATAATGGATTCGTTTTTCTTTTTATTGATTTTTTGTTGCATAGATCAAATCAACTAAATTGTTTCTTTTCTTCCCAATTGTTGGATGACCATAATTCTAATGTCCATTATATAGATAATTCTTCATATGAATAATTTCATAAGATTACATTTTAAAACCAAAACCATAAAATGCTTATAATGGTTAGATGATGAACTATTATTTTGTTTAATACTTAAAATTTATTGCTTATAAACTTCTATTCTATAGATATTTGTACCTTCCATCATTCTAACTTGGTATATTACATGTTATTTTTATTATTTATAAAATTTAATTAATTTTTTTCTTAATTTTTGAGGCTTATGCCTCACCTTTTTGGGCCATTATACTTCAACTACTCCTTTAACCTTTTAAAACCTTGCTTCTACATGTTTTTTTACATTTTTTTATGAAATTTGGCTCATTGTTGAGCTAAGTTCGAACGCATGAGCTTTTGAGTTGAATTGAATTCGAGCTCATTTTTATAGCTTGAATCGAACTCAAATAACTAGATATTCGGTTTGGCTCAGCTCGAATCCACCCCTAGTGATCCACATCCACAAGGTACTTGTGGATCATTCAGAAAAGGAAGTTGTGATTTATTTTTTATGGCCTTGATGCGAAGTCAAGTATTGGCATCATTCTTCTTTTGTGATGCTTTTTTTTTCTACATCTTATCAGAATTTGTTCTTATATTTACATTATTTAAAATTTTATTTTCTTTTTGATAGGCATGCCTAGGGCTGCAAATTATATCTGACTTTTCAAATTTGATCCTATTAAATATGGACCCCTATCTGATTTGATTCAATTTAAATATATATGCCCATATACACTCAAAATTTATATTATATCTATCAGTAAAGTTGATTTTAATGTTATATTTTCAAAAGAATATTGTTCATAAAGTATAACATTGAAGTCATTTTTAGTTAATTTTCTTAATAGTATATAATATTTTGATCAATTTTAGTTGAATTTATTTATACTATATATTCAATATCCGATTGGAATCGGAATTTGATTCGAATGCAACATATATCCAGTGGATAGATTCAATTCGAATTTGAATATAAACAAATAAGATTTGGTTATACTCATATTCAATCTGTTTCGGTCCATTATCCATTTGCAGTCCTGGGCATGTCTTGGCAAAGAGAGTTGTTCCATCCAAAACGATGCTCTTAGGGGCCCAATTGTGGGGATATCACCAAGAAGCTAGAGATGGAAGTTATTTGTTAGATTTTTTTTTTTTCATTTTTAGGTAAATTGTGAATAGGTCCCCTGCACATTGAGTGTAGTCTGGCTTTATGGCCTAAACATTCCAGCTCGAGCGTGTCATTTTAATAGCTAAACATCCAAAAATATACATTTAAGACCAACTCTGTTAAACTAAAGTTAGATTGAGGGGTAAAAAATGCAAAAATAATCATTTTCTAATTCTCTTTTTTCATTTTACATCTTTCTTCTACCACCTTTGGACTTCGGACCAAACCAACGATAGCAAAGCAAGCTTCTGAAAGTGAGATTGTCTCCAACGAACAGACCGAGGTGAGCTTACTTTGTCACCACCGGTTTGTGCCCAAACTCCAAAGGTAGAAAAAAGATGAACACTGAATAAAGAGAGTAAGAATACGAGTATTTTGCTAATTTTACCCTTCAATCTAATGTTAACGGAGTTGAGTTTAAATGCATATTCTTGAAAGTTTAGGCCCTAAAGTGAGACTACCCAGAAAAGTACAGAATACTTATCTGCAATTTATCTTTTTTTTATTTTCATTCATTTCTAAACATAATGTTTCTTCTACTATCTCTTCTTTTTGATTTTCTTAGATAGTTAAAGCTTTCCAATTTCAATTATCCCTGATGGGGTTCTCTGGTAACTTCAATGCAACTACATTATTTTCGTCCTTGCAAGCTATGCTCCTCTACTTATATTACTCRGTGTGATTTTGAAGTTCTTAGTCTGGTCGCATGTTGGTTGGTCTAATCTCTCTGCCTGGAAAAAAGAAATACCTCAAATGAAGTAGAATACCTTAAACTTGAAAAGAATTGATGAATTACAATAAGCAAAGCTATGGGAAGTGGGGCTGTCAACTGGTAGAACTTGGATCTGATTTAGCTAGATCTTTTAGTTTGATCCAATTAAAACTATGAGATGGGCTTACTGGGTTGGGTTGGCCTTAGGCCTAAGAAGGGAAGAGGAATAAGAAAGCACATTAAATATAGGCTTAAACATATCCAGCCAGCCCATTTAGGGCCTAACCAAACCTACAGTCAAGGTTTGGCTCTACTAGAACTTGCTATGAAAACTTAGGCCCGGCCCAACCCCCAACCCCCTGACTGGATTGGGATGCCTGTAGCCACTCCTAACTTATATTTTGTGAAAATCCTAATATTTGAGTAGTTTCACTGACTAATATATATTGGATAGGATCCAATATTCCAATTAATGGGGCCAGATTTCGGATTGGATCTGGATCATGATCCGAATCCTTGACAGCTCTAGTGGAAAATGTGAATGGGGAGAAAGAGATGGATGAACGATCAAAACGGTAGTTGCAATTTAGGACTTAGAAAAGTTATTACAGACAAATGTGGAAAAAAAAAATCCAAACGAAGTAGACTAGAGCAAGGTTCAAAATAGGGCTGTTCATAAGAATGCCCAACCTGACCAACCCGGACCAATCCAACCTGAGTCGGCCGGGTTTTCATCCGTATCGATCGGTTTCGGGTTGKGCATATACATAAATCGAAATCTCGGGTCGGTTTCGGTTTTCTTGCATGAAAATCGAAACCAATCCGACCCGAACCGAACCGAACTAGTATTCTACTAGTTTGGTAGTTCCTACTTCCTAGTTTGAGTAGTTTCCTAATTCCTA
>NW_010729358.1:297483-322721 GCF_000365185.1 Nelumbo nucifera | reverse complement strand
TTGAATTGATGCCTTAGATGTGTTTGAAGAAATGCATGCATGAGGATTAGATCCTTGATAGAGATATGGGGATCATCACTCATGCATAGATTGAACATGCACTCRAAAGAGGCTGTTCATGAGCTTGAGGCCTGACCAAACCAAGGCTTAATCATGATTTATTCGAATGATCCAAATTGATAGATTGCTGAATTCTGAGATWGMCWTTTACWGCTTACTCTTCTAACYTGATTTGAAGGCAATTGGGCCAATGATTTAGATAGGTTTTAATTTAGGATTTTTAGCTTTCATTAAGGTTTTGATTTATTTGTTAATCAGATAAGAAGTACTCAATTCGTATTGATACTTATTTCCTAAATTCTCGTGGGAACGATACTTCACTCACTACTTTATTACTTGAACGGCTAGTGCCCTTGCTAGTGTCACAATGAGCCACACATCAACTTTTTGGCGCCGTTGCCGGGGATTTAGGGAAGCAATATTAAGAAACAATAGGCATTCTTAATCTGGTCTCAGTCATCATTGCATTCATAGATGGTTTTAATTGCTTCATTTTATATTTTAGCTTTGAATGCAATAGCTGTACTGATTTAATTATATTTCTTCTTTCTTTAGTAGATTACTTCCTTTCGTTGTTTCAGTTTCATTTTAATAAAGGTATATTGGATTTCCTTTCAATCTTGGTGTTGTTACCTTCAAAAAGAAAAAAAAAAGAAGAAAAATTCATAACAACATAAGTGTTGTAGATCTGAGTTGCATTCGACACTCAGATCAGCAGAACTCAGACCTGCAACACTCTGCCGAAAAGACTTAGTTAGTTTGTGTTTCAGCCTTTTATTTATTTATTTTTTCATTACAAAAAGAAAAAAAATATAGAGTGAAAAGGAGAAAAAAAAGAGATCATATGAACAAAAAGAGGGGCAATTGAGAATTCAGATTWGCACTCAGATCTGAGTTCAGATCTGAATTCTGCTACAACAGATCTGCAACAGTTCAGATCTGAGTTCCTCTTAGTCCTAGTCGCCTCCTCAGCATGGGCATATAAGTCCTAGTCGCCTCTTCGACATAGGAAAAGTACTTCTAATGCCTAAAGCAAAGACAGCTCAGGTGTGAGCCCTACGATGTCTAGCCCACTTTGGCATATATCAACAGGTTGGGCCCATTAGGGACAATCGACATTTAAATGAGTAGCCCATGCACGGACAGATCGGGTATATACCCTACAATGCCACTCACCTCGGCGTTCATTACATAAAGTTGCCCCTACTAATAGTCCAAGTAGACAGTTCGGGGTAACAAACACTTAGATAAATTTTTTACTTTGGTTATCCTTACTTGTTGTCCAGTTCGGTAGCTYGACAAGTCGGGTAACCTATACACTTGTTGCYCAGATCGGGAGTTATTTACACTTAGAATATTTTTGCACAATGATTGCTCAGAAAAGTTTGTATTTCATTAATAAAAAGAGTGTAGGTACAAAGATTTCATTGTAACCCAAGCTCGGTGGCCTCGGGGTACATCCAAAACACAAAAAGAAGAAAAAGCCAGAATCACTCATGAGGATTGTCAGCCGGGTCGGTCTCCATGTGCTCTTCCACGTCCTCTTGACTCGAGGGGCCCACCTCTTCGACTTCATCGCCGCTTTCCTCCTCTAATGAGCTGGGCTCTTCGTTCACCGCCTTTGCCACCTTGGGGGTAAGGCCCGACATAGAGACGACTCCGATATCAAGATCGAGGAACTTCTACCGCACCAAGTACCTGCACATCTTGATACCGGAACGATAGGAGATCGATCCATATTCGACCTGGTGATCATGGAACTCCAAGGATTCCTTGAAGCATTCGATGGCATGGCTTCTTTCTTCAGCTCGCGCCTCTTGGATGGCGGTCTCAAAGATCTTAGTCCACTCTTGGATCATCGCTTCAAGATTCTCGATCTCTTGTTGAAGCTTTGCCTTCTCCTTGGTCAACATTGAGATTTGCTCCTGTTGCTTCATTTTTTCCTTGGTCAGTGCGGAGATTAGTTCTTGTTGTTTCTCCTTCTCTTCAGTCATGACCAAGATCAGCTCTTGCTGGCTACGAGCTCCATTCTTGGCCCGATGTATCTTGCCCTGAGCTATGTCCAGTTCGTGATGAAGCTGCCGTGCCTTTTCCTCAGCTTCCCGAGCTTGCTTCGGACGGATCTCAGATTGACACATCAACGGATGAATGTCGGAGTTCACCTAGCAAATAAAACCGAGGTAAGTACATTTAAAATTGACAAAGAAATAAAATGTAAAGTAAGATACTTACCACCATGCAATAACTGACGGCTCGGCTTCCGAGCATGGCTGTAGACATGTCAGCCCACTCTGCGACCTCGTCAGGAAAGGCGACATCCCTGCTCTTGCGCATTCTGAGCCGAAGAGTCATTATGCTCTCCTTGGAGGACTTGGGCCTCGGTGCAGAAGTGCTCTCCAGCTTGTAAGGTTGGACGCTTTCCTGCTTGGGTACAGAAGTGCTCCCTGGTTCATGAGGCTGAGCATCCTTCTCCTGGTTTTCATCCAGGTCCACTATGGGGGGTTGAGGACGGACCTCCTCCTCGGGGAGCTCAGCAGAGATCGGCTCCACGACAAGGACTTCGGATGGGGCAGGGGCTGAAGGGTCAGCCTCCCGGCGAGGCTTCTTCGAAGCCTTCCTCTTCTTCCCTCTCTGAGTGCTTTTGAGAAGGTCCTTGGCATTAACCTCTGGCATGGTAACTACAAGAGCAAAAGGTTGGCCGCGAACTAAAAAGAACCTTAAAGTAAAAAACCAAGGTGGAAACTTACCAGGAGGGCTCAGACCAGCTCGCACAAGCTTCTCCTCCGCCAAGAAATCTTTGATCTCGAGGCCGAGGTCCCTCCACGAGTTGATAACTGCCCTAGTTTACGCATCTAAGCTCACCCCGGGATCCTTGATAACCACCCTCCAGTGAGTTGGAAAAGACCACCCTTTAGGATTTCGGACAATGAAGTACCTCCTCTTCCAGGCTGGAACCTTGTTCGGGCAGCCGAACATGATTTTGAACCCAGGTCAAGGTGAGATGTAATAGCTTTGTCTGATGTCCCCGCGCAGACAAGCAGAATTTCGCTTGACCGCACAGATCGAGCTGAAGGTATCTAGGGACAAAGGCCGATTATATGWGTGGAACAAGGAGATGGTACCAACTATATTTCGAATGGAGTTCGGGTGTAGTTGGTCGATGGTGATCTTAAAAAACTTGACTACCTCTATGATGAAAGGGTGAAGTGGGAAGCACAGCCCAGCCGCGAGCTGCTCCTCAAAGACCACGAGCTCATGGTGATCATGAGCCCAAGGATATTGACTTAAAGGAAGACTAAAGACTAAGCTATCGGGAAGACGATAGCGAGCTACTAAGTACATTATCCTATCCGAGGTCAAAATAGAAGGACTGAAGTCATCTGGATCCCGACCCCGGAAAGAAGACGGGGCCTTCGTTCTAGAGGACGGTCTCTTTCCGAACCTCGGTCTCCTCGAGCCGAGATGGCTCAACTTTGGGCACGGAAGTTCCCTCTAAGGATTGAAGAGGGGAGTCGCCCAGCGACAAGCTGACCTCCCTAGCAGGGGCCGGGGATCGCACCTCGGCACCCCCAACCTCACCAGAATCATCTAAGAGCCTATCTATGCTAGAACTAGACATGATTAAAATAGAAAACAAGGAGAAGCAAACGAAGGAAAACACAAACTCACCAAAAAGAAGGACGACCTTGGAAAACAAAGAGAAAGCGAGCTGAAAGACTTCGACGTGACCTCGGGAGAGCTCAATCACAGAATTTGTGGCGAGAAAAATGAGTCACGGACCCCCTATTTATAGCCGCTATGTCYGAGAACTAACAGTCGAGATCGAAGCAATCCAACGGCTCCTAGGAAAACCGATTGCGCGACCCCGGAGGATAAAATCGGTTTAGCGCATTTTTTGACGTCCGTGGAGTTTATTGATCATGTGACGTCCACGCGTAGGCCTGACGCGACCTGGGTTTTTCCTGGTTGTGCCGGGTAGCCGAACAAGTCCGACCCRTGATTCATCTGGCTAGCTGYCTAGACTTCGGACCAAATCCACTTGGCTTGTCATGAACTCCCCACACYAGGTCAGGACCCCTGGCTCGGGGAGTGGGGGGCAATTGATGTAGGGTGATTTGGCCCGACCTCGTATTAGGGGGACACGTGGACACGACCTAACTAGCAAGGTGACAACTCAGTCTGACATACCAAGTCTACAATGAATCGAGCTCGGATAACTAAACCACCTCGGGGCACAACCGCATCAGGACCACCTCGGTCCCAAGGCAATTCGGCATTTGTATTGAATCGGATTCAAAGGGAACTAGCTTGGGTAATATTGACCGACCACTGCATGGCAACCCTGAAGATCTCGCCACCAAATTCCACACCTTACGGGATCACGCCTCGTAACAGCTAGCATTATCTCCCCCGTCTGATTCGGGCGGAAGTGATGAATCTTACCAGTTGGCAGTGTTATCCCCAATTAACGCGGAAACGGACCTCATCGTAATGAGGATCCCGGAACCGCTCTACGAAACCCGCGAAGGCTCCACTATATAAAGGCTCCATCCCCCGGGGGTGAAAGGTACGCGTAATCTCTTCTCTCTAGCCCTCTTGCATTCTAAGCAATTATCAGCTCGCAACCAAGTACTAACTTAAGCATCGGAGCGACCTCGTCGGATAAGCAACCCCGGGTTCTCTAATTCGCTTTTTTTTAGATCAATTGAGTCTATTGTCTACTGGAAGCCATATCACCTCCAGTTGGGAGCAGCCGGATTGCGCTACATCACTTGTCTCTTATCCTCTTAATGGAGATAATTACTCCACCTGGAAGAGAGCTTGGCGCATTGCACTAGGTGCCAAAAACAAACTTGGCTTTGTAGATGGTTCTATCAACAAACCAACCGGATCCCCAATTGAGATGATGGCCTGGTCAAAGTGGAATTCCATGGTGGTTTTATGGATATTCAATTCACTTGCTTGAGACTTGCATGGAAGTGCAGTTTATGTGGATAGCACCCATGAGATTTTGGAGAGATATGGAGGAACGGTATTTACAGAAAGATGCTCCACGGATTTTTCACTTAAAAAGAGAGCTGATGATAGTCAAACAAGAAAGCATGTCTGTCACAACCTATTACACCAGGTTGAAGTCAATATGGGATGAATTGGACATGATCATTCCAATTCCTTTGTGTTCTTGTAATTCTTGTACCTGCGGATAGTGGTGGCAATTGGGCGGATTGGGTTGGTTTGGTTTGGATTGAGCTTCAACCCAATTCATCTAAGCCGCCAACCCATTAATGACCCAGTTATATAAAATTAAATGAGGTGGGTTCAACTCAAACCCGCTTTAACCCAGACTAACCCGCCCAAACCCATTAATATTATAGTTATGGACTTAAAAAAACAAATTAACTCTCTTTTAATAAATAAGTTGGTCATAGGCTCATAGCTTGGTGGTAATAGTAGTTACTATTTACACAAGTRGTGAAGGTTCAAGTCACATGCATGTTATTTTTACACAAGCGGCGAAGCCATTTGACTATATTCGAATTTTGGGTTTGACCGAACCACTAAGGTTCAAACCGGTCGGAACGTTTAGATCTGGATCGGTCTGGTCCGATCGGACTGGTCTAGTCAATGGTGGATTGACTTGGACTGGCCCATATTAGGTTTGTACATGAGTTTTGGACTGAAACAATTAACTTGAAGCGGGTCAATGTGTTGGTCTGGATTCGGGTCAGGTTGTGTGGATTTTGGTTGGAGCAGACAGTTCAAACTAGGCAAAGCATATGGACACTGAATCATTCCACTCAAAACCATTTCGGATTCGGGTCAACCCGGATCGGTTCGAACTGGGTCAGGATGTGTGGACACTAGTTGGATCGGACCATCTGCCCATGTCTATTTCAGATTCGGGTCGCCCTGATCAGTATATGCTGGATCGGGTTGGTCGCGTTGAACAGGTCCGGACTCGGGTCAAATTGATTTGGATTTATGTTGGGTGAAGTGTGTTGATTCAAGACAAAACTAAATTTAGTCAAATAATTAATAGAAAATTAATGCATTAATTATAAATTATTTAATTCAAATGAAGAAAATTAAAAGAAAAAGCTAAGGAATTAATACTTGTGTCTGTAGTGGCTAACACAATGGTTATCCACAACCCAACCCAACCCAACCGATTTAAATGGGCGGGTTGGGTGATGGGTTGATCACACAACCCGCCAAGTAAATGGGCAGGTTAGATACTGGGTGGGTTGGGTGGGTTCAGCGGGTTGGGTGAAAAATTGCCACCCCTACCTGCACAGTGAGTAAGGAAATAGCTATTGAACGAGAAAGAGACAGAGTTTATCAATTCTTGATGGGGTTAGGAGAATCATTCAACATTGTTCACTCCAATATTTTGAGTATGGATCCCATGCCGAGTGTAGGAAGGGTGTTTGCTCTTATTTCTCAGGAAAAATGAAACCAGCAACTAGCCAACCCTCGTCCAACAACTATCGAAGCAGCATCTCTTTATGTTGCAGGTCCTTCCAAATCCAACAAAATATCAAGATCCAATCTCAAATGTGATCAATGCAAATGGAGTGGTCACACCAAAGATAGATGCTATGCTCTTGTTGAATATTCTCCAAATTGGGAAAAGAGGGGGCGATCATCAAATAAAGGTCAGAATTCACATACTCAAATAGAGCATTCAAGTCCGAATTCTTCTTCTTCTTTGTCTGTTGTGATGTCTTCACCAACACTTGTAAATTCACCAATCATGGGTTTAAGCCTTGAACAATGTCAACAACTCTTTGATTTTCTCAATATTGACAAGAAGATTGCCATAGCTAATTGTGTTGGTAAGCTCCTTACATGTAACTTGATTAATAGTTCTCATTAGTTACTAGATAATGGAGCATCACTACACGACATTTTGCTAGTCTCAGATTCCAATACTTTAAACCATGTTGCTAAGCTTGTTCAATTGCCAAATGGATCCTTACTTCTAGTTCAATAGTTCATAGTAGAGGTGTCAATTGGATGGATTTGGTCTAACCTGATCCAGTCCAATGTGAGTCCACTTATAAATGGACTGGACCCAATCCAGTCCAAATCCAATACAAACCAAATCCAATCCAATCCATTAAAATGTAAATGGATTGGATTGGGTCTAATCTAAACCCAATGAAATATCAAAAATTATATAAAAGCACTTTTAGCATTGAAAAATTACTTTTGTAAAAGTACTTTGATAAAAATATTTTCATAAAAGTGCTTTTACAAAAGCACTTTATTGAAAGTACTTTGAAAAAATGCGTTTGTAAAAGTACTTTTCAAAAGTATTTCCATAGACTATTATAAATGTACTTTTGTAGAAGTGTTTTTGTAAAAGTACTTTTATAAAAATACTTTTATAAAGTATTTTTATAAAAGTACTTCCATAGATTATTATAAAAGTACTTTTGTAGAAGTGCTTTTGTAAAAGTACTTTATATAAAAGTACTTTTGTAGAAGTGTTTTTATAAAAATGCTTTCGTAAAAGTTCTTTCATAAAATTGATTTTCGAAAAGTGCTTCCAAAAAAGTACTTTCGTAAAAGTGCTTTTATAAAATTACTTCTATAAAAGTGCCTTTGTAAAAGTAATTCCATAAAAGTTTTGTTTTTTGTAAAAGTGATTTCATAAAAGTGCTTTCATGTAAAAGTACTTTTATACAAGTGATTTCATAAAAGGACTTTTGTAAAAGTGCTTTTATAAAACTACTTCTGTAAAAGTGCTTTCATAAAGGTACTTTTGTAAAAATGCTTTCGTAAAAGTACTTTTATAAAAGTGCTTTCATAGAAATACTTTTCATAAAATTACTTTTATATAAGTGCTTTTATAAAAATGATTTTGTAAAAGTGTTTTCGTAAAAGTACGTTCGTAAAAGTGAGTTTATGTTGTTTTCAGTTTTGATTGATTTCAAATTGGACAAGGGTTTGGCCTCATGATAGGATTATTGGAAATTTAGTTTAGGTCTAATTCAAACCATTAAGAATATGGACCAATTTATTTTGGATTGGCCCAATCCAATAATTATAATGGACCGTCCAAATCCAATTTGATAAGGTTTGGATTGGATTGGATCCAAACCAATACGGGTCAATTGACCCCCAAGTTCATAGTCAAGGAACATTACACCACCTCACTATTGGTTTACCATTACATGATGTACTATGTGTACCTGACCTATGGTGCAACCTGATTCCCGTGAGCAAACAAACCTCACAGTTTAATTGTACTATGTGTACCTGACCTATGGTGCAACCGGATTCCCGTGAGCAAACAGACCTCACAGTTAAATTGTGTTGTTTTGTTCTTCCCTTCATTCTATGTGGTACTGGTATAGGACCTGAATTTCAAGATGATGATTGGTGCGGGTGAGATGAAAGATGGCCTCTACCATTTCATTGACACACCACAACCAACAACCCTTTATGCATCAAGTCAATCTATGTTTGAGATTTGTCATGCTGCAATTGACCGGTTATCTCTCATTATTGAATTGAATTGTTCTAGTCTAAATAAACTATGTTGTGATGCTTGTAACCATGCTAAGTTCACTAGACTTCCTTTTTCACTCAGTCTTAATAAAAGTACAACATGTTTTGATCTGCTACATTGTGATATATGGGGTCCATATTGAGTTCCTTCACACTCAGGTGCCAAATACTTTTTGCCAGTTGTTGATGATTACAGTAAGGTTACTTTGATTTATTTGATGAAAAATAAGTTTGATGCATATCAATATCTTACTTTTGTTAAATGTATACGTACGTACAATGAACTTGAGTTCCTTGCTGGTCCCATGACATCTTATTTTTCAACCCATGGCATTTTACATCAGCATTCATGTGTTAACACACCCCAGCAGAACGAATGCATTGAAGTTGCCCGAGCTCTACTTTTCTATGCTGGACTACCAATCACCTTTTGGGGAGAATGTGCTATGACTGCTGCATATCTCATTAATTACTTACCAACACCAAACTTGCAAGGTCAATCCCCTTATGAGCTATTATTCCACAAGTGGCCTTCTTACAATCATCTAAGAACACTTGGGTGTTTAGCTTATGCTCGTATCCCAGGAAAAATTCTTGATAAGTTTGCTTCTCCAGCAAGGAAATGTCTTCGTAGGATACCCACACGGACAGAAAGGTTACCGTCTCTATGACCTTGAATTCCATGACATTTTTGTCTACTGTGATGTCTGCTTTTATGAAGACTAATTCCCTTTCAGGTGTCTCACCAGTGATTCTGCACAGTCTCCTACAACAGTGATCCCATTATCATTTTCTGATGACACTGATGTTTTTCCATATGAGCCCACGTCTAGCTCCACCTCAAATGTAACACTTGAGCCTCCGATCCATGATTCTTATGTGAACAACCCATCTACAGACTCACAACTTGTACCAAGCATGCCCATTCCATAACCTGCTGCACCCGCTAGGCCCACTCACCTTACAAAACCTCCAACTCGATATCAGGACTTCATTTGTCCCACAATTTGGCCCAACACTCATCATCCCATCTCTAACTTTTTGTTGTTGGGTGTTTAAACTCAAGCTCAAGCCAGACGATACCATAGACCGGTACAAGGCCAGGTTAGTAGCCAAAGGTTATACCCAGAACGAAGGGATAGATTACACAAAGTCCTATGCCCGAGGTTGGGACCTACATCAAATGGGTGCTAGCAACACCTTTTTACATGGTGACTTACATGAAGAGGTTTATATGCAAGCACCTCTAAGATTCTTAGCAACAAGAGATACCAAAGTGTGTAAACTCTAGAAATCTATTTACGACCTTAAACATGCCTCTAGAAATTGGTTTAAGAAGTTGGATTCAACATTCTTGAATCATGGTTTCACACAATCATCGGTAGATTGCACCATATTTTTTCTTGACCCGATAACTTCTTGGCCGTATTAGTATATGTGGATGACATCATCATCGCTGGTTCAAAGCGCATTGCTGAATTCAAATAGTATCATGCTCGTTGTTTTCACACACTACAAATGGTTTCTTTATTTGCCAGAAGAAGTATACTCTGGAAATCTTGGTTGACACAATTATGCTTGTATATAAGCTTAACCCATTTCCAATGTCTCAAAACCATCAATTGACCTTAGCGGATGGACCATAATTCACTCATCCAGATCAGTATAGAATATTAGTTGGGCACCTTATCTACCTTACAATCACTAGGCCAGATATCAACTGTGTAGTCCATATCCTCAATCAATTCATGAGTGCTCCAAAGTAGGCTCATTTTCATGCTGCTATGCATTTGCTACTTAAAAGGAACACTTGAACAAGGCATTCTCTTATCTTCCTCTAATGATTTGATCATCCTGGGTTTTTGTGATTCAGATTGGGCAGGATGTCCTCTCACTAGGCGTTCAACCACCGGATATGTGACTATGTTAGGACATTCTCCYGTTCATCTGCGGAAGCAGAATACAAGGCCATGACTACTCTCACTCGTGAACTTGTTTGGCTCARGCAACTTTTCTCTGATCTAGGTCTTCATTATGCTCAACCCATGCAAGTGTTTTGCCATAACAAGGCAGTAATACACATTGCGGCAAATCTAATGTTTCACGAAAGGACGAAATACATCAAAATAGATTGTCATTTTCATTCGTGAACATCTAAAGTCTATTGACTTTAGACCAATAAGAATGTTTGGAAGGATGTATTCGTCCTTCGTTGAAGGAGCGAAGAACCCCATCTGCTATGACCATGGTCACAACACCTTTTTGCTATCCCCTAATAAAATACAGACATGTCAGGTGCCAAAGGTACCCTAAGCTTTTGAAAAAGACTTAAGTATACCTTGTGGGCTAACCCCATAGGATTTAAACATGCCCTCCATCGATGAAAAGGTACATGTAAGGTCATTTAAAATTTTAAAAATCCTATTTTTCCATTTTAGGATAAAGAAGGAGGAGGAGGTTGGAAGAGAAGAAAAAAAAGATGATGAACAGAAAAAGGAGAGAGAGCTATTGAAGATAAGATTCCTAGGGAAGGCACAAAAAAGATGATGAACAGAAGGAGGTTGGCAAAATCCTATTTTTCCATGCACCGAATACATCTGCAAGCAAAAGAAAGTCAAAGGCTTGAGGATACGATTCCCAGAAAGACACTCTAACACTCAAGTCAGTAACAAGGTAATGAAGTCAGTTGGGCCAACCTATTAAGGATGAGGGTGTGAGGAGAGGTTGGCTGCTGAGGTTTTCGGAAGGCTTTGCTTTCCTTGAGAGGCGGAGCTTCCCCGTGTCCATAGGGGACTACACTCCCTTTCGGGGTTTTCACTTACGTGAATATCCATTCTTCTTTGTCAGGCGGTATGCTGATTTGTTGACATAGTCTGAGGACACCGGCCATGGGAGCGTCCACATGGCGACTTCAACCGGCTAAGGCATGGCCCAAACAGGAAGTAGTTGGGATAGAAACTCATATTCATCACAATCCACGTATGAACATTTTTTTGAAGCCCATAGGCATAATTCGTTCACCAAGCAACCAGATTACATCTCATTTTGTCTTACGGAGCTTAGGAAAGTAGGAGTGGAGGACCAAGTCATGGAACGGTTATGCCTAATGGCATACTGAGCAAGCCTGTGGGCTACTCGATTATAACAACAAGATGTATGAAGAATTTGTGACAGAGAATTGTGAGAGGAAATTCCTACAATATTGAATCACTGAGTGAATTCTCCAAGGGGGCTGAAGGCCAGAAGAAAGAATTTGCATCACCCCCTTGGCATCACTTTCAATCTGAGCTAAATCAAATTTTAGACTGATAGCCATGGGGATTCCTTCCAACACTGCGAACACCTCAAACTCTTTAGAGGAAGGGCAAGACAAAGTCAATGCTCTTCCCACACAACAATTCCAGCAGCGGCACTATTGAAATTCCAGGTTCCATCTATATTGGTTTTCAAAAAAAAAAAAAAAAGAATCCAGTTGGAGGTTTCAACCATTTTAACTCCTAGGAGGGAGAAAGGTGGGGACTAGGGTTATGGCACACTTTGGTGTCATTGAGCCGCAATATATCTTTACAAAGAGCATTTATGGAGTTCAATATAAACAATGGTGAGAAGGCTCTATTTTCAAACAATACCATGTTTCTCGCCTTCCATATAAATCACATAACAATGATACCTATCACTAGCATTGTTAAAGGGAAATCAATCCCACTTAAACTATCAACATGTTTCCATTCTCCAAGCCTTTCTTTGAGAGAGAAGAGGGGATGGGAATCAATGCGAGTCCCCATAGAGCAAGCAAACTAGAGATGAGTTGGACCATGGGACACCAAAAGATTAGATGTTCAACTGATTTCACTTCTTCATGGCCTAGTAAGCAAACTGTATCTATCCGATTGGATTGCTTGGACAATTCCGTAGAGAGAGGTAAAGCACCCATATAGCACCTTCATAAGAACAATTTTACACGAGGGATGAGTAGCTTAACTCTCCAAAATTGCTTCCACAATAAACCATTACATACCCAAAAAGAAGAGCTAGATTCAGTTGTGTTGAAACAAAGTGTTTTGTATCCAACATTA
Source organism: Nelumbo nucifera (assembly GCF_000365185.1). The sequence continues at coordinate 310,068 of NW_010729358.1, read as the reverse complement.
CATATGTATTGGCCATGAGGGATCAATCCCTAAATCAAGTTATCATAAGCTTGTGATTCATTCATTGGCAATTTTATATGATTAATGGAATTGAGGATCTTCGGGTCAATAGAATGTTTAAGTAAAGAGAGGTTCCAACAATAGGAATCATGGTTAATTAATAAACTCACTCTACAACAATGAAATGTCCAAATTTTGGGTTTTTCAATGAGCTTTGCAGCTACCTAGGGATATTCGAAGATATCAATATTCCAACCATTAGATACCAGCCATAAGCATCCTTTCAGTAGATCATCCCTATAATCAAGAAGACAGGTCCAGCCATAAGGATCTTTTTTTTTGTGTATTTGTCTTTCAAAATTGAAGCCCATAATGTAGTATTTTCCTTTAAAAATCACCATGATAGCTTCATTGTAACTTGTAAGGACTTTATCAATTAATGCCAGGCTTTCTTCTCTAGAGGTTTAAGAAAGGACTTCCAAGCCTTTAAATAGATTTTACTTGAACCTTGCTTCTTTTCCCACCAAAAGTCTCTGCAAATGGTATTGATCTCTTTACAGATTGATAGTGGAATACAATAAGAAGTCATGTCATATAGAGGCAAAGAGCTAAGGGTGGAGTTTGTAAGTGTAGATTTACCAGCATGAGAGAGGATACCTGCTTTCCACCCTTTCAGTTTTGACTTCACTCTATCAACAATAAAATTCCATGAAGAGTGCCTTCTCTTCACATCCAACAAACATGTTCCCAGATACAAATCTGATTTCTTCATTTATGAAACACCCAGTGTATCCATAATATATAGTTGCTTTCATGGTCAGTTGGAATTCTTAGTGAAAAATATAGATGATTTCTCTAAATTAACAAGCTGGCCTGATCATCCACAAATTGGTTTAAAATATCTTTAATCTTTTTGGCTTCACCAATGTCCACTTGGCAAGGATTTCATCAGCAAAGAAAAGCTGATTGAAAGCTCTACTCTAAGTAGGGGGRAAGCGGGTCGATTTGTCTAAGGTCCATACTAGGAGTGAAAGCTCTACTCTAACCATTTTGATAAAATAGTGCAGAATGCCATGCATTCGGGCATGGGGCCTTTAGGGGGGGCCATATTGAACAGAGTTTGTTTGATTTCTATATCATTAGGAGGTGCACATAACCGTTCATTCTCTGAATCAGTAACAACCTCAGAGAGGAGGTGGTCCCTCATTGAGGTAAAAATTGGGTTGTGGAGGAGAGAAGAGCTTCTTATAGAAATCAAGAATGGTGTACCCAATAGCCACTGGCTTCCAAGTCCAAGAGCCATGCTGGTCTTTCAACCAATAAATGCAGTTTTTTTCTTTTATCACCATGCTTTAACCAGTCAAATTTAGCTCTCTGTTTCCAATAGAGTTCTTCTCAATCATACCATTGTTTTAACTTCTCCCTTAGGGAGTTCTCTTCAATTGCTTGAGAATCATTCATATTAGTTCCCTACAAATCATCAATTTGATTTTTCAACTCAGTAATTTAGATTTAAATTGTAGAGAAGAGCAATACCAGTTCTAGAGCTTATTCTTTCTTCTAGTGCACTTATCAAGGAGGGAGCCAGTTTGCGTGGGAGTTCTGATCCATGTAGTAGCTAGAGAGAGAGTGTTAGCATAACCTTTGCCAAGTGGTCTAAACGGTTTCAAAACACTTCAGAGGTTTGAATTCTCTCTGAGAGCCCACAAGACCGCAGAGAACTGGGCTGTGGCCACTCCCAATTGCAGGGAGATGTTTCACCATAGTTTTCGGGAACCAATTGACCGTTAGTTGGTGGTCTTAGGATGTCTGAACCACAGATTGAAGTTTCTAATTATAAGAATTAGGTTCTCATGCATAGACAAGGTTCAAGCTATGTATGTGTGATTCAAATGGGAGGTACACTTACAATAAAAAATTTTAATTTTCAAGAATTTGAATTACAACACCTCTTAAGAGGGGTATTAATCTTCAAAAGTGGCCAAATGTTGGTTCTTTGGAACTTGCTCATAGATGGACTATGATCCCAATTCTAAAAGCTCATAAGTTGAATCTTCCAACCAAAAATGTCCAATTTAATTGATATGTTTAGTATAGTGGGATTTCTTACTTTTTTCCTTCTAAGGTGATCTACTGAATCCTTCAGTCCAGCATTTGTTATCATAGTCTTGGCCACTCACTAAAGAGTTAGAAAATCCTATAATTCATTAGATTAATGAAAAGCATTTTCAGGGGTCTTGGAGTTTGATCATTACAAAATTAAAGATTAAAATAAGAGTTAATCTGAAGCTGATTAACACATAAAAACCAACCCTAGAAGTTGGCAACCAATATCATTATATCCACTTAAATCTTGTCTTTGTATCTAAGAATGTAATTAACCAAAATTTATAAAATACTCAATATATCCCCTTAAATCTTTTTGTTAATCTTTCTAAATGAAGTTTGTCTACTCGTCAATAAATACCAGAATTGAATTAAAATGATTAAACCAATTCTTTTGTCATGAAACCACACTCAAACTGTCTAATCATCAACAAGTTTTTACCTTTCAGAAACTTTACTGACTCATCGACAATTTTCAATTATTTGTTTTAAAGAACCGTTCAACCTAAGAGCTTATGCYATTTGGTGAAGGACAAGCACAGTCTCATCCGTACCTTATGCTAAAATTTAATTAATTATAGTGGAGGCAACTGAGATTGAACAGTAGACCGTTTGGTCAAACAGGCTCTGAAATCATCTAAGGAACCATTCAATGTAAAAGCTTAAATTGTTTGGGAAATTGTCTAAAACTCACCATGAGTTTTCAACATTTCTCTTAAACTCACCACAACTTTTCAAACTGTCTAAAACTCACCATGTGGGTAAGTTTTTATTTTTCAAAACTCACTTTCTGTTAGTGCACTGTTAATGCTTCTTAACAGAGGTGTCCATGTCAGCATAAATAACAATTTTCATAACCAAATTACCCTTGAATTGTGAGTTAGAGGAAAAATGGTCTTTTCAGTTTTCAATTTTCTTTTTTTTTTGTATTTTTAGTGTTTTGTTATAATTTCTAATGTTTTTTATAATTTCTTTTTTTTTACACTTTTCTATTTTCCACAATCTATAAATTTCCCTGTATTTTTTGTTATTTATTTGTAATTTCTGTGTTTTTCTATTTTTTGGTGTTTTCTACAATTTTATTTTCTGATTTTATTTTTCAATTTCTATAGTTTCTATAATTTGAAAATAATTTTTTATTTTGTTTGCAATTTTTATAATTTTTTATATTTTTTGTAATTTCTATGTTTTTATGTATTTTATATTTGAAAATATTTTTTTGAACTTTTTCCCCTTTTTTCATGTCTAAATATTAAAATGATAATATATTAACACCCGTTAGTCTGTTTAACGTCAAGTTAGTGGCATGGTGAGTTTTAGACATTTTGAAAAGTTGTGGTGAGTTTATGAGAAATGCTGAAAACTCATGGTGAGTTTTAGACAATTTCCCTAAATTGTTAGGTGAGGTCACCGAATAGGTTTGTATTTTCTAACAATTTATACTACATTTTATAATGAACGGGGAAGGGAAGCACATCCCAAACAATGAACTTACATTTTTTCACTCTAATTTAATGGTGACCATATATAGCAAATTTTAGCAATGTTTTACGGCATAAAAATGGATTGGATCTGATAAGAACCCGAGTGAACAGATTCAATTTAATAATGTAAAACATGGATTCAAATTCAGTTTTGCTTCAAATTCATTTGCATTCTTACAATTTTTTTTAATTGGAAAAACGGGGGGGGGGGAGAGAGAGAGAGAAGAGAGGAGGGATGGCAATTTTCTTCATCGCTGCTGGATATATATTCGGCTTCCCTGATCTGAAGGAGCCAGGGATGGAGATTGGGATTGATTGTGATACCTGACCAGTGGGGAGTGAATTCCCCACCCCACCTGACCCCGTTATATATATTAAATATATATTTATATAATATTGTTTATATTATTTATATTATACATCAAAATATATTTAAATTATTTATAGATTTAAAAAAATTCTCTTATTTTAAATAAATTTATTTTCTATAAAAATTATTTAAAAATCTCAGGAATTCGAGYCCTTGATGGAAAATCCATCTCTATTGAGGATCGAGGGTCATTTTTATCCTTGATGGGGATCGGGATTAGGGACAATAATTTGTTTCAAAGTTGGAATTGGATGGGGAATATGGTCCCCACCATTGCCATTCCTAATCATAGAAGCAATGAGATTACATCTCCACCTTACAACGTCCCACAGCACATCCCCGTCATGTATTGGAAACATCTCCTGATGATAGTATCAAAACCAATGATGTCATCATCGGGAGATATTCCCAATATACGGCGGGAATGTGCTGTAGAACATTGTGGGGCAGCCCCTTCTGCGGCGGAGATGTGTACTCAGAAGCAATACATGAAAGCATGATCGTTTCAGCAATTTCAGTGTTTACATGGTCTCAGCACTCCATTTGTTAACCACATCCTGTTGTGATGTTTCTATCCAGTTGAATATCATCAACTTGATGACTAGGCTATAAAATTGATTATACATTGTAAGGTATTGGAGCCTGGAGTAGTCATTTAGAAGCTGTCAAAGTGTCAAGCTATATAGATTTCTTGCCCATACTGATTAACATGGATTTGGGCTTTAAGAAATTAAATGTTAAGACCTGGCTTATCCTATTTGTGGGCCTGAAAACAGTCTTTGGACTGGTTGCCTTAGGATGGGCCCGAATTTCTTTGGCATCCTAAGGGTTGGGCTGGGCCTATATTATCTACTCAAACAAGTCTTTTCTAATGGGCGATGCATTTTAGTAAATGATTGATAAAGTAGAAGTACTTCCCTCTGATGTGATTCTTGTATCTAATGCTCAGTTTGGGAAGAGTGCAAATACAAATATTTTTAGCACTTGAAGAACAAGGGGGGGTCTCCATCCAACTTAATAGGAGCTTAACTTCAAAAAGACAGATAATTCTCTTATGATAGAGTGAGTAGTTGGGCCCATACCTTCATTTCTTTTCCTTGCTTTTTAGGATCTATAATTGCAAGAGTCCCACTTGATTAATTTGTTTTTTTTTTTATAAAATTTTTCATGATAAGTGTTTCTTCTCTGTTATTTATTTTGAAGTTGTAACAGATTTTGTCCAGTATGATCATTTGTTAACATAAATATGATAAGAAAACAAAAATCACAATCATATATATAATCAGACTATTTGTTTTAATTTATATAAAGGGGTCCATTCCATATAAGTCATGCAGCCATGCTCTGCATGAGATGCATGATGAGTTTGTTGGATGGATATTCTCCTTGTTTTTTTCCTTTTCACATATTAATATTTAGACTATTGAAGCTATTAGATAAATATAAAGTTTTTCAATTGTAGAATATATCTACATCCAAATTTGATTTGCTAACATTTGGATTCAAATCAAATCTTATCCATCAGATGTAGATAGGACTTGGATATTGAATACCATTAATAAATTAAATTAAAAATTATCATAATATTATGCATTATTAATAAAATAATTTTTTGAAGTGTATTAATAAAATTAATTAATACCCTCATTTTCCATCATTTTTTAATTAATTTTCTATTTTCATGGGTCTGGATAAATATAGCTTAAAAATGAAACTCCAACTTGACTTGGTGGTTAGATCGGGTGCAAGTTGAACGCTATGTGTCAATTATATGGATTCATTATTGCATATGAAGCTCTTGTCTTCTCTGGCTAGTTTGAATGTCTAAACCAAAAACTTAAGAAGAAAAAAAAAAGAAATAAAAGGAGAAAACGTCAATCCTAGATGTGAATTGAATATCTTTATTTATTTGCATCAAGGTTAATAAAAATTTCGGAAAAGTATGGACAGATCCAATGTAGATTTCTGAATTCCACTGCAGATCTATAAACATTCAAAATATTAAATACCCCTATTCTATACATCAATGGCCGCCCGTAAATTGACATTAATTCCGAGCTGGCACCTACCCCAACTGTACTTTAGGCTTAAAAATTTTGACCAACTGTCATTCTCCCAAACTTCAGAAAAATACGGATGGCCCAATGCAGATTTCTAAATTTCACCCTGGGCCTAAAACTTTTAGTTTTTTTTTTTTTTCCTTTTTTTCTTAAAATAATTTACTTTGTGGTCCTAGTTGCACCAAACTTTCAGGTCTTCTCCGTGGATTGTTGAATATTGACCTTCAAAGTAAGTAACTAAATTTAACAAGGAAAATAAAAGAAGGAAAAAAATGAAACCTTAAAGCAAAATTCAACCCCAGATAATAATAAATTCAAGCTAAATCGAAAAAAACCATAATTATTAAATGAATAAATATAATTACTTTATTTATTTTTCAATTTCACACTGAAAACCATTTGCGCACACAAAACGAACCGACGCAGGCTCCAAACTAAATTAAGCTCGAACAGAACAAGAACAAAATAAAAGGAGATACATTGACTGATTTCTGTATGCATTAAAACAGCCCATCTCTGTTAACATGGGCTGCTTCAAATACGATCAATTTACATAAAGATAGACGTACAAGGGAGAGCTGGCAGAAGCAATCTGGTACATACAGATCGATCATACTCCTTTTGACATTACATAGAAAATACTAACCACTTGCTTGCATAATATCAAGTCAGAAAGGAGTCAAAAGAATGACTCAGACAAACCAATTCTAAAACAATAAAATTATTGGTATTGATCCTTATCTTTAGACTGCCAATGGACTTTAAAAATTTTATATCCGATCTGACATCCAATACGATTATCTCATGTTTGGATAATCCGTTTATATAATCTGAATCAGATTCGAAGTTTATAATCTGCATCCAATTACTGTACACTGATACCTGTATGTTTTGTTATCTCAATGTAAACAAGTATAAATACTCTGTAATAAACAATTTATCAATTCAGAAAGTTGTTTTTCCTCGCTTAAATTCTTACTGTTTCATGGTATTAGAGATTCAAAGGACCGACGTCCACCTCAATTCTTCAGCCATGTGGACGTAAAGCTCTCATACTACTGACTTGTCCACTACCTCTACTCTCATTAACTTAAATTTTCATCCTCCTGTGAGTCATTTGATCTCAGTGAAACTTGACCATTCCAATTTTCTGCTATGGAAGTCACATTTTATTGCCGTTCTCAAAGGATTCAAGGCACTGGGTTACGTGGATGGTTCTACACCACCACCAAAGAAGTTTCTTTCCTCTGAGGACTTTTCTATTCAAACTCTGAATCCAGATTTTGCACTCTGTGAACAACAAGACCAGTTGCTTCTTAGCTGGATATTTTCTATCTTCTCTCACTTAATCTCACTTAAGGTGTTTTAGCCCAGGTTATTGGGCACTCTCTGTTGCTTCTTTGCTGGAAAACCTCGAGCTTGTATATTAAAGGCAATCTTCCTATGGCTGATTACATTCAAAGGGAAAGAATGCTTTCTAATAATCTTGTCGTCATTGGTGAAAATATTTCTGATGCTGAACTCATTCAATCCATTCTCAGTGGATTGGGACCTAAATATGAATCCTTGGTCACCACTCTTCCTACAGATGATTACACCTTTGAGGAGATTCAAACATCCCTTCTGAATCATGAGATCCGGATGGAGCACTCCAAAGCTCTCTCTTCGAATCATTTACTCCTCAGGCCTATGTGGCAACACGGAAGCCAACATTCAGCAAATTTGATCCAGCCAAAGATAAATCCAAACCCGGGTGATTCTTCTAAGCCTAGGAAGCCCAACCCATATATCATGGCGTTAAATGCCAAATCTGCCATAAGATGAACCACACTGCATATAAATGCAGAGCACGATTTATCAGGGACTTCAAACCTGAACCACCATCCGCTTACATGGCTTCCTCTTCACCAGTTCTTGACAATAGTTGGTACCCGGACTCAGGCGCCAGCCATCACATGACCTCAAAACTTGCAAATCTTCAGTTGCACTCTGATTATGCTGGTCCTGAACAAATCAAAATCGGAGATGGTTCAAGTCTGGATATTTTACACTCTGGGATTTCTTCTTTTTCTTCATTTAATCGTTCCTTTCATTTACGAGACATTTTGTATATGCCTCACATTGCCAAGAATTTGCTCTTTGTTCATAAATTTACTAAGGACAACAACTGTTACTTTGAATTTCATCCGGTGAAGGATTCACAGAATGACCAAATCTTGCTCCGAGGTCTGAGTGAGGATGGCATTTATAGGTTGTAGGTGACACTCTCTTGTAGTGAAGTAATCAGTTCGCCTTAAGCTCATGCTGCAGCTCTCTATAGTGCACGTACTAGCATCAGTAAATGGCATGACAGATTGGGCCATCCCTCTCCGAGGATCGTTAAACATCTTGTGCATCATTTTGATCTTCCTCTCTCTTCAAATAAGCAGCTTTCCTTCTGTGATGTTTGTCCTTTCCATTGCTTTCCATTGCTCAAAACATTTGGGTGCTTGTGCTTTCCATTGCTTCATCCTTATACATCTAATAAATTGGAGTTTCGCTCAACACCTTGTCTCTTTCTAGGCTACTATGATAAATATAAAGGCTACAGATGCATGCATTTATCCACTCAACGAGTATTCATATCTCGGCATGTGCAATTTGATGAAAATACTTATCCATACAAGACACAACATCTGGCATCATCCCAACCATCAAGACCTGTTACTTCATGTGTTGAGTCACCTCCAATTGTTCAGTCATTGCCATCTACAGCCTCCTGTGGGCCCACCTACTTGTTCAAGCTCACTACAACAAGATCTATTGGGTCCATTAGGGTCACCTACCATTAAGCACATAATGCTACAACCTAGTTGTAATTGTCAAGCCTCCCACAAGTCCACCTATTGGTTGATCTTCATTTCAGTCTGTTGATTTGGGCTCCTCGAGCCCACTTGTGCAAGTCACTTCAACACCTGGGCCTGCTGTAGCTCCCCATCCACCTTCTCATGACGAATCCTCAGTTGTACCGCTGCCACCATCCATTGTTAATGTTGATTCCTTTGCCCCTCCCTTGCCTATGCCTTCTGTACCTGTGAATGCTCATCCTGTGATCACTCGAGCTAAGGCTGGTGTTTTCAAGCCCAAGTCATTCTTTGCTTCTGCTCATTCCTTGACTGTGAGTTTTGTTGAACCCTCTTGCTTTACTAAAGACAACAAAGACCCTCAGTGGAAGGATGCTATGGCCACTAAATTTGTTGCATTGCTTCACAATGATACTTGGGAATTAGTGCCTCCTTCTCCTAACATGAACTTAATAGGATGAAAATGGGTCTTTAGAATCAAATGCAGGGTAGATAAAGATGGTAATTCTTCTGAGGAAATGATTGAACAATTGGAGGTGGCCCACAATAGTTCTCACTGACACTATATATATGAAGAAACCTCTTGGCTTTACTCACCCACAATATCCACATTATGTGTGTCATCTCAAGAAATCGCTTTATGGGCTTAAACAAGCACCTAGAGCATGGTATCACAAGTTAAGTTCATTTCTCTTAAGCATTGGCTTTCACTCATCTCAGGCCGATTCCTCATTGTTTATTAAGCACACACCCACTGAGACCCTCCTTGCTCTTGTCTACGTTGATGACATCATTGTTACGGGTTCCCAACCTTCTGCAGTTGCCTTTCTCATCAAAAATCTTAGTGATGCCTTCGCTATCAAGGATCTTGGTCCTTTACATTACTTTCTGGGTGTGGAAGCTCTACCCACTTCTAATGGCCTAGTACTTTCTCAGCACTAGTACATAGTTGACTTGCTTAAACGATCTTCCATGGATGGTGCCAAACCGGTCTCTAGTCCCATGCCTCCATCTTGTAAACTTAGCAAAACAAGTGGTGATCCTCTAGTTGATCTGGTTGAGTTTCGTAGCATTGTCGGTGCTCTACAACATCTCACCATGACTCGCCAGGACATTGCCTATTCAGTCAACAAAATTTGTTAGTTCCTTCATTGTCCCACCACAGAACATTGGGTTGTTGTTAAGCATTTGTTGCGCTACCTCTAGTCCACTGTGGACTATGGACTTCTACTTTGTCCCTCTACCTCTCTATGTCTTCAAGTTTTCTTTGATGCTGGCTGTCCAGATGATAGGCGTTCTTATGGTGGATTTTGTATATATATGGGTCCAAATCTCATCTCTTGGGCTTCTCATAAGCAATCTACGGTCTTTCGTTCCAACACTGAGTCAGAGTACTGTAGCATTGCCACTGCTGCTGCTGAGTTACTTTGGTTGCACTCACTATTTACTGAGTCGGAGTACCAATCTATGGTCTCTTTGGTTGCAATCTACGGTCTCTCCTTCTCCCATCATCTTATGGTGTGACAACTTGGGAGACACTTATTTGATTGTCAATCCTCTTTTTCATGCAAGTCTCTAAGCATACTCTATTGGTTCAGTTCATCTCTTCATGGGACGTGGTTGCCAATGTTTTCACGAAACCTCTAATTTTACCTTGGTTCATTACTCTTCGGCGCAAGTTGATTGTAACTCTTCTTCCCATCAACTTGAGGGGGGATGATAAGCATGACTCTCATACCTTGTGCACATCTACTTCATCTGAGTCAAACAACGTATCAGGGAAGGATCTAGTTGTTCAACTCTACCTCAATAGAAATAAGCTTTCAACCAATTTATTTGTATTATAACTCTTACTATACACTAACACATGTATGCTTTGTTATCTCAATGTAAACAAGTATAAATATTCTGTACAGTCATAAACAAATTATCAGTTCAGAAAGTTATTTTCCCTCGCTTAAAGTCTTACTATTTCAGATGCAAATCTAATCCCATCTGATCTCATTAAAACCCAAATTTGATTATTTTATCATAGAATGGCCTGTGCAATGCACGGGATATTTGAACCAATGAATGATACCACAACCAGATATAGATCTTAACCAAGTTGGGTGTAGCCACTTGTTTGATTATTCACTGCTTGTGTTAGTGTTAATCTATTTGATTGTCCCAAAATGAAATCATATTTCAATTACTTCATCCTAGTTGAGTGTGAGTGGTAATGTTAAGAAAACAAAACTGACTTAAAACATGATCAAGGATTCCATTTGACAAACAATGTAATGTGTGTATATAAGTATGAAAAAAGCACCATATTGCAACATTAGCACAATGTCTTGTGGAACCAACCATAATGCTTCGTACTAGTCATAAATTAAAATCCAAGGACTAATCCTAATTGGAACGGTGTGGCATAGATTTAGTTCAATTAAAGAGCGTAGCAGTAAGGGGGTTTTCTCTCAACTTTCTGGTGCAGGATGTTGAAACAAAATCTAGAGGATGCCAAAGGCAAACCAGCACAAGGGTTTTGCTCTTAACTTACAAGTGTAGGATGTTGAAAGGAAAAGCTACAAATTACAAAACACCACAAAATGCTTAAAAATTACAAATACAAACTTGATTTGGGCAAATGTAAGCCTACTAAAGATATGTGATTAAACACGAATTAAACCCAAGGATGAAAAGTGCTTGAAACTTATAAATCAAAACTTATTAAACCAAAACCCTAACTTCTTAAAATTAATTAAACATAAATAATTATCAAAGAAACTCAATTTTAAACTAAGGTGGCATTTGATAAATCTAAAAATTCGAATATGAAAAGTTAAAAATATATATATTGTCTGAAATCTGAAAAGAGGCATAGATGCTTTTCTACTTTTTAAAGGCTCTGAATTCGTAAGTTTGTTTGTGTTAGATCAACCCTTTACCATCTGAAATTAYGAATTTTACTATTTTACCCCTAAAACAAATTATTTGTAAATGTTGAGTTCAATTTGCATTATCTCATAAAAAAATTTTCAACTTCAAAATAACATTGAAATAATACAAATAATAAATAATAAATTAATAATTAATAAATGAAATGATTAAAATTAAAAAAATTAATGATTATAAAAATATTAAAATAATTAATAATTAATAATTTACACAAATAAAAATAAAATAATTTTTAAAAATTAATAAAATAACTAAAAATTACTATTTAATAAAAATAATTAAAAGTTAATAATTTTTAATAAAAGATAATTATTAAATATTAATAATTAATAAAAAATAAAAAATAAAAAATAATTAATGTTTAATAATTTATAATAAATAAAACTAATTTATAATTAATAATAATATTATTATTTCTACTTATCGAACCGCCGTTGCAACTTGCAGTAGCGGTGGCAAGAAGATAAGAGGGAGGGGGGAGAGAGAGAGAGCGGGCGAGGAGAGAGAGAGTGAGAGCGAGAGCGAGAGAGAGCGGGGGAACCGCCACCACTGTAAGTTGCGGCAGCGGTGGCGGTGGCGAGAAGATAAGAGGGAGGGGAGAGAGAAAGAGAGAGAGAGAGAGAGAGAGAGAGCAAGAAGAGAGAGTGAGCGAGAGAGAGAGTGTGAGAGCGAGAGTGAGAGAGAGCAGCGGAACATGGCGGCGAGAAGATAGGAGGGAGAGAGAGACAAAGAGAGCGAGAAGAGAGAGTGAGAGCAAGAGAGAGAGTGTGTGAGAGCGAGAG
>NW_010729358.1:266994-280155 GCF_000365185.1 Nelumbo nucifera | reverse complement strand
GCTATCTGGTTTTATCTTGCCTTTGAAGGATTCTAACTTAAGCTTCGGAGCCTTTACACCGGGTTCTCCCTGGAGCTTCTTCATCTCCTCCGTTTCAGGTTCCCTGCTATTCAGTTCAGAGGCAAGGTCGTTGACAGCAAAGACCGGCCGGATTGCGCATCATCATATCCCATATATAATAATATGTAAGAAGATGAGATATTCTTTATGTATGGCTGTGATGTTATATGAGTTGATGTGGGTAGAATCGTCGTAGATAATAAATCCGGACTCACAAAAATATGGTTTTCATACAGCTAAAAATAGTATGCTTTTAAGGAGTAGCTTAATTTCATTATTTTACGGTGTATTTAATTCAAGTAAATGACCTGACCTGTACGACTATGCCATTGATGAAGTATGGGATACAAATAGATTTATTCATGGGCCGGATAGCCCGTCAGCCCGGCCTGGCACTGGATGGGCTTGGACATATTATTAGGCCTGTGTGCCCGGGCTAGGGCCAAATGATTTAAGCCTGACGTAATTTTGGGACAGGCATGAAATTTTACATGAAAGCCCGGTCCGAGCCTGACTCGGTTCAGAATATATATGTATATTAATATATATTATTAAAGATATAATAGTATTTTTTATTTTCTAAATCTATCCTATTTTCACTTGATACTCTCCCCTGACCCGTTTCCTACTTTTTCATTCGATAGTATAGTCTCCCTCCTCAACCCTTCTACGCAGCCAGCGGGCTGAGGGACTGGATACCATCGTCCATCAACAGCAGCAACCCCATCTTCAACAGCGGCAACCGGCAGGCTGAGCGACTGGATACCATCTTCCATCAACAGCGGCGACTGGTGATTCCATCCTCAACAGCAGCGACCGGCGACCCCATTCAAGCCTGAAGATTTTACGTTGATAACAACTGAAACCCTGACCTGAGCTCTGCCCGGCCGGGCCATGAACAGGTCTAGGTACAACATTATATACCATCCAACTGACTACACTATTTCTTTATTGTAAGGACATCTAGGACTATTTCTAAAGAAAAAAGTACTAATGGATATATAATTCCCTACTCTCAACAGAAAAACTGGGACATAGTTTCGATTTAAACCTGCGTTTGGTTCAGAGGCAGAAGGATTGACAGGTTTTAGCTCAGAATACACCAAAAGTTAAAACACTCAAGCCCCAACTTGTAAGTCTTTCCCTTCTCTTTCTGGAACCTTCAAGCTGCACCAATTCGGCTACTCAGGATTAGTTAAATTTCTAATAGAATCCTCTCCTCATTCAGTCATTCTCAATGTGCCATGCATGTCCTTTGTGATTTTTTTTTATGCCCACCCAAAATGGGTTCAGCCCAAGTTTGCCCATTGTCCATGCAAATGGACCAAGGAATTGAACTAAATCCAAACTATATAGAAGATTTTTCTTAACTTCAGATAGGATCCTCTCCATGGATTATGATAGTTTTTTTTTATTCCTACAAATCACCATTCTAACGATTAAGAGTTCTAGTCCAATCAGCGTTCCTACTTGGTTAAAATGATTTGGCTTCGACTTCTATTTGAAACTCCTAATGCTTGTGACAACAGGAAATGATAGCTGCATTCTACTATAGGCTCATCATGAAAATTGGGTCTGGCTGCAACTTGGGCCGGATTGGCCCGAACCCAACCCGAAAATGTTGGATTGGGTTGGGTCAGGTTGATGTTCAAGTTAGGGTTAGGGTTGAAATTTATGAAYCCAACTTTATTTTGAGTTGGGTTAGGGTTGACCCCTTAGGCAACCCGAATCCGATTCTATAGTACATGTCATATATAAATATATGCTATATGTAATATATAACATACATTGATTTGTTTAGATGCATGAAATTTGTATAGCCCCCCACCACAGAGTATCATGTATTTCTTTTAAGATAATCACTTCATTTAATCCTAATCAGAAAGACAAACCTTAATAACATTAATTTATGTTTTTTGAAAATTTTATTCTTCATCTCCTCTATATTGTTTGCAGCCCAAGAAAGATCTATTGTAAGTCATAACACTTGTTTTTCTGAATTTTGTACCAAAAGAACAAAAAAAAAAAAAAACTGTCAACAAACAAGTACTAATGAAACATAGGATTAATATATGTATTGAAAGTTGAGTTAAGATCTAAAATCAAGAAATTCTATGAAGTTTTAAGGGATGGGAAGAAGGGTTGGGTTGGTCGGGTTGAAGATTGGGTTGAGTTAGAGTTAGGGTTGGGGGTTTAGAACTTAGGGTTGAACTAGGGTTAGCCTCAACCCGACCTAACCCGGCTCGACTTGCAGCCCTACTTTCTACATTAATAGTAATCAACCTAGATTTGAAATTTCATATAAATCTGAAAGTGTAGTTGTCAAATTGATTTTGTTTATTTGCAAAAACAAGAAAAATATGCATCGTAGACAGAAATAATGTCTTAAACAGATAATTAAGGCCGACCAATTAACGTTCCATTTTTGGTGTCTATATTTTCCAATGATGTTCACAAGAGTTGCTATTTCCACCAATTAAACTTTTTTCATGGGCCATCTTATTGTGAATTTTAATTATTTATTTTCAAAAGATTTTATATGGAAAACTTTGTGTTTCTAACTAATTATATTAGTCATATAGAAATTGATCAATGACAATTTTAAGTTGAAGTTTATTGTAACTATTTTAATTATTTTAATTAAAGGATAGTTTCCTCCACTATTCATAGGCAAAAGTTAAGTTAATTTTGATCTGACAATACAATTTATCAAACAGCTAACAACTCATGCCTAGGGGTATCAATTTGACTGGATTTGGTTCAATCTGATCCAGTCTAATGTGAGTCCATTACAAATGGATCAGGTCTAATCCAATCCAATGAATATTTTGGACTAGTCCAATTCAATATATAGACCATTCAATTTGTCCAAATTTGCTTTAATTTAGATTAATTCTAATCCAAACCTAGTCCATTGACACCTATATTCTTATCTTCTATCAGTGGGTCAGATATTGGCTGAATCCAACCCAATCCAATATAAATTCATTATGGATGGATCAGGTCCAATCTAATCCAATAAATATTTTGGACCATTAAATTTGGACTAGTTTAATTCAATATGTCATGTTGATCCATCCAATCTGCCCAAATTGATTTTGGTTTGGACAGAATCCAATCCAAAACCAGTCTATTGACACCCCTACTCACCCATAGCTTCTCCTTCACTGACCATTATTGCCGTGTGCGTAGAGATACAGTTTTCCAATGGAAGAGTAATAAAATATTGTTAGTCCTTGGATGAGCTCTTATACAACCAAAAGCTCCGAAGGTAGTTGAGCAATAACAGCAATACATAAAGTTATCCTTAATGCTATGTGTGATTTGAAAGAAAAGGTAGTAAAACCTATGTAAGATTTGTAAAGATTTTCTTATTTTTTTCTTCAAACCAAACACAGCCTAAAGGAGAAGGTTGAGGTAGAACCCTTTTGCATCTCCTTCAATTCAATGAAACCAGATATTCAGAATGATTAAAGCCTTTCCTGATCCATCTCCCACAATTCATTTATTTGAGTTCATTTATTCAAGCAATTAGAGGACAAAGATGGCTCATACCCTCCACTGGAGCTCTACTTCCATGGACCCCTCAGTGAACTGTGATTACAAAGGGTTGGTTATTTGGAAGCCGAGTTATGGCAGGTAAGACATATAAATAAATTAAAAATTGTCCTTTGTAAGTTGATAAGGTTTATTATTGCATAAAACTTATCAAGTATTTTTAAATGGAATAAAGAAAAAAAGAAAAATAAAAAGAACCCACAAAGTTGGCCCTATCACATGTTGGGACAGAAGCCCATGTTGGGTCGGCCCCAGACATCAAATGTACATACTTGATTGTCGAAAAGAATATCTAGGTCTAGTAATAGCGTAGGCAGGATTCATATTAAGTTGTCATTCATGTACGAGCTTCTATTTAGGCTGTATGTGTGTGGGTGACAGTTTATGTCATGAAGACAGGAAGATCTCAAACTCATAACTAGAACTAATTATTCTGTTGGGTTTATATCTCTATTATTATTCAATGCAAGTTTTCATTGTGGGCATTTTTAGCAAGAACTCTAGAAGGCTCGATGGCCACTGAATTGGCAAAGCCCAAAGGTGGTTGAAATTCACGTCGGACATGAGCTGGGCATCAAATGGAATGAACTGGATTAGCCCACAACGCCACTGATCCGGTCCACTTATTACTGTTTGTGACATCATTATAACCTTGGCTATTCCATCAACTAACCCTTATGGGAGACAGACCATAAAACACTTAGCCCAACGACAACCAACTACATAATAATAATAATAATAACAATGAATGTAAACACTGATTTTGTTCTTTGGAGTACAGTTAGATTAAGATTTTAGGGCTCTGTTTGGAATTAGAATGGGTTATTTTGATTCGAATTGTTTGGTTGGATGAAATTAGAATCTCATTTCCACTTYTTGATAGAATAGTATTCTCTCGTTTGAGGAAATGGTCATTCTCTCCCTTCTCTTAGGAATGAAATCTCATTCCTGATGATTTCAATTCCCTTTTAGATTCTTATTTGAACCAAACAGACTATAGAAATATAGATCATTTTGACTGCAAATCAAATGGACCCTAGTTGTTAAAGATCCTTGGGATTAGTAGGTCTAATTGAGTATCAAATTTGAAGAATTTACACTTATTGGGCATGGATACTCAGGCCAGGCCCCTTTGAATTATATATATATATATATATTCAACTCCTACCTACCCAAGTTGCATCCCTTGTTATCCCAACAACTAGATTCCATTGACATAACTGAAATGGATCAGAGATTATCTCACAGTTGAATCTTAATTGGACCATAAAAATAAATGGGTGTCCTGCCACCCGAATCCAACCCATTGATTTCCATGGTATCATTTTCCCTGGGAGATATCAAAGATGTTGCCATTAATTGCAATTCAATAGATCATCAAAGATGTCCATTGAATGGACCTTAACCCTTCAATTACTGAAGATAGTTTACATATTAATTGCAGGTATGTTGATTTTCAAAAGGTATAGATTTGGGGGAAGCAAAGTGAAATTGGGTTATATAAGGTCTACCAAGATTGATAATCAGTTTAGGCTTTGAAGCTTCCAAACCCCATTATTCCAAAATCATCAACAAGTGGCTTTAGGGTATCTGAATCAAGATTGAAGTTTCTAATACTATAATTAGGTTTTCATAGACAAAGATCAAAGTATCATCAATATGTGCAATTGGTCCAAGAATTGGAGGCAAGGCACCTCAAAGAAGGGTATTACGATAGACACCAAAATATGTATTGAAACTTCGATGGATTACAATCCCAAGTCTAAAGCTAAGAAGATGCACTAGCTAGTAATGAAATTTCCAATCCAACATGTATAAGTGCTTTTAAAGAGTTCGTTTTGAAGTCCTGTGTAAGGCATAGCGACTTTTTTTTCTGGGGTCTTGAGTTTGATCATTACAAAATTAACACATTAACAACAACCCTAGAAGTTGGTAGCCAACATCATCATTAGACATGCTGTCTATTGGATTTCAAACACATGCCCACCAACATAAAAATTCTTTTTTTCTTATCATCATCTAAAAATGTAATTAACCAAAATTTATAAAATACCCATCATGTCCCTTTAAACCGTGCTTTTAGCCCTAACCTTTCTTTCAGCTGGGGGGACAGGTACCTTAAAATTCTATTAATCATTATCAAAAGGAAAGAAAAAAGATTTTAGGATGGACGTAGCCCACCTTACCCCAAGCTCAAGATACAAATGGCTCCTCCTTACAATCTCAACCCTGCCCGGCCCTTACAATGAAAACCCAAAAGCAAAAACCACAATTTAAACGATGTTGTAGATGTTTCTAAATGAAGTTTGTCTATTCATCATTAAACCTTTCAAATACCAGAGTTGATTTAAAATGATTAAATCTACTCTTTTATCTTTAAACTACATAAAGTATTTCCGAAAAATACATTGCAATCCACTGCAGAATTCTGAAATTATAGCCTCCATAATTTACTCGTAGCCCCCCCCCCTATAAACCACATTCTATTCGTAGATTTAGCATCAATCCACGGTCAGAATTCATCCCACCTGTCCTAAGAATTATGAGGTGGACTGAACAGTCATTGTCCCAAAAATTTTTATCTTCTACAAGTTATTCTTGACCCTTCTTCCACAATTTTCAATTATTTGTACCATATTTCATAATGAATGGGGAAAGGGTGGTGGTACATGGGATGTAATGAGCTTAAGTCCTACTCTCCTTGTAGGTAGAATTTGATGGTTAATGGGGTGTTTGGTGAATGACTTTTCAAGTGTACCAAAAGGCACAATTCCTACTTATTGCTTTACAACGATCTCTTGACATCAAAAGAGGCTATCATCTTGATACAACAGGGACCTCATATTTGTTATTGACATTCAAAGATCAAGGTGAAATTAATTTACCTTTTTATTTTTTTATTCTAGATATTAATAAATTTTAGTAATGTTTTAAGACTTCAAATGGATTGGACCAAATTCGGATTAGGGATATATCCAAGTCCAATAATCTGATGAGAATCCGAGTGATATGAATTCAATTTGATAATGTAAAACATGGATTCAAATTCAGATTGATTCAAAATGTCAGTAAATGAATCTATGTAAAACCAGCATAAATTTACAAAATTAAATATAAATAAAAATATATTAAACAGAAAAAAATGGTTTTTATAAATGGAGAGAGAGAGAGAGAGGTCAGCTGGGTTTTCAATGTACAAACTTTTGGGCCGGTGCCGACCACAAAATCTAGGTGACTAGGTCCAGTAATCTGAAAATGATTTCACTTGTCCTCCCATGTTTTGAAACACTTTGGTTTTGGAAGGCACAAACTGTTGAAGAGTTGAGACAAAATTATGTATGTGTTGATGCAAATTTCAAAGATGCGAAAGCGGTACATGAAAGCATGATTATTTCAGCAATTTCAGTGTTTACATGGCTGTGATCACTCCATTTGTCAACCAAACCCTGTTGCAATATTTCTATCCAGCCGAATATCTTCAAATTGAGTATACGTTGTAAGTTGATGGAGTCTGAAGTTGAAATATGGGTTTGGGCTTTTAGAAACTAAATGTTAAAGGCCTGGCTTAATCTATTTATAGGCCTGAAAACATAGTTTTTGGGCTGGGTTGGGCTGGGCCCGAATTTCTTTGGTAAACCCTAAAGTTGTAGCACTTTCCATTAATGTGGCTCTTGTTTCTGAGCTACCAACTTCGTCACCTTCTCCTTTTCTTCTTACAATCTGAATATTATCAAGTGAATAGCCGGAATTCGTTCTCGCTCAAAAATAAAGTAAAATGAATCCACTGTGAAGGGATATAGGAAAAAGGAAAACTTTGCTCCTCTGATTGAACTGATTTTATTAGTACTCATAACAGATAAATATGGGCTTATCTATGGCCGAAGGTATGTGGAAGTATTCTTATTTCTATCATGTTGTGTCCAAATTATTCCTATTTATTGGTCAGTTTCAACCTCATACAGCCATACTCTGTGCATGAGATGCCTGATAGTGTTGTAGGTTGAATTTTATTCAGACTAATGAAGCTAGTAGATAAGTATTAAGGTTTTCTTAAAGGATATATCTACATACAAAATTGATTTACTAATATTCGTATTCAAATTGAATCTTATTCTTAAGATTAGAAGAGACTTGGATATTGAATATCATTAATAAGTTAAACTAAAAGTGATCATAATCAAGGTTCAAAGTATTGACACAGGGCATATGGACTTGTAACGGTACTTTTTTTAAGGTTTTATATTTTTTTTTGAAATCGGTTCAGATGGGTYGATTTAAGGCCTGGTTACCCTCTAAATCATGGTCTGACTCAATACAACCCCTGAAGGGATGTATCGGGAAGCCATCGGCAAGATATATATATCGATCGATACATATCGATACTTTGAAGCTTAATCATAATATGGTGCATCATTAATAAAATAGAGTAAAAAGGCTTTGATAAAATAGAGTAAAATAGAGTAATTAATTTTCCACATCCATGGGTCCGGAAAAGATAACTTAAAAAAAGAAAAAGAAACCCCAACTTGATTTGGTAGTTAGGTCGGTTGCAAGTTGAACTCCATGTCTATCAATTATATGCATCCATTGCACATGAAGTTCCTAGCAGCAGCAAAGAAACTGTCAGATCTTTCATCTCAACCTTCGAGAAAACAACAAAAAAGAGAGAAAAAAAAAAAAAAACTTAAAATAGGAGAAAACATTAATCCTAGATATGACAAATTCAGACCAAGCCAATAAGATAGAATGGCGAATCATTTTTATTGTCTTCATTTATAATACATCCAGCAAGAAAAAAATCACTGGAAAATTGATCTTATATGTAGGCCCCACCCATTAGTCCCATTTGTGCTATAAAGCAAGCTAAAGTTGGGATAATAATCATTAAAGGAAAGATTAATAAAAGCTTCTTTTTCCGTTTGTTGAAATCAATTTTCTATACTTATCACTTAGGGGTATAGAAAAGATAATAAAATGAACAACTTTTGTTTGGTGTCATAGAAAAAAAAAAAAAAAAACTTTGGTTTGGTGGTTTGGTCGGTTGCAAGTAGAACTTATGTCTGTAGTATTAGGCAAGTGCATCCATTATATTGCACATGAAAAGTTAGTAGCACCAAACAACTGTCAGGTCTTCTCCATGGATTTGTTGAATATCGAACTTCAAACAAAGCCAATTTTACAATTAGAAAAATAATGAAAAAAGAAAACTTAAAATTAAATAGAATTCCAGCCTCAGATATAGGTATTGTTTGACAAGTGTTGTTCGAAATATCTTCTAACAAATTTGACAATTAGATAATGATATGAGATTTTGTAATAAGATCTTAATAGTTTAAAGACCATTTGGTTAAAGGCATATATTCTCATATATCTTTCTGTATAAAAATCCGATGAAAGATATTAAAAAGCTTCATTTGAAGTTTCTCGAAAATAGTTCAAAACAGATTTTGTGCATCTTTTTACAGCAACATCTTTTGGTAGATAAATCTTTTTTCAACCAAACAGAAAAAGACCAACTAAAATGCAGACTGCCAAATTTCTAAACAATCGATAATCCACAGGAAAAAATGCGGCAAATAGGGCCATAATAAATTCAAACTAAATCAATGGTAATTATCTATTTATCATTTTTGACACTGAATACCACCATTTTTGACACTGAATACCACCATTTCACTAAAAACCGTTTGCACAGACAAGGAAAGGAGATGTTAGATGTCATTTCTTTGTCGTCATTGACTCATTACTGCATGCATTAAATCAACGCATATGGCTGTTTGCTCAACATGGGCTGCTCCAAATATGAACAATTTTCATAATGATAGACGTGCAAGGGAGAGCTGGCAAAGAAGATATCAGTATTCTCCTTTTGACATTACATTCTAATCACTTCTTTGCATAATTTTATGTCAGAAGTACTGAGTCAAGAATCAATTCTAAAACACTAAACAATTGGTCTTTGATACAAAACAACCTCTCCATATATATATAAAATTTATTGAGATAATTCTATAATGCCATAAAGATATAATATTAGAAAGGATTTGACCAATCAAAACCCCCTCTGAATTTTGATGAAAACCCCTACCTGCAGATTTGTTACCATTTTTATGATCGATGTTAGTTGATTGGTTATAAGTTTTTTTAGTATCATATCTTTTCAGCATTATAGTCAAATCATATTTATAAATATAAATTTATATATAATAAGTTCAAATATTTTGTATTTATATAAATTTATTATTCAAATATTTTCTTTCTTATTTCCTAAATAAATACAAAGCAGCCTCAAATTAATCCCAAACTGATCCAATTTCAACGGGATCTGAATCCAATTTAAAATATCTCAACTTATTTCTATATTGGATTCATATTTTTAGCTTTCGTTATAAGTTGAATCGGAATTTCACCTGAATATGACCCCAATTACAGACCTACGACCAATCGGAAAGCAATCCATTCTAACACATTCGGATTGAGATAGGGTTGGAAAATTCCAAGCCGATATGATTGCATTAGGGTTGATGTTATGAAGAATTAGACCCAATCTACTTGGGAGTGCTTAAAAATAAGTGCTTATTTGGGTGGAGACCACATCATTAAGTACTACTTATTAGTGTTTGGGAAATAAGCATGAAATGAGTGCTTATAAGCACTTGTTCATACAATAAGCATGAAATGAGTGCTTATAAGCACTTGTTCATACAGTAAATTTTTAATCCCAAATTTCCAGTTTTTTTTAAGTGTTCATACAATAAGCACTTGTTCAATTTTTTCTCCCATAATTGTTCCCAGTGAATTTTTAGAATGCCTAATTATAACATTTTTATAAAAACAATTTTACAAAGGCACTTTTATAAAAGTAATTTTATGAAAATTATTTTTAAGAAAGTAAAGTATTTTTTATGAAAGCATTTTTTTGAAAGCATTTTTATAAAAGCACTTTTATAAAAATAATTTTACAAAAGTACTTTTATGAAAGCACTTTTATGAAATCACTTTATCAAAGTACTTTTATAAAAGTACTTTTATAAAAGCACCCTTACAAAAACACATTTATAAAACACTTTTACGGAAGTGACTTTATAAAAGCACTTTTATAAAAGTATTTCACAGAAGTGTTTTTATCAAAGTACTTTTATGAAAGCACTTTTGTAAAATTACTTTTATAAAAGCACTTCTATCAAAGTACTTTTATTCATTTACTTTTGATTGGGTATTTTGAAAATTTGAAAGAAAATGAGGGACAAAAGAGACAATTCGTTAGTTAAGTGCTTATTGGAGAAAAAGACCACAAAAACACCCAATATAAAATAAATGCTTATTTTTTAAAATAAGCACTTGAAAAAGTTGGATTCCAAATGCAAATAAGTGATTATTCAAATAAGTACTTATTTTTAAGCACTTATTTCTAATATAAGCACTCCCAAACATGGCCTCAGTGTATTACACTTGTAATTGTATATTCTAGACTTTCTAGTGATGCATTTATTTGACTTGAATACATGAATATATATAATACATTGATGTGAGAAGAGAGAAGAAGACGACAACGACGATGATGATGATGACGATGATGACGGCATTGTTTCATTGTAAAGTATTACTACAAAATGTTGTCTATGCATCATTACATAGTATTTTTGAGTGCATAATATTAGTAAGATAGTGTCTGTTTTAACATGTATTTGTAAACTTGGTAGATGAGGTTCCAATCTCTGATCAACTTGATCTCATTGTTGGGTTGGGTTGGTGTTGAGAATTTTGAGTTAAAAATTGAGCTAAGTTAATTAGGGTTTGGGTTAAGGTTTAATTAGCACATAGGATTGGGTTTAGTTTACCATCTTAATTTCAATCTTTTCGCCTGAGGACAATTCATATGTAGGGGTACAGTGGTATTTGGCAAGATTTTTAAAATCGAACCAGACAAGAAACTATTCTAGAGTTCGATTCTTAGGTCGAACAGTCTGACCGTTTGATTCAAATGGACGAAAACAAAAAAGAAAAAGAAAGAAAATAGAATATGGTAAGATAGCTATTGTGGTCTTCCCCCCAGTGCAACTCCAAGATGAAGTGTCAATGATCGGGTTTAGGCTGGTCTATATACCCCAAAATAGACTTTTATTTTTTATTCATTGGTTCTAGTTCTGGGTCTTGTCGAGTGTGGGTTTAAGCATGATATAGCTGGTTCTACATTACATTAGGGCCCCTAAAATTTTAGTCTCAATTTGAAAAGAGTACAAATACTGAAATACAAATATATACGGTCCATATGTAGAGAGTGCAAAACCTTATATTTTATATTATTTTGTATGCATTTGCACTGTAGTCTTTCCAAACCGAAACTCTTACGAATTAAGCAGGTAATTGAAAAGTTGTAAAATCCTATAGAAGTATGAATGTTATCATATGCATATAATTAATAACGAAAGGTTCTTCTTTCCTATAAATTTCAGGATGAAAAAATTTGAGCGTTTATTGGGTATGGATCCAATTTCTAATGGGCTATAAATATATGAGTCCTTTTTGGACCCAATTTCCTCGGGTGTGGTTTTGTGGTGTCAGTAGGGGTGGAAAAAAAACCGAACCAAAAATTTGGTTAATCAAACTGGTCGATTCGATTTTGATTCAGTATTTAAAAAATAAATCGAAGGTACTGGTTTGGTTTCGGTTAACGAAAATAGAAAATCAGTGGTTAATCGAACCGATCGATATATATATTTATATATTTTATGTATATTTATATTATATATATTTTATATTTTCTATACATTATAAAACCGAAAAACCAAAGAACCAAACCGACGATTAACTGATGGTTTCGGTTTGGCTTTAATTACCGGTTTTTGGAGGACTGGTAATCCTGGTTCGATTTCAAAAATTAGCCCATGGTTCGGTTAGCACCCCTAGGTGTCAGGCTCTTCTAATAGGGACTTGTTGTGTSGGGCATTCGGTTACTTGGGTACCCATTACCACCCTTATTTCCTATCCATTCACTTTCACACATCTATCAAGTGGATGATGTCCAACCTGGCACTGGCAGTCCCACAAATTTGTGAAGATGCTTTTAGGTGTTAGATTACACCGGGCCGTGCAGCCCGTGCTGTGCCAGGCCCAGCACTGGCACAGCCCAACATGACAGTCCTCGGGCCATGTCGGGCCTGGTACAATCATGTGGGTTGTGCTGGGCCTAGGGTTTTAGGTTCACGGGTTGGCACGATACGACATGATCGAGTGGGCTGTGCCGCCCGTGGCCCCTGAGCCGGTACGGCCCAACCCATAGTCTGATTTATATGGCCTGTTGTCACGGGGGTAGTTCTACAGCGGAAGAAACCCGTGCGGCGTCCTAGTCAAGGCAGGCCAGGATAAGCCTTTCTGCGCGTAGAGGCTAGGAGTTGCCCGATGGGATGGCTCCACCAACGTCAGTAGCACTGGATCATGACCTCAAGTCCAATGGCTGGGGCACTCTCCTGGCTTAGACCGGTCCATGGGAGGTGCCGCTTACGTGCTAAAGGGTGATAACCATAATGGAAGGCAACCATG
>NW_010729358.1:225640-264714 GCF_000365185.1 Nelumbo nucifera | reverse complement strand
GCCGCCCCACAAGGGGATGAGGGTCTAGGAGTGCCAAGGTTAGGCACCCAAGGAGGTCGACCACCCCTCCTCAAAGAGTACGTTAAGCTTCTGGTGGTCTRCCTRAARADGACATCAGTTCTCCCAAAAATCTTACAGGCGAAAATGACGGGCATGTCCCTAACATAAGCCTACCAAGCGTAGGCAAGGCTAAGCCTGTGTTGAACCGTAACACTGTGGCATAGCTCGACATAACCCATATATATTATTTATATATATTTATATAATATTATATAAATTATAATTATATAATAATATATAGTATATAATATATTAATAAAATTAATATATATATTTTTAATTATATTATACTAATTTATTTAATTATTGTATATATAAGTAATTTTATATACAAAATTCATATAAAATTAAAATTTAAATTTTTTGTCCATTTTTTTAAACAAAATAGCTTTGCCGATGCATGGCCCGACCTGGCCCAAGGCTCGGCCCATGGGCCAGCCCGACCCGCAGCATGGCACGACACGGAACGGGCCCGCACAGGCCTGGGCCGCAGACCATGCCG
The DNA here is from genome assembly GCF_000365185.1 of Nelumbo nucifera. The sequence goes on along the minus strand of NW_010729358.1, from coordinate 264,152 downwards.
AACCAACCCCCAAAATTTTCACCGGGGAGGGCGGCACAGCCCGGCCGGCCCACTCTACACCTCTACTTGTCAAGTAATTAAGAATTGCAATGTGTTGGATCAGAAGAAGCTGACCCAGTCCCAATCTTACACGTGTCTCCTGTAAACACCAATCACAAATCAATGATTCAACTGGAGAGAACCAAGGGCTATATGTCTAGGGCTGTCAAGATATAGGGCCTCGACCCGACTCAGAACCAGTATTGGCATTTTGAAAAACAAACATATTAATTCTATTTTATCATATATAAACCATGAGAAATATGTTCAAAACTCGTATATCTTTTGTATTTGTTACATAGTCGGAATGGGTAAAATAATCGATGACCTGATTACAATTTAGGAACATAAAATACAGATTTTAAAACTGACCTTATTAATAATCGGAACAAACCCAACACCCTGGATAATGGAATCGGTTCTATCAGATTGAGCCGGATATCATTGATAATTTTAGAAACATGTAAAGAACAGAACATTGAGGGGTATCTCTGTTATAATCTATTTAAGTCTTAATCAGGTCGGAACAGGTAAAATCTTTGATTATATGATTACAATACAAACTCAAAAAAAAAAAAAAAAAAGACTTAGAACTAGCCCCTATTAATAGTGAGAACTCAATATAGAAATCCAAAACCCCAATAATAACCCAAACTAAAAGTGATAAGAAATATTATATATTTAGTTGATAGAATAAAGTGAAAATGAAATTGATGTTGTATATCATGAATAATATGAGCTCAAAATAACCTTACAAGACTTTTTTGCTAAAAAAAAATCTTAGAGATTTTCAAGTTCATCATCTTTACAAAATCCTTCCTTTTGTCTTGCATTGGATGATATGAAAAGAGAGATGTAAGTGTTGATTTGAAGGAAAGTGTATTTCATCTTCAACTCTTATAAGAAGAATTGATAGGTGGTTGATGGAATTTAGTTATACTACATCATCTTCATAAGAGAATTTTTCAACGACAATTTGTTGGGTTTACAGGCAGCTCCCCATAGAGCTTCCTTTCAAGTTGAATGTGGATGGGGCAAGTCGGGAAAACCCATGTGAGAGAGAGCAGATCGAGGAGGTGGTATTTTGAGAAACAATTTTGAAGTTTTCTGATAGCAAGTGTTTAATTGATATCTGTCTTAGTAAGTTCATAGTTCCTTGTAAAATTATTTATATCTGGCATGAAATTAAAAGATTGAGCTCTACTATGCAAATAAAATTCTCTCATGTTCTTTGAATACAGCTCAATGCAAAACACTAGGCCATCTTGTGAAGCTACTTAAATATGATTATTAAAGACTTCCTATTCTTTGTATAAGGTAATGAATGGTTTTTTGCTTTAGGACCATTTGGAAAGTCTTTTTGAGAAAATCTTCTTGTAGCTTTAACAGCCAAAAGACGTATTGAACTTTTGACATAAGATATGGGCAGTCCGAAAATCGTTTGGCAGACGTGTATATTTCCATGCATTGTTTCAGGTCTTTCCGTGCGAGATTAAAACGCAAAAGATATGAGAATCTTCATTTGGAACTTTTCGAAATCAGTCCAAAATGGGCTTCTCACATCTTTCCGTGGCTTGATCTTCCGTGTGCCAAACGAAAATGGACCGATTTTCGGTCTTCCCAGCTTGTAAACAGCCAAAAGACCATGCGAAAAGATGCACCAAACGGGTATGATGCATTATTTTTCTTTTCATGGTTTTCTACCTTTTGATAATGATTAATTAATAAAATTTAAGGTCTCGTCACCCCACCACCTAGATTAAATTTAGGGGTAAAAAAAAAAAGAAAGAGTGGTTGCATGTTTAACGTGGTTGATTTTGATTAACTTAATACAACCTAGGTTGCTTTATTGGGGCAGCCAAATTGAGCATCACAGCAATTTCAGTTTCAGAATTTGGAAACAATCAAATAAAATGAAATGTGAAAAAAAGAAAACTGTTGTACTTATAATTTCAATTAAAATTTGGAAATTTTCTGAGAGCTTAGGATTTCAACAACTTATTWAAATTTTGGATATATCAATTATCAAAATAATATAAATTAAATTTTAGTAAAATACAAAAATTATCAAAAAAATATCTAAAATTTCAATTAAAACAAATATTCCAGATGCCCTAAATTTCAAAATTTCCTAGATTTATAACCACAATTAATTACCAACTTCTTGTAGGTTAAAGAAATGCCAGCCCAATTAATAAGATGGATACTAGGAAATTTTTTTCCGCCACGTAAGCAAATTCTGGTTGGTGAACAGTGGTTCTTGACAGACCGACGTGAAGTTGAACCTCTAACGGGCCTCTTATGAGGACAAGATTGTCAATTTGAACATAACAACAAAAATAAAATAAAAAGAAAGTAAAAGGTATGAACAATTATTTTCTTTCTTTTTTGACACACAGGGATGAACAATTATTGAATTATTATAAAAGCTATGCTYTGAAAAGGATGGATGATGTGGAACCATTTGTATTCTTCCAATGAGACCAGATRTTGGGAATGTCTAAGCTCCCATGGCCCATATTTCCCGTTCTTGTTATTCTTAAATTTGACATTTCTCTCTCCTCTCTCCCTCTCTCTCTCTACGATAGTTAGATACTTTTAAGAGAGAGAAAATGGAGGGACCCATAAGTCTCTATCTCTCTCCACGAATAGTTACAAAATTAAGATTAAAATTTGAAGTGGATTAACACATTAACACCAACCCTAGAATTTGGTAGCCAACATCATCATTGGGAGGTGGGAAAAGCCCATCTATGAAAGTGCATAATTAAACCAAAGCTCCCACTAGACATGCTGTCTATTGGATTTCAATACACTATGCCCACCAACTTAAAACATCTTTTGTCTTATCATATAAAAATGTAAGGGAAATTGTCTAAACTTCGTCATCAATTTTCAACATTTCTCTTAAACTTACCACAACTTTTTGAAATGTCTAAAATTCATCATGTTAGTAAGTTTTTATTTTCCAAAACTCACTTTCCGTTAGTGCACCGTTAATGCTTCTTAACAGAGGTGTCAATGTCAGTATAAATTATAATTATCATGACCAAATTACCCTTGAATGGTGAGTTAGAGGAAAAATGGTCTTTTTCAGTTTTCAATTTTCTTGTTTTTTTTTTTGCATTTTTAGTGTTTTGTTATAATTTCTGTTGTTTTACATTTTTCTATTTTCTACAATCTATAAACTTTCCTGTATTTTTTGTTATTTATTTGCAATTTTTGTGTTTTTCTATAATTTTTGATGTTTTTATACATTTTTTTTATTTTCTGATTTTGTTTTTCAATCTCTATAGTTTCTATAATTTGAAAATAATTTTTTACTTTGTTTGCAATTTCTATAATTTTTTATATTTTTTGTAATTTCTATGTTTTTATGTATTTTATATTTGGAAATATTTTTTGAACTTTTTTTCCTTTTTCATGTGTAAATATTAAAATGGTAATATATTAACACCCGTTAATTTATTTTGTATATATTTTATATTTTTCTATGAAGGTTAAAATGGTAATTTATTAACATCTGTTAGTCTGTTTAACATCAAGTTAGTGACATGGTGAGTTTTAGACATTTTGAAAAGTTGTGGTGAGTTTAAGATAGATATTGCAAAATCATGGTGAGTTTTAAACAATTAACCAAAATTTGTAAAATACCCATCATGTCCCTTTAACCATGTTTTCCTGTAAGGTGGAGGGATATGCACCTTAAAATTTTATTAACCAATATTAAAGGAAAGAAAAAAGGATTAGAATGATGGGCGTAGCCTCAAGCCCAGGATACAAATGGCTCCTCCTTACAATCTCAACCCTACCCTTGCGATGAAAACCCAAAAACAAAAGCTACAGGTAAATACTAATACTAAGTCACTTTAAACGATGTTGTAGATGTTTCTAAATGAAGTTTGTCTATTCATCAATCATCATTAAACCTTTCAAATACCAAAGTTGATTTAAAATGATTAAACCGAGACTCTTTTATCTTCAATTCTAATTAAGCTTATTTCCTCTCAACTTATCTAATTAATGCCGTTTTCTAATAATAATAAAGAGAATCTATAAGAAATCAAGGCTAAAGAGATATATATTATTAGAGAACAAAAAACTATTTGGACAACTCACCTAATAGTTAAAGCTTTTAGGTTGAACAGTTTCTTGCTATTTGACCAAGTGATCTAGTGTTAAATCCTTATTGCCCCTATTATATTTAATTAAATTTCAGCACAAGTATGAATCTGCATGTATTTATCCATACTTCAAACCCAATGGGTTTTCTCGTGAGGAGGCATATTAAAAAATAAAAACCTATTTTGAGACCTTATCAGCTGTTATATAAAAGTTGTGAAAGGATATCAATGCTACTTTGCTCGTAGAATGGATGATGGTTTCTATAATCTTGATTAGTTGATTTTCATCTTTGGGTTTAAAAGGTACAGTCTGCAAGAGCTTAGAAAGGATTTTGTCTTAATAATGGAGCATTGTTGAAAATTAATTAATCAAACTATATTAAAAGAGAGTTTGGATCACCTGCTGACAAAACATGTTCCAACCCTCTACTAATTGTGTAGACTTGTTCATGGGCCAGGCTTTGGGCTTCACTTACACTTTGTCGGGCTCAGGTTTCAGGCCGAGCCTCATTCAAAATTTGGCAAAAGCCAAGCCCAAGCCCAAGCCCAGCCCATGAACAGGTCTATTAACGTGATTAGGGGTGTTCATATTGAATTGCAAACCGACCAAATTGGCCCACCCAACCTGATTTGGTTGGTTTTTCAACATCAGCGGTCGGTTTCAGTTTGTGTAAGTAATTAAACCGACAGTTCTTCCATTCTTGGCTAAATGGCTATTGGCCTTGCTCCTTAGTCCCTATTCCCTAGTCCTTCTCTATCCTAATTATCTTTAAGTTTAAGTAACATAATAGCATACCTAAATGGGGAATTAGTTTTGTCTTGGAATTGTTTTTCTTTTTTGAGTTAGAAAATTTACATCAAATAAAAAATATAGTATATGGGGGAAAAGAAATTTTTTGAGTCAATTTCGAAATTAATTGAAATAAGAGTATAAGACCCACACTTCATTTCACAATTTATTTATTACCCTTTTGGGATCGACAAGCATTACAAGAAAGATTCCTAAGCCTTCTGTCATAGAGTCTTGGACACGTTTTCCTCTTCATTTTCATCCTATCCTCGAGAAGCATCAAACAGGTAATGTACCTCTATGACTCCCTCCACACCCCCCCCNCCCCCCCCCCCCACACACACACCACCCAACCTCAAAGAGGCTCGGCTGGCTCTTAATATTTTTTGTGATAGGCCAGCAAATTAAACCTTCAAACTGGCCCAAACCGAACCATCAAGTTTGAGTCGGTTTTACTCTATTGTAGGTTGATTTAGGTTTGATGAATATGCAACCCGACCAGGTCAGGTCAGTTGAACACAATCACTGAGACCTAACCTAACTCGTGAAAACCCCTAAAATTGATCTTACACTGCACATCTCATACTTGGCAGGTCCCACTTTTATGGTGAATCCCGGTCTCATGATGAGATGTCCGGTGTTAGATCAAGTTGGTAGAGGGTTGGAATGTATTTTATTGGYAGAAAATCTCAAGTCATTAAAAGAGAACATCTTCAGAGAAGAAAAAACAAAACCCAAGCAAAGAAAATTAGAAAGTAAAAGAAAAAACATCTTCATGAAAGCGGTGATGCAAGTAAAAATCAACTTTTCTCTTATTTGATTTAGGGGCTATGAATGGATTGGGGTCCTGATCCAGGTGTGAAATCCATTGAATTAAGCTGGTACAAATCTTAACTATAATGGCAATTGCAAAAACAACAACCAAAAACTGTCAACTCTCCCGCAATCAAATTGGTAGCAGATGTCCCTTCAGATATTATTGTAATTTAAATGGCCACCTGGCAACTCAAAACCTACCAACACTACCTACCCTGATATTATTTCTTGCCCCCCACCAACATATGAATTATTTTTCAGAGGTCAAAATTCCACAATTTTTAATTGCTAAAAGTAATCCTTAGGAAAAGATCATGAACATGCTCTGATCTTGTTACCTAATTTGAAGGAATTCAAGGCTCATTTTTTCTTCCCCTTAAACAATTGAAGATACCCTTGAACCATATATACATGTATCAGAGAGAGAGAGAGCGAGAGAGATGCTGAGAAATTCTAACTACCAATAAATATGCTTTTGAATTATTTTCAATATTAATTGTACACGCTTAGTTGTCAACCATAGAACTGATGACTGCAAACAGTACTTAAAAATTAAAATTGTATGTGCCAATTCAAAACAATTTTAGGCTTTCATCTATGAGTACATTAAACCTCATCAAAATATGCTAATTCAAAAAATTGCAGCAAGAAAAATATGCTAATTCAAAACACTGTTAGATTTTGATCTGTAAACGGTGCTCCAAGAAATGTTAATATGTTTAGAACTGTTTTTTTCATAAAAAATGGTGTTTTAAATTATTTCTTGGAAATTGAAAAGGCATGGTTTGGAGTAACACCGAATTTGTTATTTCTCAGGTTGGAGCTCGTTACTGCCAATAACGACATGATGTGGTAGTGCCGTGAACTTTTTATAATGGGTGTGGCAGTGATGTGAACTTCCTATAATAGGTACCAATGCTGAAAACAGATATGAAGTATTGATAACAAACAGAAGATGTTGTTGTTGCTCCAGGAAACGTCCTACTTAGTAGCAATGTTTCCAAACAAAGAAAAAGACACCATTTTTTGAGAAAACGGTGCTGTATCTATAACACGGATGCCAAATATATACTAAGTGAACAATGTTTATTGTGTCATCAAGGAAAAACCATCCACCTTTTAAGTTAAAAATGCCACTTTCCATTATTTAAATTTTATAAATAAAACTTGGTTTATCTAATGGAAACAGTGGACCCAGGAAATGTGTTATTCATTGGATTTATTTAGGGCTGCAAATCGGGTTGATTTGAAGAATTTCATCTACATCTGACTCGGTCTAGGGTTCAGGCCCATTATATATATATATATATATATATATATATACTGATTGCATCTGGTGTGTGTGCATGTGTCTGTCGTAGTTCTCAACTCTGAATAGACATAAGCTCACCAATTTAAGTTGCTTGTTCAGTAGGTTTAATTTCTCTGTTATAAACATTATATTACATAAGTAGCTTTCCATACAGCTAAGAATAGATGGATGTGCTTTTGAGGAGTAGCTTTCTTTCTTTAATTTTTATGGCTTATTTATTTCAAAGTCATGACCTGTATGACCATGTCATTGATGGGGTATGGAGTACAACCTTATGTACCATCCAACTGGCTACACCATTTCTTTTGATTAATTCTAACAAGGACACTCTATCAATATTTCTCAAGAAGAAAGTACTATTACATAATTCTTTGACAGGCTTTCCCTACTCTCATCAGAAAAGCTGGGACATAGTGATATAATTGAATCTGCATTTGGTTCAGAGGCAGAAGGATTTACAGATTTTGGTTCAACATCTACCAAAAGTTAAAAACACTCAAGCCCATTTATAAAGTCTTTCCCTTGACTATTCACCATGCCCATTTGATGCATTTAAGAGATATAAATGGACCACGGCATGACCCAAACTGTGTTAAGCCCAATTTTTCCAGATTCTTTGCCGGGCCCATTTGGCCCAAATCCAATATACATAGTAGGTTTTTTTCTAATGGCATTCTCTCCAAATGAACTGAAAAATCAATTTTGTGGTGAATCTAGGTATCTTAATAACTGCATAAGCCCTCCCAAACAGGCTCTAAATTTACTAGCTCACGATGATGTGTTGCCAAATGCTTTAAAGACAAATTTGACTGAATATCTACTTCTCAGAGATAAAGACAAGACATGAAATTAAATGTATGGTTTTTTTTTCTACCATTCACCATTATAATGGTTAAGAGTTATAGTCCAATCAGCTTCTAGTTCCTACTTGGTCAAAATGATTTGGCTTCAACTTTTAGCACTCCTAATTCTTGTGACAACTGGAAATGATAGCTGCATTCTACTATAGGCTCCATCATCTCAATTCTTTAAGCCATAATTTATAGAACAAAATGCTAATACAATACTATCCAACATATGTAGAGGCTTTTTCTACATTAATAGTAACATAGAATAGAAATTTCATATAAATCTGAAAATGTAGTTGTCAATTTGATTTTATTTGTTTGGAGAATCAAGAAAAATATGCATAATAGACAGCAATATTATCTTAAACAGATGATCAAGGTCGACTAATTAATGTTCTTTGGCATCTATTTTCCTATGATCTAGAAAGGAGGTGCGATCTAACTCCATAAATGCTTCCACCATTTAAGGTCAAAAGGGTATTGCATTTTTTTGGATCATCTTATTGTGAATTTTAATTTCTTTTCTTTTTCAACAGTTTGTATACAAAAACTTTTTTTTTTCAGTAATTATATTAGTCATATAGAAATTGATAAGGATAAATTATAGATAGCCCACCTTATTTCTCAAGGATCAAGGTGTTTTAAAATAGGGGTGCGATTTGGGTGGGCTTGGGTTGGGGTTTTGTTAAAATTTGAATGGGCCTTTCGCAATGAAATGTAAATTCTTCAAATCCAATATTCAACTTTCACCCCCAAGTAAAACTAAGGTGGCGTTTGATAACACTTTTTAGACGTCTAAAGTCTAAAATATCTGCTTTTCATATGCAATGCTTATTTGGTGTTGCATCTGAAATATGATCTAAAAAGTTGTTTTTTTAGATTTAAAATTTTAAGACTCAGGCCCGTCAGTTAACGCATTCAGACACGTTTCAGACGTGGCCTAAAGTAAAAAATACTCCTACCCCATTTGATCTCTTTCTCTCTCTCTCTCTCTCTCAAGAGGGTGAGTAATAATAATAATAATTATTATTATTATTATTTATTTTAATATTTTTATAGTCATTAATTATTTTTTAAATTTTAATCATTTCATTTATTAATTAGTAATTTATTATTTTTATTTGTATTGTTTTAATATTATTTTGAAGTTGAAAATATTTTTTTATGAGATAATGCAAATTGAACTCAACATTTCTAAATAGTATGTTATAGGGGTAAAATAGTAAAATTAGTGAATTCCAAATGGTAAAGGGTTGATCCAAAACAAATAAGCTTATGGATTCAGAGCCTCTAAAAAGTAGAAAATCACCTATGCTTCCTTTCAGATTTCAGACAAATAATATCTTTTTAACTTTTCAGATTTCATATTTTATATTTCAAATTTATCAAATACCACCTAAGTTAAAAAGGGCAACATAAAATAATATGAAATTAGTTTGAAATTTTAGAAATACTAGTGTAAAGGCACGTGCTATGCAGATGTGAAAGATAGAAGGATATCAACCTTCTCCTATATGATGTTGGATTTATAATTTTATGACCTGCACAAAAACCAAGCAAATATCATTTTATATAGTATAGATTTAAAGTAAATTTTCAGAGAATTAATTGATGGGAATGCTAATAATCGAAGAGCTATCTGTAATTTATCCTTAATTATAATTATTTAATCATAGGATAATTTCCTTTTCTACTTTTCATACGATAAACCTAGGTTCTGATCTATTGATACAATTTCTCAATTAGGGAACCAACTCATGGATTCTCCTTCACTGATCCTATATCGAAGACAAGCAGGTGATTTAAGGGATCAGCTTGAAGGAGTGAATCAACAACAAAAGACACAAACAAAAAGGCTGGAAGGAGTGAATCAATTCCAGGTTGTAGTGTAGTTGAAGGAGTGAATCAACAACAAAAAGCACAATTTACTTTATTTTGCTTCATGTCTTAAATTAAAATTTGAAACAAAGATAGGTCAGAATTTACGGTCAAACCATTTGCACTGCCATGATTTTGCATCAGTAAAAATTTATTTACATTGCAACCAAACACAGCCTTAGTAACCTTCAAATGGAACGGGACATGATTAAAGCCTCTCCTGATCCATCCCCTACATTTCATTTATTTGACTCCATTTATTCAAACAAAGAGGACAAGGATAGCACATATTCCAACCCCACGAGCTCTACTTCCATGGATCCTTCAGTGAACTGTGATTACAAAGAATTGTTTGGAAACAGAATTATGGAAAGGCAAATTAACCATCTTCTTGTAAGAAAACCCCTATAAGTTTAACTGTAGTTTTAATATAAAGTCACTGAAACTTAAAAAATAATTGTCTCCGAGAGGTGAGGTACTAGGGTTATTATGGTTGCGTTTGGAAACGATACAAATGGAGTGTAAATCCCGGTTTCAGGGTAAATTTGTACTCTGGTTCACTTTTGTCTGTGTTTGGTAATACTATATTTATACATTGACAAATGACAGATCAATGCATATTTATATTGATAATAAGATATAAAGTATATCAATAAAAAAGAAGTAATTTTGCATTCAAGTGGGCTTTTAATAAAAAAAAAATTATACGCTTTATTGAAATTCATGTTTGCACCCATTACAGCTAAAAGTCTATTTGGTAAGAAGGTAAATTTGTGGTGCAAAACTAACCTAACTTTACAATTTATATAAACCTTTTTACACTACATATTTACATTCACACTTATTTGCATCGTTCCAAATACAGCCTATACGACAAAATTTAACAATTTTTAAAGGCAAAAAATATGGAAAAAAAATAAAATAAAAGATTCCACGAAGCTGACCCTAACACATTTCTGTACAATTTAGCTGGATGGGACAGAAGCACATGTTGGGTCCCATACAAGGTTCCACTAAATGATATCCATGATCAAATGTTGATGCAATTTGTTGTGATGATGGGTTCAGGTACATGTCCCACCTATCATCAATATATATATAGATAGATAGATAAATAGATAGATAGATCGATCGATCATTCTTGGCATGAGAGGCAATGTGTGTAGAGCCATAATTGACAGCAAATACAGAGAGAGATCATTGACTTTAGCTGTAAAAGGTCATCTCCAGATGGGTCTGAGATAACCCAACTTCCAACAAGAATGCTAGCAAGTCTGTAATGTACACATACTTGGTTGTCGAAAAGATAAGGTAGACAGGATTCAAATTCACTTGTCATTCATGTACCGGCTTCTACTCTAGGCTGCATGTGTGGGTGACAGTTTATATCATCAACACATGGACACCTCAACTCATACCTATAAATAATTATTCTGTTTGGGTTATCTTCATTTAATGCAAGTTTTCATACTGAATCGGGAATGCCCGAGCCCAAAGATTATTGAAATTCACGTCAGATTTGAGTTGGGCACCAAATTGAATGAACTGGATATTGGCCCACAGCACCACTGATCCGGTTCAGTTATAACTTTTTACTGTTTGTGACATCATTAGAACCTTGGCCCATAAGAATAAGAATAGAATATGGACTCGGCTTTATTGTTTAGAGTAGAATTTGGATCAAATTGGATACCCAATTTGAGGAATTTACACTACAATGGATTTGGTTTGGACCATCTAATTTTAAAAACCTGATCCAAACCTACCAATGAAATCGGATTGTTCTATATTTAGATCTTCAATACTAATATGTTGCTCCAACCTTTCAGTTAGGCTTTGCCTACAAAAGATTGGATACAGTCAGTCATTCATGGTGGGGGACCACCTTCCTTGACCACATCATCTCAATAAAGAAAAACCTAACAACATGGTGTGAGGTTCAGCTTCATACTTAATTACTGGTCTTTCTTTTGGAGACAAATAATTCAATAAGAGTAGCATCACTTGAAAGCTTGTTTCAACATTTCCATGGAGATCCATTTCAGTAGCACTGGTATATATTTGATCTTGTATTGACATGAATCCCTCATTGGATAGGTTGTGGAAAAGTGGGTCTTCATGTGGTAGTTACATTCATTCAATTTCCACTAATATGTTGAATCCAATTTCATGAATTTGGATGACTATGCCATAATAATAGAATATAATGGAGAAGAGGATAGAGTTTAGGCTGCTTTATGTAATGTTACCACCGGCTACTCTTTTTTCTTAGTAAAATATATCTGGTTCTCAACATAATCATTACGAAATACAAAAGAACCCTATTTATTTTTCTTTAGGTAAAAGAAGATCCGAGATATTTTGGGTTTACTACCAAAAAAACATAGTAACAATAAACTACATAAATACATAAAGAAAACATATCTTAATCTTTTATATGAATTGTAAACTACTTAAATCCACTTTGGAAATACTGGGAAATGGTGATGATATTGAAAACTCATTAATATATATACCAGAAGTGCTAATTTTAATAGTCGATTAATTAAAATCAAATAAAATGTGGAGGGTAGGGGTGGCCACGAGACAAGCTCTTTACGAGCTACTCGAGCTCGGTTCATGAAGATCGCGAAACATTTATATATATATAATTATTGAAAATCATATATATAATAAAAATATTATAATTCTTAATTTTTTAAATATCAAACAAAAAATATTTTATATATATATATATATATATATATATATATATTTTTTTTTTTATAAAACATTTTTTTTCTCAAATCGAGCTCAAACTTACAAGTTTTTGACTCGAGCTGAGCTCGAGCTCAAGGTTCTATCTCGAACCAAGCTCGAGCCTTGTCCTACCATGACGAGCCGAGTTCGAGCCTTGTACTATTCGGCTCGGCTTGGCTCAAATCCCCTAGTGGAGGGTGCGTGTAGAGATAATTCCAATGAAGGTGAAGGAGGAGGTGGAGGTCTCCTCAAAAATGCATATTGCACCCTAAGTTTTGCTTTCCAGAGTTTAGGCTTTGGCTTTGATGCCATGGGAATTTTATGTACACTCATGGAAGAAGAAAGAACATTGTTCATCATACCTTCCATGAAAGGAAACCGATTCTTAGAACAAGCTAGGTTGTGTATGGTTGATTTTCATTGTATTTTTTCCTTTTATGGGTAGGGATGAGATGGTTAGAGAGTGCTTTGTATTTGTGGGTTTAGGGACAAGGCAGGCTATGTCCTCCCCGGCCTGTATCTGTAAATTTTTGTTTTGAAAATGGTTAATTAAGGTACTTGCCCCTAGGGGTGTTAATTGGACCAGATTTGGTCTAATTTGATAAAGTCCGATATAAATCTATTACAAATGGACAAGGTTCAATCCAATCCAATGATTACTTTAGACCATTTTGGACCGGTTCAATTCAATGTCTGGACTGTCTAATCTGTTCAAATTAGTTATAATTTAGATTTGTTCCAACCAAACCTGGGTCCATTCACACATGAATCAAGTACAATCCAATCGAATAAATATTTTGGACCATTAAATTTGAACTGATCCAATTCAATGTCTTATTGGTCCGTCCAATCCGTTTAAATTGATTTTAATTTATACAATGTCCAACCAAAAACTGATCCATTAACACTCCTATTGCCCCTCCACCTAAGTAAAATTTGGAGCAAAAAAAATAATCGGTTAATTTTTATTTGTTTGCTTTTATCTGTTTTATTTTCCTGGTTGACACAGAATTATCAATTAGTATCTACTGATACTCATCAATATATAGATGTGGGCTGATTGAAACAATAACATGGATTGACATGGATGGAATTGAATAGATACTCCAATGTTCTACTCAACCCTTTGTAAATTTAATACAATACTTTATTTATACCGGCTGTATCATATCGACATTTCATCTAAATAAGATTTTAATATATATATATATATATATATATATATATTAAGTAGTAAAAATAATATGAAAATACACTAAAGGGCAATAGATGCAAGTACTTATAACAGCTTTATTTAAGCCAAGAGAACAGTTAATCAAACCATAATTAACCATTTACAATCATTTAATTCATATTTTAAGATAACCAAAGTAATATAATATTATAATAAGTCCAAAGTTGATTAAAGTGCTGCTACAAAGCAAAGAAGGATAAAAAGTAAATCAGGTATCTATGCTAATATTAGGTTAGCGCTTTGTCTTTTGTGCTTTAAGTGGTTGCTTCTGTGAAAGGTATAATAAAATGGACTGTTAGACTCGCCACAAGGACCATTAGTTAGGCCAGTCTTTGGTATATATGTTAAATGTATAATATATTAAATAAATTAATATTATATATATAATATTTTAATAGGTTTATTATAATCGGATCTATTAGGTCAGACCTAATTATCTAAAAAATCGATTGGTTCGCTTTTAGGTCTAAAATTACAGACTCCATTGGGTTCGGTTTGATTCCATGTCCTTAGTATTTCTTATAGAGTTGGTTTTGGTCCTACCTAGACCCGATCCATTGACAGTCCTATATTACATGGATTAATTGTCAAACATTGTCTCTAATAAGGCTTAGTTTGAAAAGAGTTCAAATACAAATATGTAGAATGCAAATACAGGTTTAGAAATACAAAATACAAGGTTTTTTCACTGTACATATATGTATTTGTATTCTTCCCATGCACATAGTACATACAGTGCAAATGCAAATGCTGTTATTTTCATGAACTTTGCATGTTTGTATTTGCACTGAACATATTTGTGTAACACTCTTTCCAAATGGAGCTTAAGGCTGTGTTWGGTTGCAGTGCAATTTTATTTGCACTAATATAAATGCATGGGAATGCAAATGTAAAAATTGCAAATTCTTTTTTAATTTTGTTTTATATTTTGCTTTATGTCTTAATTTATTTTATTTGTATTGCAATCAAACAAAATAAACTAAAATTTGAAACAAAAATAGGTCAGAATTTAGACCCAAATCATTTGAACTGCCATGGTTTTGCATCAGTGCAAATTTATTTGCATTTCAGTCAAACACAGCTTAAGACTCTGAAAAAAGTACAAATACAAAAAATGTAAATACAAGGTTTTATACTATAAATATTTGTATTTTATTCATCCCAAACTGAGCCTAAAGAACAAACCTTTAGGCTGTCTTTGGTTTAAAAGAAAAGGTAGGGAAACCCATACAAGGTGTATACAGATTTCCCTACCTTTTGCTTTCTTTTCCTTACCTTTTTCCTTCTAACCAAACACTGCCTTAAGGTGTCTTCTTCTTACTTGTGGTACCTTTGAAAGGAAAATGCAACTAATTAATTATTCGTTATTCCTTCAAATRACTAAATGAATAATATTTTAAGCGTTTGATTAAATCATATTTTGCCTCAGATTGATGTAGAAATCCCGAATCCTTGGTTCACCATTTCTTAAAACCAAGGAACTCAACTACTATCATGAAATAAAAGAAAAAAAAATGGAAATTGGGTACTAGAAAAAAGAGAGTTTTATTTTATTTTATTTTTTAGGGATGGTGAGGGGAGTGGTTTGGGGAATTCCAGTTTGTTACTGAAAGCCATCCATGGGCTCTAATCTGTCTACATTATTATATAGAAAAAGGAAAGGGTGGGAGGAAAGGGGGTCCTTTCACTCATCGCTTGACCCAGTTTCCCTATAATCTTCCTTCTAGCTAGCACATATGTGCTTTCTTTACTTAAGGTCCATTTGATTTATAGTCATGATCGAAATCCATAGGAATAATCCATTCCTCCTATCTGTTTAGCTAGAATCAAAATCAGAATCAATTAGAATAGATTCTCATTTTCAAAAGAGAGAAAGAGAGGGAAGGAATACTGATTCCCGTTCCATTAGAAATGGAAATTGGGAATTCTGATTCCCGTAAATCAAATTAATCGCATATTATTTTCCATAAATTCATGGGGAGATATTCCCAATGTGCGAATACTGCATTCCAATGCTTGTAAAGAATAAGAAATGCAAAGATTTTGCTTGTGGGGTGGGTATCCCGTCATCTCACAAGAACCCACCACATTCCATTCTAAAACCAAACAACCGATTGGTATTTGGCAGAATATAATATTGAATGGAATTGCTCTTTTACCCCACTCCCACACGTATATTGTGAATGGCCAAGGATTTTCTTTTTCCCAATTTCCCCCAATTAGTTACTAACTACATTACTTTCTACGTGTATTTCCTAAAACAAAGCAACTGACGTGAGCACCTCAGCGTTTTGAAATAAAAGGTCGCTGACGGACGCGTTGTGTTGAATTTGTTAATTACAACAAATACCAACGTGGGTTCGCATTTCACTACATTTGAACCGGCAAGCTTATCCCAATAATTAATGCTGCCCGCTGACTTTGTAGCAACGTAAGATTCATAAAATCTATGTTAGGACTTAGGATACGTGCAAGTAAAGATAAGAAATGTACAAGGCACTGAAGGCAGTAATATCTTATCAAATTTAACTGCCCATAAGGTAAGTATCTGATTTATAATAGAAAAATATGAGAGATTGAATAATTTTATTTATTATTAATTAATTAATAATCAAAATTTTCTATTAATTAACTAAGTATTCAAAGTTATTGTTTGTATTTTAAATTTTAATAATTATATTTTTCATTTAATATTGATTTACAAAAATAATAATTATTGTTAATTTAATATGAACAAGTATTGTTTTAATAAATTTAATTTTATTAATCATTTGTAGTAATTTTAATAACTGTTATTATTTTAATTATTGTCAAATTAAAGTTTGTTTGACTTTAAATAATTAAAATAATTACAAAATCTAATATTTTTATTAATTCCACTAATAATTAACAATTATATAGGAATGGCAACAGGGCGAGGCACCACATCCCTATCCTCGCCCCGTAGTCAAGACACTCTACAACACCCCCGTCTCATCCCTAGTGTCAAGCCGGTACAGGGCAAGGCACCCACTCTTCATTAAGGATGGAGGGTCCTCGAATTTCCCCGCCTCATCCCCAATGTTAGGCGGATTTAAGGCAAGGCACCCACTCCCCATCCCTAGTATTAAGTATCAATCACATGGTAAATTTCTAAAAGTACACTAAATTGTCTTAAATTCTAAAATAAACACAATTTTCTGACAATTTTGGAAAACTTGTTATATTTGTGTAATTCTGAAAATTTATTTAAATTTATTTTTAAATTGTTATTAAATAATTTATTATCTTTCTAAATAGTTTACTTACAAAATTACATATATTTATCTTATATTTTTTAATATAAATTAATCAATAATTTCCTTTTTCCAATATTATACTAATTTATCTTATTAATTTGTATAATTATTGGATCAAATTACAATTTTCCTTTTGCATACTCATTTATCTTTAATAATTTTCAATAATTTACAATGAGAATTACATAATTTTTCAATAGTTTTCCAAAATCTATCAAATGTAATAAATTTTCCTAAAATTTCCAAAATATTCTAATAACTTTCAATAGCCATTTAAAACATTTTAAATAAACTTTCAAAAATTTTATATCTTTTGATTTGCAAAATTTTATTTTACAAAAATGTAGTTTTATGAAAATTTTTTAATAATTTATTACATTTGTGTAATTATGGAGAATTATTGAAAATTATTTTAAATTGTTATTAAATATTTATTTTTATTAGGTAGTGTACTAACAAAATTACACTAATTATCTTTTATTTTTAAATATAAATTAATTAATAATTTCATTTTCCAACATTATAATATTTTATTCCCCATTTGCATTCGCTTAATAACTATAATAATAGCAATAACTAAAATTTTATACTTTTTGATAATTGTTAAATTTATTTCTCAATTGTATATAAATTAGTTAAAGAGTTTTCAATTTCTATAAGATGTTGCTAATTAACATGAATATAACAATATTTACCCAAAATACTTTAAAAAGTCATGATGAGTTGAAATTAATAAAAATATTTATTAATTTTTGGTAATTTACTCACCATTCTTTTTAACTTTTGGTAATGGCACTATTTAATACTCATTGAATATGGGTTGGATTAAATATTATCCTTATTTAACTATTTATTAATTGAAATGAATATTTTAAATGAGAGAGAGTGGATATAAATTGGGGGAGAGATTTTAGGAATTGATTAGAGAGTGGAGTAACATGATAAGTTCCTAATGGCTTAGAGGAGATAACTTGGGAGAGAGATTCTAGGAATATGTTTAGCTAGTTGGGTTAGGAATGATGACATGGTTTAATGGGAGTGGTGGGAAAGGGAGAGGAGAGAGCCAAGCATATTGGCATGAACCGTCTTGCTATATAGGGATGCAAATAGATCGGATCAGATTCGAATCAGGGTATATTCAAATCTGATCCAATACTATTCATGTCAGAACCGATCTAATAGGACTCAATCTGCCTTTGAATCCTATCGGTAAGTTGGATCTTCGGATCTGATCTAATCCGACCTGTTGTCTTTAAAAATTAATAAATTATTAAGAGAAAATAAAATATACTAATTTAAATAACAAAAAATACAAATATTTTTAATTATTTTCATCATATATATACATGTTTTTTATAAAAAAAAATAAATAATATAACAAATTTGTGAAAATATATTTATAAATAAATAAAAACATATATATTTATAAATATATAATATATATTGGATTAGATCTTCTCGGATAAGATATGGGGGTGATCCGAATTCAACCAAATAGGATCGGATCGGAACATGATTAGATCCATTATATATCTATATAGATAGATAGATAGATAGATAGATAGATATAGATATAGATAGAAATAATATGGTATAGTTAATGAGGTTAGTCATTTAATTAATTCAATATATAAAATTTTATTTATTTATATATAAATAGAAAATATATTGTTTACAATATATAAAATAAAAGTAATAAATTACATATAAGTACCATGTACTTTAGGGATAATGACAGGTAATTACCATGAAGTTTAAAATGTGACACTTGAATACTCTAAATTTCTAGAAATAGATACCCCAGTCTAGCTATTAGTATTCCTTGGTTATTTGCAACATGTGAAGTCCCATTTGACTTCAAACATTTCAAAATGTYAGTGCTTTTTAGATCATTGTGAAATGTGATACTTGAGTATCTTGTACTTTCGGGGTACTGATAGATAACTTCCTTAAACTTTCAAATGCAATACTTGAGTATCCTAAACTCTCATAAATAGACACGCTAGTTTATTTTGAAATCTTTATGGCTGCGTTTGGAAATGATGCAAATGGAGTGTAAATCCCGGTTCAGGGTAAATTTGCACTCTGGTTCACCTTTGCTTAAGTTTGGTAATACTACATTTATGCATTGACAAATGACAGAAAACACATTTTTCAATGCATATTTATATTGATAATAAGATGTAAAAGTACATCAATAATAAAGAAGTAAATTTGCATTCAAGTGGGATTTTGATAAAAAAAGGTGTATGTTTTACTAGAATTGTGTTTGCATCCATTACAGCTAAAAGTCTTTTTGGTAAGAAGGTAAATTTGTCAATGCAAAACTAACCYAACTTTGCAATTTAGGTTGCGTTTGGAAATGGTGCAAATGGAGTGTAAATCCCAGTTCAAGGTAAATTTGCACTCCGGTTCACTTTTGCTTGTGTTTGGAAACATTACATTTATGCATTGACAAATGATAGAAAACACATTTTCCAATGCATATTTACACTGATGATAAGATGTAAAGGCTCCGTTTGTTTGTGATACAAACACCAAACCGGGGTATTTATGCACCCTAGTTCGCGTTTGCGAGCATTTGTCTGAAACATAAAAAAGTAGTGATTATCAGAGTAAAAATGCATTTTCTGACACTTTTGTACTCTAAAAAGAGAGCATTGCTGTACCTATTTTTTTGATACAATTTTGTGTTCATTTGATAATTAACTTTTTGACTAAAGTTGAAGCATTGGAGCATAAAATAGTTGGAGCATTTAATGATGAGCCCACACCTTTGCACCAATTTCAAACAAATAGGACGAATGCAAAAACGGTGCAAAGTGTGAACCGTGTTTGCATTCATGAACCGAAAAATGCGTAAATATGTAGTGTACATATTTGCGTTTGCATTGCAAACAAAGGCAGCCAAAAGTACATCAATAAAGAAGAAGTAAATTTGCATTCAAGTAGGCTTTTGATTAAAAAAAAGGTAGATGTTTTATTGGAATTCGTGTTTGCATCCATTACAGCTAAAATTCTATTTGGTAAGAAAGTAAATTTGTCAATGCAAAGGTAACCCAATTTTACACTGCATATTTGCACTCACACTTATTTGCATCATTTCCAAACACAGCCTTATATAGACCATTTTACACATCATTTTTAAATGCAGCCTATGTTTTTTCTCAGATATCATCCAAAGAATGAATTACAGTAAATGTGGATCAATCAACCAAAAAGAGAAGTGGTTTCATTTTCATCAGGTTTGATTTTTTTCTTATTTTTTACACCATATTGCCCTTTCTCTTATGTGAAACCATGGTTCTAAGATATTCATTCTTAGGTTAACGTCTTATTTCGAAATATTTATTTTCTTCTCAGATTTCTTTCTCGGGTTTTATTATTAGGCTTGATTATTCTAAGATCATTCTCAGGTAAAAGAAATGTGTCATTTAACTGGGTTGTTTTGGTTATTTTCAATTTTTTTGTTTTTCAGTACTTCAATATATAGGGAATTCAATAATTTTACCGCACATCGTAATGTTGATTAGGGTGTATTTTTGGGAATTCAAGATATTCAAGGGTCGCATTTAAAAGTTCAGGATACCTATTTGTCCCTATTCCCAAAATACAGGGTACTTATCTATATCCTGAACTTTTCATTTTTGAATTCTTTCTTTATTTTAAAGAAATATAAAATGGATTTGGATTAAATCTGATATCCAATATTGATCAGATCCAAATGTTGCTGATCCGATTTGAATCCGACCCGATCTAGACTCAACGCCAGCAGATGATCATTGTGTTAGTATTGACAACATTTTGGGCCAGGCCAAGCCTTATGCAAGTCTAGCCTAGTACTAACTAGGCCCATGTCATGTTCAAATAAAGTAGGGTTAGCAAACCCTATGCCAATAAGGCTGTGTTTGGTTTGAAGGAARAAGTAGGGAAAGGTAAGAAAACCTTTATAAAGCCTGTATAGGTTTTCTTGCCTTTGCCTACCTTTTCCTTGGAACCAAGCATAATCTAAGTGCAAAACTTGAGGAGGCCAGCAAATCAAGAATAAAGAAAAAGAATGTACAAAATGTGTATGAAAACAAACACATAGAGCCAACCATAGCCACCTATCTTCTAAGGTAGATAAATCAAAATTATGCAAACTTAGCATATAATGGACATTGACCAAGTTCTCCACCGACCCATTACTGTAAGAGAGAGACAGAGAGAGAGAGGATTGATAGAAACCACAGCTAACTACAATCATTAATTAAAGAATGAGAAGAGAAAGAAAATGTTCCTTTCTGAAGACATGGAGACACAATAAGTGAGACCTTACGACCTATAATTCAAAGTCTTGACAGGCGGAACTGTCAAGGAAACAAGCTGCATGGGCGCACGGGAACCTCGAATTAATACTTTGTAAAAGGCTTTTCGTTTGGATTTGTATTAAAAATAGTACACATTGTTCCAACTCACTTAAGCGATTGATTTTCCTAGTAATTAAATTAAGCATTGGGATTTAAACCCACTTAATTAAATTTTTTGCTACACCTACTATGCAGATAATTGCTGCATGGGGAGCAGTGCTGCAGCTAAACTCTTGAAATTTGCTTCCACTAACATAAATAAATTAATTAAATAATAGTTGATTATAGGGTAAACTAGCTTATTGAAGTTTGCTTCTTACTAATATAAAATCAACTGTGGGCCTGTGCTTTTTCTTGGGTTATAGCAGGAGTGAATTGTGCCAATTCAAGGAGCAAAAGATTGGACCCCTATAATTCAGAGTTGGTTTGAGTGGATTAGATTGATGAAAACTACTTCCCATTTGCAATTTGCTTTTTGTTTTGGTAGGCAAAGAGACGACCTGTTAGATACACGATATCTAAGCAAAAGATTTGATTAACCCTTGATTCTCTTGGATCCAAAAGAATTAATCATGTAGCCTTGCAAAGCAAGCAAAAACCTATGTTGTCAATGTAATTCATGGGGTAGAAAAAATAATCCGAGTTGGTGGAGTGACTCATTTTTATTATATTGGGTTTTCTCTCAAATAGCTAGTGGTTATGGAGTATAGATGATTAATTATTCACAAAAACTTTATGAAGTGTTTTTTGGACTGTCAAGAAGTAAAAAATGGCCACAAATTATTAAGGTCCGTTTGATTCATAATTGGAATCGGAATTAAAATCCTTTGGAATCGGAATTAGAATGGTCTGTTCCCATACTTTGTTTGATTTAGACAGGAAGGAGAATGGGATTTCATTCTCAAGGAAGGGACATAGAATGGCTATTTCCTCATGCGAGGGAATGTCATTCCAGCATCAATGGGAATGGGATTCCAATTCCATTCAACCAAACAGTTGGAACAGGAATAGCCCATTCTGAATCCAATTCCATATCCCTGTTCCCACAAACCAAACGGGACCCAATTATTATCAAGAAAATCAGTCATGTCTTCTTAATTTCCTGTAATTTGCAACTGGAAGTAATCATCAAGTTATATGGTTCACACTTGGTGGATATTTTAGAAAAGAGCATATGGAGCTTTTATAGCTTTTATTGGGAAAGCCATGTGGGTTGTTGTTATATTGTTTTTTAATGAGATAATGAAGGAGCAAAAAATGTCAATTTATAGTAGTTGTTACCTGCACTAGAATTTACTTGCAGAAGGTTTATTGCTTCTAGCCTATGGAATTTCTATCTTTTTGCTGTCTTTCCCCCTGCTCAAGCCTACATTGGATGACCTCCGATGCAAGTCAAGCTACCCTAAAAATGAGAGATTGCAAATTTGCAATCAATCAACATCTGTTGAACAAGGGGATGATAACTACTGCCATGTGGATTTTCAGGTCTTTGCTCCCTTGGGTAGACTTAAAAAGATCATTTCATCACTTTTGATTAATCAAAGTATATGCTTCTTTCTTTCTTTCTATTTTGTTTACTCTTGGCCTGACCATTTGTTTGAATGGTGATTTGGCTAAACTTTATTTCATTACCACCGATAGACCTGTCTTGTTCATGGGCCTGGCCGGGTCAGGTATGGGTTAGGCTTTGTTTATGTATCAACAGAATATATTCAGGCCAGAGTTCGAGATCGGTTCGATCATCGGGCCTATGTCTTGAGCCCAAACCCTATCTTTATATAAAGTTCAAAGCCCGGGCCTGAGTCCAAGTTCGGCCAAAAATTTGAAAACAGAAATTTTTTCCTTTTTTTTATTCAATAAAAAAGTGTTTTATTATATTAAAAACCTTCAAAACTCAAAAATAATAAACATCTCACTATTACTTGAAAAAAAGAGAAGAAGAACAAAAATATATATTGTATATATTTTCTATTAAATAAAGTATATTTTTTATATATAGTATATAGTATCATGTCGGGCTCGGGCTCAGGCTCAGGCCGAGTTTTTTTGAGAAAAATCGAGCCTGGCCCATAAAATATCGAGCCCAATGCTTTAGCCCGAACCTAAGCCTGTGGGCTTATAATTATGACCAAACCCGACTTATAACGGATTGGGYCAGACCATCAGGCTACTCGGCCCATGAATAGGTCTAACCACCCATTAGGTATACCCAAAATTGTATTTTCTCATATGTGTTTTTCTTTATTTACAACTCTACCATTAAAATAAAAGTTTGATTTCAAGAACTACCGGAGTAGCTTGTAGAGGGTCCCACTCATGTTTGTGTTCATAATAGCTTTTCCCTCCTTGAAACCAATAATGCATTGCATTAGTGCACATTAAATCAACTTCAAACTTCATGAATAACCTTTGTCCTTCACTTTAACCAAGCCCTTTATTTAAAATAATTAGATATGTGATCTCAGTATATGGGTTAATTCTTGTTTATTTAGTCATTTTATTCTACATACCAACTACAAAGAATTTCGATTTAATAGTTTTCAGAGGATTTTTACATTGAAGATAAATAAAAAAACTTTATTCAAAAGGAAGAAAAGAGAAATAGAGAATGCATGGAGCCTGAAGTATTGAAAAGATGCGAGAAATCTATTTGGGCTAATTTCGAGAAGCTTCAAATGAAGTTTTTCATGTGTTCCACGTTTTATTCTTGTGTGAAAAGACATAGAAAAACATACTTTTACCAAACTAGCTTCGAACTATTCAGATCTTCAATACAAAAACTCAATATATCTTTTAACTATTAGAACTACCAGAACATCTTCTCAAAAAAATGCGCTAAACAGGCCCTAAATTATAATCTTCTGTCTATTCACACTTCAACATACCCTTAACATGCTATACAATTTTGGTTTAAACCATTAAAATTTAACAACTGAAGTCTGAAACTGATTAAAAGATGTAGAAAAGATACATACATGGTCATGCATGAAATCACGTAGAAGAGTAACGATATAGCTGTCTATTTCAAAGATCCTGTATCAATTGCCTAGTTTGGATTAATTGGCCACGTGGAATATCTACCTTGTGCATGTGAAAAAAAAACACTTATTTTCTGGAATGAAAGGATGTGATTCCTTACCAGCATTCCTTGTGTCATATCATTTTGTTTTTATGTTAATTCAATTATTCTTTTGTTTTATTTGATCTTATATTTATTTAATTTGGGTTGTTGAAGGCTGAGGGCGGCTTAAGTCAATCTAGTAGGTGAAGACCAGATTTTGAGCAGATTAAGACTTCCAAATTACAATCAMTAAATCCAAATAAACCCAATGGGAACATAAGTGGAGAAGTGTAGAATTGCTAGTCAGAGAGTCTCCACTCTCTCTCTCTCTTTGGACGACCAACAAGAGCAAGGATGTAAGTAAAGGATTGGATTTTGTGCASGAAAGAAATTCAGGCCCATGATGGGAAAGAAGAAAGGCTCCATACCATCTTGTATTAAGKCCCCGTTTGTTTTCTGGTATTTAACGGATGATAAATTGGTCGATTAGTAAATTGACTATGATTCTTGTATTCATTTATCGCTATATTGGATCTTAGGGTAATCAAAGATTCCAGAGAGTATCGGTTATTTTGCATGGTTTTTAAAACCATGTCGGTGACCGAACCAGTCAGGAGTCCGGTTACCGGTTCAAACGGTCTGACCGTTCGACCCGAACGACCGGCTTGTTCTGACAAAAAAAAWTAAAAAAWTWAAAAAAAWTTGAAAAACGGTCAAAACGGTTCGAACGGTTCAAATGATTAACCGGCTAGTTCAGTGGTTTTCTGACCAAAATCAACGATTTTGGAGAAAAACAAAACCGGTCAGGTGATTGGTTCCCGGTTTTTCCGTTCCAACCGTCTAGTCCGGTCCGGTTTTGAAAACCATGTATTTTGGTAATTAAAACCTTCATGTTAGGTGGATGAGCAATTTACCCACACGCCAATAATGCTCCTCCCTCTTGCCTCTCTAGACCTTTATCCAAATAACTTGTATCTAGGGGTGCTCACGGTTCAATTAACTGAACCGTGGGGATTTTTCTTGGACCGAACCGATACTATCAATTTTTGGAAAACTGGTAACCGAAACCAGTCAGTTAACCAATTGACCGGTTTAGTTAACTGTCGGTTTGGTTCATCAATTTTTTTATTTTTTATTTTTTATAATATATATTACAAAAATATATAAATAAAAACTATAAATATATATAAAATATTATATTTTAATTAATAAATAATATATCATATATTATAAATATATATATATATATATTTATACATTATGCATATTTATTAATTTATAATATATAAAAAATATAAAAATATATACAAATATATGTATACCGATCGGTTCGATTAATTAGTTAACCAAAATTGAACCAGTACCTTCAATTTTTTTAAAAATACCGAACCAAAACCGAACTGATTGATTTAATTTATCGATTTTTCAACTTCAGTTTTGATCGATTTTTTCAATCGATTCGGTTTTTCGGTTTTTTCGCTCACCCCTACTTATATCGCACAAAAACGCTGGAACTAAATTAGGTAAACATTTGTCTGGATGGACAAACATACTTACCCGGGTAAATAAAAATAAATATTGGGRCCTAATTAGCATACGTATTATTATATCAGCTGTGTAGACATAATAATTACTAAGGGATGCGAAAACAAACAGTGCCAATGCTACAGTACTGTGACAGATGATATTATGCATTGGGTCAAGACCCACTTTATTGTCAACCAGCTTCATCTACTAACTAAACGTCTAAACCTTTATAACCACAAATCTGACCCCTCTCTCCATCCCAACAAGAAAGCAGCTCAAATCTCAATCTCACTAGCTTTTGGTCTTGAAAATATTCCAGACAAAGCCTCATTTGGTGGTACCCCGGTAGGCCCTTTATCCACGAATTCTCGCTTTCTAGGTGCCTCAAGTCTCAAGAGCTAGACACGTCTAGTGGAAACACAATACAAGCATTAATATTGGTGGTGTTGGATTGTCCCACATGGAACAAAGTCTTCATGGTGAAGCAAGCTGAGATAGAACCAGGTGGGATTGTCTTTCTCACCCAAATGTCTTTTCCTTTTCCACTTACGTGGACGTTCATTCAAGTTAGTAGTGGAACAGCCTCCATAGGTCGACAGCCGCTGTACTGCATTAATTTCCAATGGTGGTCGATCGAAATGGCCACCACCCAGCTTCCTTGTTATATCCCTCCCTCGCTAGATATCTAATTCAATTTGTTGATTCAAAAAGCAAAAAGGGTTTCCTGGAAATGTAGTAGAAATTTATTTACATAGGGATCGATCGATTTGCTAGATCCGTGTATTTATACAACTCATCCTCCTTTTTTTTAGCTACGTGATGATCTGAAAGATTAACTAATATGTAGACTAGACACCCCAGATTGACCATGATTTCTCTTCCTAGTTCCTCCTCTAATTTTCACTGTTAAAGTTTGAATTTTCTTCTCTAACGACGTCTGATAGGTGACCCTTTGGATTCTTCATGCTTACTTTGTTTGATTACAGGATTCTTCTCTTCCAGTTCTAACTTTTAACTACTGAATTAAAGTTTGAACCTTTTTTTTACTTAGTCATAATTTTTTAGTTATTGGAGGATATGACAAGTTAACTTGGGACTGTCCATCTGCAACCCAACCCTCTGGGCTTTCCAGATCCCTTCCTGGCTTATTCCATGGTCGCCTGGTCTTACCACTGTCGATTGGAATCTTCTCTTCTTCTTCTTCTTCTTCTTCTTCTCCTCCTAACTTCTTGTACTGTTAAAGGTCGAATATTTCTGGCTTTATGCCTTGCCACCTAATGGATTCTCCTCAACTCGTCTTAACTTGGGCCATTTATTCGATAGATGAGCTTCTGGGTTGACGATGTGCATGTTAATTCATAGAATACAACTGATATGGGTTATTACAACTTATTAAGCTCTTTCCTTCCTGCTAGCTAAGTGCCTGTCTGGGGGGTGCAGAAATTTTGGTTAAGTTGCTTTCATTAAGCTGCCTTGGAGAAGCCACAAAAAGAAACTTCTTGTGAAAGCCTTCTTTTTCTCTTTTTGAAGGCCAACTATTCTGAGCTTTCTGGTTCTAGGGTCGACGGTTTTAGCCACCGGTTTTCTGGTTGAAGGCTTGACCATCCAGTTTGACATTAGGACAGTCTATTCTGATAAAAATTAATAATTAAAATAAAAATATTCAAAAAACTGTTGAACAGGTTGACAGACTGATCCAATGGTTTTTTGCCAAAAACCAAATTTGAGGTAAAATGAAACCGGTTGTCTGTATAATTTACAGGCCAAACGGTCCAATGGACAATTCATAAATATTGCCAAACATTGATCATATGCTATCTGGGTGGGCCCGACTTCATAAAGGAAAGCGAAAGCGAAAGCTCTCCCAAGCTGGTACTTATTAACGTTTGGATAAGCTTTTGCTTTTTGAGCTTTGGGCTGTATAAAATAAAATTGAGACAGAAAAAGTATTTTTGGGCGTTTATACCAAAGCACAAAACGTCATGGGCTCTAGCAGAAGCCACAAATACCAGAAGCTTATCCAAATGCACGATGAATTATTGAAGCTTGAACCTTCTTTTAATGGCGTGAAGATATGAAATTATAACATAGRCCGTCTGAGGACATAGAGCTTATAATGCACCATGTCAGCCATGAAAACGTGAGAGAATATAACATAGACCCTCTCCACCTTTTGGGCTCTTCCTCTCCCCAGTCCCGACTCTGAAACTCACATGAAGACGTGGAGAATATAACTTAGAAAATACCTCCTCTATATTGACCATGTGCACGCTTAACTATAAGGTCTCATTCCATGGTGGTCTATGTCCTACCACCTATTAGTCCTCTTCCCATAACTTCTAAATTTTGAAGTTTGAATTTTTGCATAAGCAAACAATTGAGCCGAAAAGAATAAAAGGTTTTGTTGTAACATGAAATTAGGCTTATTAGGCTGAAGTTGCCACGTGGACAAAAGAATAAAGCTGCAAATACAATAGAATCTTACCTAGGATATGTATCCACTTGTACAGATGTTCCTTCACTAAACGACATGTAGCAGATATTTTTCCGAGTAAAGCCGGCCGGAGACCGCAGTTGCAACGTGTCAAGCCATAATTGGATTAATAGAGTCTATCCATTGCTTCTTCCTTGTCATGCATGTATTTGAAAGATCATCTCRTYCCCACTTGTCCTCATATATGCAACCACTAGCACCCATATGTAGTAGGATTAATATAAGGAAAATAAAATTAATTTTAATATTAGGATCCATTTGCTTTCATAGTCTGAATCAGAATTGGAATCRAAATTGGAATTGGAATTGGAATTGAAATAAACTGGAATGGGATTTCACTTTAAAGGGAAGGGAGAAAACATATTCCCTCAACCATTCTAGCAGGAATGAAAATGGGATTCTAATTCTATCCAACCAAACAGTTGGAACCAGAATGGCCCACTCCAATTCCCGATTCTAGGCCYCTATTCCCACAAACCAAATGARCCCTTAGCTTTTGATAATGGGGTACCAAATGGAAAATTACAAGGTGCATTTAGTCAGYCTTCATGATCTCTAACAAAGAGAGGAATGTCTCTAAGTTGCAGACATTGATATCACTGAACACATATGTGCTTGATAAGCTTTAGACCATAACTCATTCACAGTTAGTGAAAAGTAAGACAACAAACAAATACAACTTTATCACTTTCTAATTCATGTCCCCAAAATCATAATAAGATCATAATGAAAAGAATGTGAAGCAAAAATGAATTGAAGTTTCAATAATTCTAAACAGAATTTCCCTTGTGCCTGGAACTATTAGTGCCGCAGATTCACCACCACATTCAAAGTTTCAAACCACACACACAAAAGGGTGCATGTATCATGATCCACTTGGAAACATTTTTGTTTAATTTCCTCCATTATTAGTATTGTCATTTGAATTTAATTTCCACAGATTTGATTCATGGATTCAAGATCAAATGTATCAAAATCATGGAGATACGCGCACAATATGCAGTCATCATATTGGCAATTTCGTTTTTGTTTGTATTGTGGATGAAAATTCAACTGCATGTGACAGAGCAAAGAACACTTTGTTTCTACATCAAGCATTACTTTAAATCAACTATTTTTAATTAGTAAAGGCTATTCTAGTAGAATGAAAAGGATATCATAGAATTGATTTTAGAGTTTGGAGAATTTTAAAGACTGGCCGGTTCAAATTAGTTGCATCATCTACACAGAAATGAAAAGGACATCGATGCAATTATACAAGGAAAAAATGCATCTGATTTAAGCTCTGGAAGGATATGAATGTACCTTCCATGGAATGAATCATTGTTATCTAGATATTCTTACTCATATAGGTTAGGTTTCCCTAATCTTCCTTGTCTTTTCTTGAGAGAGAGAGAGAGAGAATTGAATAAAAATGATCAGAATTAATTTGATATTGGGAGGTTGCAAAAGCAGTCATTACTTGGTGTAATAGTAAATTCTCGGCTGGGTTGTAAAGTGTGAAAACACAGGTTTGAGACTGAGAGCGGCCACTTTGTTCAAAAATAAATGTCAAATGTCAGAAATAGCCGGGACCAATATTGGATACCTAATTTGCCTTATTGGGAGGTTGAAAATCTAGAGAGGAATAAAACAGCAAACAATTCTGCATGAAAAAAGTTGCATTTTAGATTGACTGTAGAAGGATAAGTGTACCCCATTTCATGACCAGACATCAAACTATAGCAAATGACTTTGTGAATAACAACAAAACATCTTCATTGCTTGAGTCCAAGGCCTTAATTAAGATTCCTCACTTACTACTAAAGTTATATAGCCTCAATCAGTTCTTTTTGGTAGGCAAACAGCATCAATCAATTGGGAACTGGTAAAAGAAGCTTTAGTAGAAAACTAGAAATGCAGGAAGAGCACAATCCAGATGCTTTCAACTGTACACATCCATATATACCAAGGAAAATTGCATACATCTAGTCAATTAAACAGTGTTGTAATGTTTAAAGTGCTAAACTTTTATTGAGGTTCAAAGAAGAAAACCTGAGTCACCAAAAGGAAATATCGTATGAACATCCAAGTTTTCAAAATTATATTGATGCAAGACACTAAAGTTTACAACCATCTGCATCATAGAATGCTAGGGCCCGTTTGGTTCACGGGAATGTATAGGGGTCTAGAATTGGAAACAGAATGGATCGTTCAGATTCCAACTGTTTGGTTGGGTGGAATTGGAATCACATTCCCATGGCATTCCCCATTTGAGGAATGGTCATTCCATCCCCCTCCCTTGAGAATGAAATTCCATTACAACCTATTTCAATTCTGATTCCAATTCCTATCTGAAACAAACAGACTATATATAGGAATAGATCATTCCAATTCCAAGAGGTTTTGATTCTGATTCCAATTCTGGTTCTGAGTGTAAAACCAAACAGATCCTAAAGCCTAACCATATCTGATCATCTATTCCATATGCTTGAAACACAATTGTTCATGTCAGCTTATTCTTTTATATTTACAGGTCAGGGAGGAAAATAGAAAGAGTTCATATTAATTATATACTCAATTCACATGTTTTCTTTTATAGGAACATTTATATATTGACAATGATCTAGCTAGGCTTTATCTTAGCCTTGGTAATGAAAACAAGTACCCCTTCTAATTAGGTAATGTTTGAATTATTAAAATCGATAGAAGCCTTTCTCAAGAGAAGAAAAGGAGAGACAAAAGCTCTTAGGATTCAAATCTGTTTGAGTTGAATTAGAATATGAGCTAAAGTTAGCTTCAAGTCATTTGGTAAATACTCTCTCAAGCTTTGGCTAATATTTGAAGTGATTATTATATTAAATTAAATGGGTTTTTTTTTCTCAAATTCACTGATAATTTTGCTTTCAAATGATTCTCATTAATTATATATTTAGTTTTAACTTATCTTGACATTTGACAAAATAGTGATTGACTATTTACAAAATGGAGACACAAGGGCAAAATGGTCACAAAACTCATAAGCTCCTGTTACACAGTTGAAATCTTAATAATTGTTTTTTAACACTTTTCTAAGATAAATTGTATTTGAATTCATGTATTATCACTATCATCATCATTGCCAGTTCTGTTCCTGTGGTTCTTCTTAGAAGATTATGATATCACATAAAGAAACAGGAAAATAACTGTTGCATTATAAAAGCATCATCAATGTGGACAAAAATCAATCATATTGAAAGATGATGGATTATCAGTAATATAACCCACAAAAAAATGTGGTAACATGCAATGTTTGGGAAAATTCCCTGAATTCTTTTAAATGTTTGAAGGAAGAAATATTACCGCAAATTTGTTTTCTGGTTATTATTTTTAAGGACTTTTGTATGGAAAATAGATGTTTTGATATTCAGGAGCAAGGTTCAAGTTATTGMCCCGATAATCGGTTTTTCTGACCGTTGATCGGGTTCGAGATATAATATAGTTGTAGGTAGATTTCAAAGGGAATAAAAAATAAAAAATAAAAAAAAAAATAGATTTGCTAATAAAAATGGCCGGGACAGAGTAGGATAAATTTGGACAGCCCAAAAGTATATATATATATATATATATATGGGTTTTCATATAATAATGTTTCTAAAAAGCAACTCTTAGCAAATGCTCCCCAATATTTTTGTTTTCCACAGTCGAAAGCTCAAAAAGCAAAAACTTATCCAAATGGAGCCTTAACCTCTCTAAGCAATCAGAAACATGAAAAGAAAAGAGCCCTCTTTGTCAACCGGATTGATATTATCTACTTCCAGGAATGACTTTTGAGTCGCTTTCACAAATTCTTTATCTGCCCCCCGTAACTGAGCAAGGGAACATGACCGGTTCGGTTCTGTCTGAACCGATGTAATTGATCATATCTACCTATACCTCTACTGTCTGCATTCACATACCTGTGTGATTGCCAATGTTTTCTTGCATCCAAAAACTTAACCATTTCTTCTATTGTGTCATCAATTACATACATTTATTTCAACCACTTGCATCCAGAAACGTAGACCATTTCTGACCTTCCTTTTGCCTTAAGAGTAGATCTGTCCATGGCCGGGTTTTGTGTCCAACTTTATACGGTCTTAGGCTCAGGTTTCGGATTGGGCCTATTAGAGTTTTAACAAAAGTCAAGTTCGATCTCGGCTCTTGAACAGGTTTACTATCCAGTCCAAATATATATAAGTACATGTTTGGATAGAATTATTCCTTTTCCCACTCTTGTCATTGGTGAATTCCCTATTCAAACTGATGCTTCTTTTATTTTCTTTCTTTCATTTTACATTTTACAAGCATGAATAATTTTCATCGTTCACTATGGCTGTATTTTGCTTTTTCTTGAAGCTTAAAGGCACATTCATTCAATTTTCAACAAGATTATATCTTGAAATTGAGTATCGACCTTACAAACATGGTTTTCAAAACCGGACCAGACCGAATGGTCAGACCGGAAAAATTAGAAACCGSTCAGGTGATCGATTTCAGTTTTCCCCAAAATAAAAAATTTGTCAAAAACTATTGATTTTGGTCAACAAACTGCTGATCTGAATAATTAACCGTTCGAACCATCCGAACGATTTTAACTGTTTTTTTTTTATCAGAATGGCCGACCATTAGACCCGGTAACCAGATCCCTGACCGGTTCGGTCTCCGGATCGCTTTTAAAAAACCATGCTTACAAATGAAAGAGGTGATACCCGATCTTTAGAAACATAATACTGATTAACATATGTAGCAAGTTTGTGAGATAATCGATTACAACCTTGAGATACAAAGAGCACTAAAACTTGAAAAAAACAAGATCTGCACTCCTTAATTATATGGTGTAATCTTCAAGGAGGGTGTACCGTCTATGTGGGAATTGAGCAGATCCACAATAATTTAAACATCATTCTCAAGATGTAAAGCTTGTAAACCCAATCTTCGAGCCATCCAATAATTATTCGATAATGGTTAACAGGAAATAAAAAAGAAATAGAAAGTTGAGAGAAAATTCTTAAAAGATTTTTACTCAAGTTTTAATTTTTTCTTATTTTTCGATAAACCAAACAAGGCATTAGTGGAAAAGTAGAAGAAGATGAAATCATCACTTGTTTTACTTTGCCATAGTCTGCGTTTGGCCCAAAAATGAAGGGAGTAACCGAGTAAGCCACAGTTAGCCACATAGGCCATTATCAAGCTTGCAGCCTACACCATTTAAAATTTGTGTTTTTCAGCTAAATTTTTGCTCCTTTCTCTTTCACATAGCAAAGTTAATATATTCTTCCAAACAGGCCCTAAATGACTGATATGTACCACAAGAGTTGAGTTGATGGCATCTCTGTGGCAGGGGGCTGGAGCCTGGAGGTGCAGAAAAGATGGCAGCAACCCCTGGGGTGTTGGCTCTTCATTGGAATGCAGATTGTCTTTTCAGTGAGTTTGCACTTTACACAGTCTCTTAACTAATCATTCCGAGTAAGACCTTCATCCCCTCTTAACCCCCAATAATCACTCTCTATCTCTCTCTCACCATCCACAATTTCCAATGGCTAAATCAATCAATCAATCAATCGATCGATCAAAATAAAGAACTTAACACGTGTCACATGTCGAATGAATCTATATCACTGCACAAGGGCCCCACCCAGTATCTAAATCTAAAGTATCTACTAATCCAATTCGTCACTTTGAGTGGGACCCATAAAATTATCGGTCCCACGCCTTTGCATGCCCAACACGTACCCATTAGTCAGACCCTCAGATTATCTTTGTCTCACCCATTAAAAATTTGAATTCTTGATGCATGGGGTGTGAGAGAGAGAGAGGATTCAAAGGCAGTGCCCCAGTAGGCCAGTACAGTAATTTGGTCCAAGACAAAGAGCAGCAACACTCAGTGAGCCAAAAGAAAAAAAGAAAGGGCGGGAAACTGTCGGTTGGTCTGAAACATACTAAATAAAATCATTTTCAGAGGACAATCTTGTCCTCCTGATTTAACCTTATTTACCATTAGCCCCATCCCGTTTCGTAACGGCTGAATTTACTGAACTTATTTGCTCTTCGCTTTGTCTTTTAGTTGAAATATTTCAGAATATGACAATTCTATCCCTTTAAGACAACCACATAACGCCATAAGCAACTCAGTTCAATTGGAGGATAATCATCACAGCCGTCGAAACCGGCAGGCTTTGATAAGCCAATTAAATTGATAGTTCAAACTTCAAAGGCTTAGCATTGATCCAATAGAAGAATGAATTATTGAATCAAAAACCAATTCTATCCCTTCAAGCCTAGCACAGTAACTCTTGAATTGATCTTAATTGTTAAATATTTCCGTAGAGCATTGATTTAAATAAAAACCAATCACGTGAAATTACAGTGTGAGTGCAATCAACCTTGGTAGAAATGAAAAACCCAAATCCAAATCCACAGAAAAAAGGAAATGCACCTGCACCCCATGATTTGGGAATCCACCCAAGTGAGGGATTGCAATATGTGATATGTCTGCCTAAGTGCCTAGTGCCTAGGGATTTGAACTTAAAAATTAAAACTAATTTGGGTTCAACCTCTCAGTAAGGGAAGCACGCCCCTGATATTCCACAATTTCTAAATACTCCACCCCAAATCCATGGATTTCGGCATGATCAGATCTGGTCAACATTTTTTTAATGTGGCCCAAAAAATCTTGCAAATGATGAAGAGCGCCAAACAGCCCTAAGCGTCTTAACAGCAGCAGCAGCAGCAGGCACATGCACAAAGCTGTAGTCTGTAGGTCACAGAGACTAACAGCTCAGTCCACGCACTCCTTTTCAGTATTCAGTGTTTATTAAAATCACCCATTTGGATGTCATTTTAAACATTCTTAATTCCTTATCCTCTGCCACTCTTTCCCTACTTGGACTGGTTAGCCGGTYGATCGGTTAACTGTTTGGTTTTTTTTTAGGTTAATCAAAAAACTGAACTGATCTTTCCATTTTTCGAAAATATCAAATCGATTAGTAGCATTTTTTCAATTCGGTTTTTTGGTTAAATTTAGTTTTCGGTTTTTCAGTTTTTTATAAGCACCCTAATGACATCTCAGAAAAGTGTTTCGCTTTTTCGCTTTACAATTAGACCTGTTCATGGGCCGGCCGGGAGGGCCGGGCTTTCATTCTGTATTAACAGAATTTTTTAAGGCCCGAGCCCGAGCCCGGCCCGACCATCAGGCCTACAATTTGGGCCCAAACCCGACCCTCATAAAAAGCCCGAGCCCGAAATTTAGCCCATACTATTAGCGGTTGAATAGAGAGAGAGAGAGAGATTATAAAGAAAAGAATAAAAATTTTATATATTAAATTATAAATATATATTTTAATAAATATTATATTATTTATATATTTTATATAATATATAAAATACATATTATATATTTTATAAAATATATAATGCTGAGTCGGGCCGGGCCGGTCCGGGCTCGGGCCAGGCTTTTTTGACAAATCCCGAGCCCGGCCCGAAACACAGTCGGGCTTACTATGTTAGGCCCGAGGTCAGGCCCGCGGGCCTAATTACATGACCAAGCCCGACCGGGGTGCGGACCGGACCATCGGGCTACCTGGCCCATGAACAGGTCTATTTACAATTAGACCTGTTCATGGGTCGGGTCGGGCTTTTACTCTTCATTAATGGAAATTTGTTAGGCCCGAGACCAACCCTGATAAAAAACCCGAAGCCCGAGGACTCACCGCCAATGATTGTGTTCGTCAGAGCTGAGTTTGTGGTGACTGTGAGCTGCGACCTGTGATTTTAACAGCAGTTATCAGTTTGCGTTTGAGCAAGAGAGAGAGAGAGAGAGAGAGAGAGAGAACTCATCGCCGTCGCCGGTGCCTATATTCACCGCCTCGCCGTCGTCGGTGTCTGAGATTTGAAAGAGAAGTGAGATTTGAGAAGAGGAACGAGAGAGAGAGAGAGAGAGAGAGAGGACTCACCGTCGGAGTTGTTGCGCCGGTGAACGTTCGCCGCTTCGCCGATTGTATGGCTGCCTGAGAGTGTGAGGACTGAAAACTGTGGAGGATGTGGAGAAGAAAGGTTCAGCTGGAAAAAGAGGTGAAAGAAAGAGGGATATTTGACTAGGGTTTTTAGCTTTAATTATAGGTCAGGCCGAGTCGGGCTCAGGCCAGGCTATTTCGGCAAATCTCGAGCCCGGCTCGAATTTATTGCAGACTGGACTTTTTAGCCCGAGGTTAAGCCTGTGGGCCCATTTGCATGTTCAAGCCCGTCCGAGGGGCAGGCCAGGCCAGGCCGGGCATGAACAGGTCTATTTACAGTGTGTCATAGACTGTGATATAGAAAAGATATGATATCTGAAAAACTTTTGATCAATCAATTGAAATCATAAACGTGGTAGCCAATCAGGTGTTATTTATCAAAATTTATGAGTGGATTTTGATCGGTCAAAACTCTTCCTATACCATATCTTTTCCACATCATAAATTTTTCCTATACACTATTTTGAGGTGTTTTGCTCTATTGCAGCCACATCAGCATTTGAATCTGCTTTTGGCCGTTTTCTCAAAAAAATAGCAACAAACGTAATGGAAAAAAATGCATCATTAAAAAAATTAGGCCAATAACATTTTTGACATTTTTTGCTTCTCCAAACATTGCAGCTAATGTGGTTCCGACATGTGGCAATGGA
Source organism: Nelumbo nucifera (assembly GCF_000365185.1). Next base: position 227,001 of record NW_010729358.1, on the reverse strand, counting down.
ACCAAATACATCCCAAACATTGTCGCCTCTTTGTTTGGCACCGGTGCGATTCATAAGCGATTCATTTTTTAAAGAATCACCTAACGGTCGAAATTTAAAACATAAAAAATGTATTTTATTAAAATATGTTCTCTTGGTAATGACAAATGGATTCATCTATAAGTTAACTCTCCAATAGACTTATTTTCCTTGTTACTGAATAAAAACTAACCCATTAAGAAAAACAAAAGGCATAGAAACTAGACTAAGAACCAAGGGAGCACCCATCAAAGTTGAACTCTGTCTCATACACTCCACGTGGCTTTCCTTCCAATTAAGAATTGATGTTGGACTAACAATTTATAATTAAATTTATACGCCAATTAGTAGGACCCMAACTAATGAAGTAGGATTACCATGGTTACAGAAGAACGATGCCAAAACAGAGAATTGGGGCAATTCCAGGAACAGATATTTCATGGAGCCCACAGGGTTCTTGACTTCTTGTACAGCTCAAAATAGGTTTAGTAACATCTATGCTTAGATTTAAGTAGTTGGTTATTTGCTTTTGGACTTTGTTCTTAGGGATATAGAAATTTCCATTAGTTTTTTTAGATAGATAGAGAAATTAAAATAGAAAAAAGGATTTACTAGTGCCACTTCCCCCTCCATATTTCTTATCATACAAGAAGGGTGGGATATTAGTAAATATAACCAAATAAAGGTGATTGTTAGGAGTGGTCACGAGCCGAGCTCTTCATGAGCTATTTGAGCTCGGTTCATGAAAAGCTTGGTTTGGCTAGGTTTCAACTGAGTTTTGAGTCAAGCTCGAGCTTAATAGAGCTCGGCTTATAAGGCTCGCGAGCCGAGCTCATATATATATAACATTTTCTTAAATCGAACTCGAGCTTACGAGTTTTTGACTCAAGCCGAGCTCGAGCTCAAGGTTCTAGCTCGAACCAAGYTTGAGCCTTGTACTACCTTGGTGAGCCAAGCTCAAACCTCGTACTATTCGGCTCGGCTCGGCTCGAATCCACCCCTAGTGATTGTAAATGAGATTTTTAGAGAACTCCACAAATATTCAACTATCCTCCATATATGGCTTTACTAGAAACTTAGAACTAAATACTATATCTAGACCATGGTAATAAGACTTGATAGAGAATGGACCAGATTTAGAACATACCCAATATCTGGAATCTTGAGTAAGAATATYAACTGAATGAGATTGAAGCAGAACCAATAGTTCTGACACCTAGGATAGTTTCCAGTCATTAAAATTTCGCTTGAATTCTGGAGAACAACCAATAGAACCTTCTTCCACCACATACACCAAAATACTCCTGTTGCCACTTGGAAACTGATGAGGGGTAATTTGGCCC
>NW_010729358.1:201147-220669 GCF_000365185.1 Nelumbo nucifera | reverse complement strand
CTAGGTGTCGAGCTGACTGGTGGCGAGCTGGATTGATTGTTGAGCTTCGTAATTCTTTAGAGACCTGCAAGGAATCAATGTCAGAGGACCCGGGGTGGCTAACCCGGCGAGGTTGCTCCGATGCTTAAATCAGTACTTTCATAATAGACTGCGAGCTAAAAAATCATAAAGTATGAGAGCTAGAATATGCTTAAATGCCCTCCCATGTCATTGGGGTTGGTGCCTTTATATAGGCATTGCTTGGCGTGGGCTTCATGCACCGTATCCGAGATTTCCACGAGGTCGTCTAAGTGGTTCGAGATTCCCGGAGGCAACCGCCATGCACGTTGACCACCCTCYAGAATGTTCGATACGTGGACCAACTTCCAAGGATCGTGGGAGTGTTGGGATATGCGTGTCGAATTTGTCGGCGAGCACGTCTCGTAGGTCGCCACCTAGACCTCAGTCAGGCTAACACGCCCTCGAGGGAGGTCATTCCTTGCGCCGAGGTAACTTCGGCCAGTGACGAGGTGCTGCAGGTCAGCCCTGAACGAGGTGCTTCTAGCCGACCTGAGTTGTGGTTGAGGTCGCTAGTTCAGCATAAAGGCTGGCCACCAGGTCGGCGTCAGTGCCAGGTTGCCAGGTCGGCGCCTGTGCCAGGTTGCCAGGTCGGCGCCTGTGCTAGGTTGCCAGGTTGGAACACCATCATCTTGGCTAAGTTGTTACCTAAGTGGTTCCGGGTGTCACCTAGTTGTTCCGAGATGCCACATGTCACGATGTCATTGGAGGGCCAAATCCGCCCTCATCAATTGCCCCCACTCCCGAGCTGAAAGTAACTCGACGGAGGGAGTAGATTGCTCCTTTTGGCATGGAATGACTAATTCGATGAGCTTGTAAGCATCGATCCAATTTGCTTCTCAAGTCGGAAGAGTCCAAGTGTTTGCAGCCTTGTGCAGGACCTCACCATCTTTATTTTCGGGGCCCGAGAGCGAATTCATCTACTCGAGCAGCGGTGGAGCAAGTACCCCAAGGACATCTACCTTATTGAGGATGTGACCATCAAGAGGTTCTGCGATCCAGCTAAGTACCTCAAGAGTGAAGCTCCTCATGCCATTCTTAAGAGGGGGTTCTGTGTGACTGCTCTATCAGGTTGCTCCACCTAGGTAGATTTCGGCGCAGCGTCCTTCGAACTGGTCCCAGCCAGTGAGTTTGATGCGGAGCTTGCAACCGAGGTGGAGGTCGGCTATGAAGAAATCAAGTTTGCATCCATCATGGTGCTGAGAGCGAATTAGTCTTTCCTTTGTTTTCTCGTGCTGAATGCAAACTGCTTTATGTTTTGTCCATGCAAAAGAGGCGACTGGGTCTCACGTGGTGCCGAGGTCTTTTATCAAATCGGTACCTTAGGCCCTTAGGCTCTGGGAGCGACTCGYAGTCCACTCTCCTTACCCTTGATTTTTCCCATGTCGAAGAGGCAACTGGGTCTTATGTGGTGCCGAGGTCTTTTATCAATTCGGCACTTTGGAGTTACGGCTGCGCTGCATCAGCCTCGTTAGTGACGCCAGTCACCTACTCCTACAAAAAGCTACTGGGAGCTCGACCTATGGGGGAAACACTACTGACTTTTGGTCACCAGCWCGCGCGGGAGCCCTTGAAGGATCAACCGGCAAGGGCGTCCATGCAGTTCATTGGCTGCCAACTCCCGCGAAAGCCACGAAGAGCTCATCTTGTAAAGGGTACCTCGCAAAGAGGATTAATGAGGCTTTATCCGAGTTGAAATAAAGTCGGTAGAGCTGCTTAGTCTATTGGCCACTTCCTGCTTAGTCTTTGAGTTCATAAAAAATGGAAATTAGAAAGTGAAAGCTTTAGTTTCTAAAAGGTGAGAACTTAGCTTTCTGGAAGAAGAGGACTTAGCCTTTCAGAAGATGAGAACTTAGCTTTTTGTAGCGTTTCCCACAGACGGAGCCAATTGATGAATCAATTTTTTGTGCTAAGTACCTCGTCATTCGGTCTGCTTCCATGTGGCCGATGACTCAGAGGCCGAAGTGGAGAATTTTGTTGGGTGAGGACCTGGATGCCGAGCTGGGAGTGGACTAGGTGTCGAGCTTACCAGGCCRAGCTAGGGGCAAAGGACTCGGGGTGGCTAACCCGGCGAGGTTGCTCCGATGCTTAAGTCAGTACTCTCATAGTAGACTACGAGCTAAAAAAATCATAAAGTATGAGAGTTAGAATATGCTTACTTGCCCCCCCCCCCATGTCATTGGGGTTGGTGCCTTTATGTAGGCATTGTTTGGCGTGGGCTTCACACACCGTATCTGAGATTTCCGCGAGGTCATCTAAGTTGTTCAAGATTCCTGGAGGCAACCGCCATGCACGTTGAACACCCTCCGGAACGTTCGATACGTGGGCCAACTTCCAAGGATCGTGGGAGTGTTGGGATATGCGTGCCGAATTTGTCGACGAGCACGTCTCGCAGGTCGCCACCTAGACCTCACTCAGGCCAACATGCCCTCGAGGGAGGTCGCTCCTTGTGTCGAGGTCACTTCGGCTAGTAACGAGGTGCTTCTAGCCAACCTGAGTTGTGGTCGAGGTCGCTAGTTCGGCATAAAGGCTGGTCGCCAGGTCAGGTCAGTGCTAGATTGCCAGGTTGGCACCTGTGCCAGGTTGCCAAGTCGGCGCCTATGCCAGGTTGAGACACCATCATCTTGGCTAAGTTGTTGCCTAAGTGGTTCCGAGTGTCACCCAGTTGTTCCTAGATGCCACGTGTCACGATGTCATTGGAGGGTCAAATCCACCCTCATCAGAGATAATTTTAGAAATAGTGGGAGATAGTGGGAGAGATAGTTTAGGAGTAATTTTAGAAGAGATTATTTAGGTTATTGGAAAAATGCATCTTATTGGTTGTTTAAAAATGACATAGAATTAAAAAATAAAAAAATAAAAAAAAATAGATAAATACTTTTTATCAAAGGAGAGACATGAGATCCCGTTCGGAGGCTCGCAGCCCTAATTACCATTTTTTCAGAAAACGCAATGTAAACAAAAAATGCAAAAAGCTGACGTATTAATTTATCGAAACGCAACGATGTCAGAGAAACGCGCTTTTCAAGCAATCGATGCTACGGCCACCTCCTACGAAGCCTACAGCATCTACAGCTCTAGACCTCTAGTCCCAGACTCCCAGAAAAGCCCACAAAACCCGAATGACTAGACTGGTCGAGCCGGACGCATCAATGAACTACGTACGGTTCAACCGTGTATAGATGTTTACAGGTGCAAGTATTGGAATAGATCTGGACCGTTAGTTAAAGTAAAAGGGAGGGTCCCACGCGCTGACATGAAGTGATTGGGCAATCTAGGGGATGCCCAGGAGCACGTGCAACGTGTACGTACGGCCTTTGTCTCCACACTCCAACAACTCACTCGTAATCTCTTCGCGATATACTCCCCGTCCCCAGTACTAATCACCACCTTYTAAATTTTCACTTATTATTGTAAAAAAATTTAAATTTTCAATTATTACTGTAAAAAAATTAATTAAAAGAAAATACAAAAAAAAAGAAAAAGAAAGAGAGAGAGAGAGAGAGAGAGAGGTACGGAGGGTGTTTGTTCGAGAGAAAGAGAGAAGTGTGGCAGAGCGGAGATTTTGACCCCTTTTGTGAGCAGCGCGAAGCCCGATGCCTCTCTCTTCGCACTGTCTGGGGTTAGAATCCGTTAAATGACCGAACTGCCCTTCTTATCTCTTACGCTGAAGAGTGAAGAGACTCTGTGTTCTCAAACATCTGATTCAATAGTGCCACGTGGACGGTAGACCTTGCATCATTGGATCAGATCGTGGTCAACGTTCTCTGTTGACATACCCCTTTCTCTCTCTCGTTCTCTCTATTTCCACATCTCTCTCTCTCAAGTTCCTCTCCATTAAGGCACTAAACCAATTTTGCTTTGCCGTATTGGTTCTCTTTTTTTTTTTCTTCTGTTCTTAAAAAGAAGCAAATGACTTTTGTATAAATAAACAGAGCAGGGAAAATTAAATAGAGCAAAGAAAGGTTAACAGAAGCTCACACCAACGCATCTTCTTGTGCTTTTCTCTTCTTTTCATGGCTTCTTCCCTCACTGCCCCCCTTCCCCACTGGCCCAGTCCCACTGCAAAAGAAACAAAGACCCCAATGGAGAGAGAGAGAGAGGATGAGTGAGTGGGTCTGGTAATCTTTCATCACAAGGTTTCTTCCTTGGGAACTCACGAGAAAAAGAGATACAGAAATCACAAGAGCGAAATAATAGAAAAATTCAAAAATCTTAAAATTGCTTTATCTATCCTTTAGCTGTACTGTACACTTCTTATTCTCCGATCACCATTTTAAATCTCTCACTCGGAAGCGTTTTTTTCTCTATTTTCCCGTATCATCTCCCGAAATCTTCACATTTCCTGGTTACCCAAAAAAAAAACGAAAAAAGAGAACCCAATAAAACAAAAATAAGATTCCAATCCTCCCGCCTGTTTCAAACATATACAGATCCTCCCGACCCGAACAGTTCATGTACATGGCTGATCTCCAAAATTCAGCCATGAAGGGAACTCCCCAATTATCCGCATATCATCGCCACCAGCAGCGCCACCAATCAGTCCCAGAAATGCTTTGGGCCAATTACAAGCCACCACCTGGGACCATCTGAACCCTGGTTGAAGCTCCGAGGGATATGACCTGCAATTTGATTGCTGATCGATGGATCATGTTGTTCCCACCCGTGTTACTCTGTTGTTGCCCTCTTCTTCTCAGCTACCTGTCCTCTATGAATATTCTGCGTATAAAATCTCGGAACCTCTTTGAATAGAGCTTTGGATCAACTGCGGATATGGAGGTTGGGTCGACCTGCAAGGACTTGTATGCATGCTCTAGCTTCTTGCTGATATCGTAATCCTGGAGAATGTCAATGATCCCGAAGTAGAGGACTACTTCATAGATCTCACCAGTACCTCGCAAGGGTGTCAAATTGCCACCCCCACTTGGGTTAAACTGCTCAAAATCACTCCTTCTAACCACCTGCTCTGCTCTTGCCGGCATATTTGCACCTAACCGAACCAGCGGCTTCCTGCCGGAACAAAACGCCCTCAACATCAAAATAGAAACCCAACTTCGAAACCATTATGCATGATCATCTCCAAGAGAAATTATATAATTCAAAGCAAGGCTTAATCTTTTCCTACATAGCAATTATTATGTTTATCTCTTGTTTCCTTTTGTTTCCAATTTGGGATGCATGGACAAGTATACAATCGTATATTCAGTAATTTTAAGTTATTTAGAATTATTAGGTCACAAACCACTCAGTTTGAATCACTATTTGCTAAAACTTGAAAGATACAGACATTAAGGATTAATTCTTTAACAAGAGATTGAGATTAAGCCAACTGAAAATCAAACTAAACTTTGTTCTYATCCATGAAGGAAAGATCACCTTGTACATACCCCACCCACAACTGTTGCATGAAAACCAACCCCAGTTTCACCAAGACAATCCAAACCACTTTAAATTATTCCCAACACCATCAAACTCAAATGGGAAAATGATTGAAGAATCTAAACCTAAGGTAGGAAACTCCAACCACAAGATGTGGTAATGGTCGGCAGTCTTTGTGATGAGAAATATTCTTGGATGATAGAAACAGCAAAGTGAAGGACCATTTGTTTTGATAAATAGCAAAAAAACAAGACCAAGTTTAAACAAAAAGACTTGCTTCCATAATTTCAAAAAGGTGACTTGTAATTTACGCCCAGAGTGGACGAACAAAAATTTAGGAAGAACAAAGACAATCAACTGAAAAAAAATAAAAAAACATACCGGCCAGCCGGAATCCGGCTCATATCTTGTGGTGCTGCTTCAAAAAACTGGCATCCATTCAAACCCTTTTGGTCTTGATATGAATCCATCTTGCCTGAAATCAGCAGAATCACATCCATTTTAAGCCATGTTTTTAACTCAGACATATCTACCACCATCAAATATCTAAAAGAATCCAATAAAAAAGAAGGTAAAAATTGGTTTTATCCTTACAGGAAGTCATAGTTAATGGAGAGAGCAATGTCTTTTCATCAGAGTATTCGTCACAGAAGTGAAGACCAACCAAAAGACTATAATCCATTATTCTCTCAGCTTCCAAGAACTCACAATCTCTATCAATTTGACTGAATAAAACCAGTGAACCAATGTCATCTCAAGCACCATATAATCAGATCAATGAAATAATGAATAAAGAAAAAAAGAACTTATATTCAATCCACTTACAAATTAAATGAGATATATTCTTACTAACCTAATGAGCTCATCAAACCAAGACCGTTGTAGGCGAAAGACAAAATTGAGATCAAGATCCTTAAGGGTGGTTGTCTCATCGATTTCCCCCTCAGGCTTGTCAGTTGTTCGGCCATGRGAAGACCCTTTGAGATCAAACCGCCTATGGATGCGATACTCAGAGCAAAATAAATTTCCCATCACAATGAAACGAGTCTGATTTCCAACCAACAAAGTGCAGTATTAAAGAAATGAATTATGAGTTGAAGAAACTGCTTAGCTAAACCAAACCCATTTAATTCTAACCTTCCAAGCATACCTTCTGGCCGCCCACAGGTTTTACACAATGCACACCAAAGAACTTAGTGACCAGGGAGTTCTCATACCGACAAACATGTTGGTAATAGCTTGGAAGCATTCTAAGAAGCACCTGAATATGGATTACCAAATTGCAGTTACAACCAATCATCTCGCCCTTAATTCTGCAATTGAAAAGATTTTTTTGTTTCTAAGATTTAACGGATTAATAGGTCAGAGAAGGTAGGTAACTGACCTTGACCTCAGATTTCTTCACGGTCTTAATCATGAACCGATCATCCTGTGTAAGATAAAAGAAGCTTCCACTCTTCCCTGGGGAAGAGAGCTCTCTCAGCGCATCATTTCCACAAATGGCTAGCATGTAATCCGCGGGGTCGATCTGGAACAACTCTCTCAGATGTCTGAACACCGAATCAAACACAATCAACACCATGAGAGACGGAAATTTAACAGAGACGAAAGACTCCGATGCTTGAAACCAGAAGACTACATCCTATTAGATTCAAATTCATCATGAATATTCAAACAGAAAGCAAAAGTTCTATTGGGTATCTTCTAAAAAAATAATTGGTACCTGAACACCATGGGGCAGTAATCCTTCCACCTGAACTCCACGGACTGATGAGGGGGCGTAACCTTTGATCCTTCCGGTGGAAACCTCGTCCAGAACTTCTCCCTGGGATCGAAATCACCAGGCCTAAGGTTCCGGAGTATCGACGCAGGCTTCCCCACGGAATACCTAAAAAGATGACACGACCGTGATTCAAGAATCGTACCAACAGCAATGGGAACAAAATGAGAAACACTGACCAATCCATTCAACAAGCTACCTGATACCCAGTTGGAGATTAAGCATCAAATCATAGTTCTTATGCCCCTTCGATATCGTCTGCCCGGGTTTCTTAACCTCGCCGGTGAAACAACACGGACTCCTCCGCCGCAAGGCAGCCACTCCCTGATCCAAGTTCGTTCCGTCTCGATAAAACATCGAGGCTTCCACATTATCGATGATATCACAAGTGATATCACCAGCTTCCCCATCTGATTCCCAAATGCAAATCCGAGGAAAATTCCTCTCGGCCAAGCTCCCCCTTGCACCATCGACCGAAGACCTCTTCCTAGTTGCCAACAGAAAGTTTTCTTCAATCAATGGACTCCTCTGATTACAACTCTGATCCTTAACGCTGCCGGGATAGAACGTACCATTGAGTTGCTGGTTTTTGAGATCCTTACCCCAACTACCCACATAGCAGCTCCCGTCCGGCCACGTGAAAACCCCATTTCCCTTCGGAACGCCGTTATCCCACTGGACATCGTACCGATTCCCATTAGCCCAAATCAAAACCCCTCTTCCGGACATCACACCGTTCTTCCATTCTCCGACGTATTCATTCCCGTTCTTCCACACGTACCTCCCATGCCCCTCCTGTAGATTTTTCCTCCACGAACCCTCGTAGAAATCACCATTCGCGTACCTTTTCTCACCAAACCCATGCTTCCGATCAGCATTCCATGATCCCCGGTACGTATCTCCGTCAGAGCCGATGAAGGTACCAAACCCGTCCATTCTCCCACCCTTAAATTCGCCTTCGTAGGTGGCTCCAGATGGCCATGAGAACTTTCCCTTCCCGGAAGCCTTCCCCCTCCGCCACTCCCCTTCGTACATACACCCATCCGTCCAGAGATACTTCCCGGTGCCGTGAGGCACGTTCCCGGCAAAACTCCCCGTGTAGAGATCTCCATTCGGCAGCACCTTCTCGACGGTGGCGCTTGTGGTGGCGCCAGCGCCACTGGTGGGTACGGCGAAGGCAGCAGATGCGATTGTAGTAGTCGGCGCTACCCTCCTCGTACCCGCCTGAGATCGACTTCGGCCGACGACGAACGGCGCTGGAACCACCACGGCAGTAGCCGTGGCTGCCACCTCGGGCTCCTCTTTACTATATTCCTCAGATTTCTTCTTCTTGTTGCCGCTGTTGGTGTTATTATTGTTGATTCCTTCATTAACCAATGAAGTCTCTTGCATTTTCGATTTCGCCACTCAAACTCGCCGGAAACTCGCCGGAACCTGCAGCTTCACCAGCATTTTCCCGGCGACTTCTCTCTCTAGATTCTTTATCTATTTTTACTTCGTTTTTCTCTCTCTCTACTCAAGTCTTTTGCCTCGAGCAGCAGCTGAGAATCCTACAATCTACATACAGAATCAGAGAAGATAGCCAAAGCAACGAGAGAGATACCCAAGAACCCAAAAAGAAAGAGAGAGAGAGAGATTTATACCAGAATGACTATAATGCTCTTAACTTTTGAAACAATTCCTCAACAGCATCTATGATTTCATGATGACGTGACGAAATAGCCTACGGACTGGGAAGCTATAAAAATAATAAAAATGTAATTTAGGAAAAAGAAATTACCCCTGCAAAACCACAAAAATTAAATTACAAAATTACAAAAGTTCCATTGCAGAGGTAAAGCTGCGTTTGGATGAACGGTGGACCCGTGACATGTTGGAAGGTTTGACGATTCTGTCTCTTTCTCTCTCTCTGGAATCTATATTTCCTTATGTTGGTAAAGTTATGTTTRGGAACTTTATTAGTTTAATCGATTTTTTAGGGCTTAAAATGGAAGTATAAAATAAAATCCTTATTTAATATATGGAATTATTCTCTTGATTTTAGGTTAATTGTGGGGAAGTGTTTCTTATTCTTGTTTGGTGTCTTCATTTTGTCAAATAATCTATTATTTTGGCAGATAAGATTTATACCATTATTCTATAAGAATTTAATATCATCTATTTAGACCATTTTTTTAAGCCCATTTATTTAGACCATTAAGTTCACAATGAGATGCTGACAATATACTAAAATAGAAGCCCTTGTCAATCAATTTTCATCAAAAAAAAAAAAAACTATTAGGTGAAATGTTGAGATCAATCATTCATCCTTAATGAATCATTGTTGTGTTTGGTTTGGTGGGCTCATGTAGCAACTTCTCCATGCCAAAGTATATTGAATTTCAAACCGGTTCAACCACCCTCTAACTATCATAGGTTAAAAGTATCGACGCGTATCACACAGTATCATATAATATATATTGATTTTTTAGGATCACTATGCTAAATATAGAGAATTAGAATATTTTGATAAATTTGATCATTAATAAACATGTTAACATATTCATGCATAAATATATTTTGTTAGAAAATTAAAAAAAAAAAAAAACCAGTCGGTTGACAGGTTTAGTGCTCAATTTTGTATCGAATGTATCAATCTTTTGAACCATCTTTACTGAGGGTTGTGTGATGATAGTTAAGTGGCCAAATCGAATGACTTATTGCTTTGTCTTTTAGTGAATGCCATTAGTAATAAGTCATTCAATTCAGCCACTTCAGTACATAACATATAAAGGCTTTTTTTTTTTTCACAATGGCTGAAGTGGCTGAATTGAATGGCTAATTTCTCCATCTTTAAAGAGCTCGGTTTTAATCATTAAAGAGGCTCCTTAAAAATTTATTCACTAAAATACAAAATAATAAATCAATTCAATTCAGCAGCTTCAGTGCATATAATAATATACTTAAAAATTTTTTTAGGTGGGTATTTACTATTTAGTGGTCCATGGGCTTACCGTTCAACTATTTTCTTATAAAATCAAGGGCCATTATTTAATTAAATTAATTAACTGGACCAGCTAATTAATTCAAATTATTTATTTATTATTTAAGCCTTTTAAGCGGAACGAGTCGACTTCTTCTGGTTGAATTTGTTAAGTTTTGAAACATGCGGGGGCGATCCAAACGGTCGCTTTTACAGTTGGGCCGGGGGAGACTGAGTTGGCACGTTTAATGGGCCCACGGGCTGGAGTTTTAGCTGTCGTGGGCCCATGTTCGTATGTCCCTATCGAAATGCTGCGCACTTCTTTCGCTCTCCTTCTGTTTTGTTCCTCCGATGGCCACGTGTCGGTCGGAATCGATGCCGAAGATTCGCGGTAAAGATCGGCTCGTCAAGTCACGCGCTTGCTGGGCCCACCGCCCCATGTGATATCACTCCGACCCGGTACACTACACTCGTATTTCCAACACGGAATTCGTTCTCTTAATTACGTAAATGCCCTCCACAGTGTTGTTAAATATCAGAAGTTGTGTAAAGCCTGGCGCTGCTTGGCACGCTCCAAAAGTGTTGGGCTGAGGGGCAGAATTGTCATTTTATGGGTGATGTCATTTTCGACTTTTCCCGGGTGCAACGAGCCGCGAGGAGTCTCCACGTCACATTTTTATGATCCTAGAGAGACGTTTTTCATAGGGTCTGTTTGGATTATTAAATTACAATGTAATCAAGGAGAATGTTCCTYGACACTTGCAAGTTACAAGCTTGAGTTTGTTCTGGCCTTCTTTCTTGAAGGGACCACAATTATTTGGGATCACAAGATTCCTGACCCGACCCGTTTCTGTATTTTGCTCGGATTCTTCTATATGCTTCTCAATCAAATGTATTGACCCATCACAAACCTGAAATAGATCAAGGGGACCACTGTATTTCGATATTATGAATCCTAACATTACTTGTTTTGTGGATTGCCGACCCGGATCCATATCTGAATAACATGATCCATTTTTGTCGAGTTTGGGTTTTTTAGTCAATGGGTACACAACAGGGGTGTTCATGTTTCGGTTAACTAAACCGTGGGGTTATTTTTTTAACCGAATCAATCTAATCGGTTTTTTAAATATCCAAATCAAAATCGAATTGATGCAATTGGTTAATCGGTCGATTGGTTAACTGTGGTTCAGTTTTTCGGTTTTTTTATGCACTCAAAATTAAAAAAAAAAGGAAAAAACCTTCTCTCTTGCAATTTCAAGAGACCGTTGGTCAGTCGGAAGCCATCTTTCGGTTTGAGCTTTTTCCCATTGGGGAAGACGAAGAGAGATGAGATACTAAGAGAGTAAGAACTGAGAGAGAGTGACTGAGAGAGATGAGAGATGAGAGACTGGGAGAGATGAGTGACTGAGTGAGAAGAGAGAATGACTGAGAGAGAATAACTGAGAGACCATTACCCGTCGATCGGTCGGAGGCTGTCCATTGCTGTCGGTTTGGGCTTTTTCCCGTTTGGGAAGATGAAGAGAGATGAGAGGTTGACAGAGTGAGAATTGAGAACTAAGAGAGAAAGGGATTAGGTTTAGGTTAATTCGAAGAAAGAAGAAAGAAGGGGTATAAGGGTATTCGATTTTAAAAAATATAAAAATAAAAGTATAATATATAATACAATATATATTAGTATATATATATTTCAGTCAGTTCAATTAACTGTGAGTTTTTTTAAAAAATTAACCGAATTCGAACTGATCAATTCGATTAACCGATTTTTCGATTTAATTATGATCGGTTCAGTTTTTCATTTTTTTTTCTCACCTCTAGGTACAGCCCGATCCTAAATCAAATTCCACATTTAATTAGGGTTGTTAAATGGATTGGGTCGAACAGAAGCGAATTAACTAAATTGTTTAGGGTTTGGGTCTGCAATATGTCTCCCAATTATAATTAGATGATGATGTACATCAGCATATTACAAATATACCCCCAGTTAAATACCTATTATTTTYTGTCAGCTTTGGTTTATGCTAATCCGAGAGGTCAAGTTGGTTTCAGTTTGGTCTGTATAAATCGATCAAAATCCATTCGATCTGATTATATATATATATATATTTAAATTTAATTTTTTTAATATAAAAAATAGAAAAATCTCATATTTGATCATTTAAAATATTTTTTGTTTTAAATTTTATTTTTTCAATAATATCATTGCAATTATTAATTTTGTTGTTCTAAATTTTTTATCAGATCAAACCCTGTTTTTTAATTTAACAAATTAGTTCTGATATATTTTTTGAATTCACCTATCAAATCGAGCCGTATTGATAATTCTTCAATCCGATTAAGTCGGTTCAGTTGGATGAGAGTACCGACTAAAGCCTGTGAATCGGTGTATGAATCCATAGATGTATGAGTAGATAAAATTGTAACATGGAACCTGGATCTTGTATCCTAATACCATGACATATGAAATGTCAGAGCTGTAGGGATGGGCAAACGAACTTCAGAATAGAGCTCTCACCTCTCACCATCTTATGGTCCCCCCTCCTTCATTTGGATTCAATGAGTACAAGCTTGTCTTTAGAGATTCTTACAGGAGCCAGTGGGTCCTACAACAACCCGATCGTAATTGGTTCTTGATGGTTCAACCCACATGGTTCAAAACACCCAACCCAACCCATTTTGATTAAACCCAATTTAAGCCCAACCAAGAACACTTAGCCCACAAGCCATTACAGCCATGCTAACCACAAAACAATGAAGACACCCCAACCATTAAATCAGCATCCCTTGGCTTTTTTGTTTCTTAGCAGGCTGGTTCTTTCCAAATGGTTTGAAGCCGGGCTGGTTCACATGGTTTGATATCCGGTTGGCTCGATATTTTCACCCCTTGCTTAAAACCTAAAAGGAGTTTGTGTTCCATTTAATGGTTTCTTTAACACAAATTACTTATGGCCAAATTCTTTAATACAACTTGAATTTGTGGGTTACTTAACCCAGCCCTTAGAAGGAAGGTAGTCGTGTACTTGAGGACAAAGAGAAGTTCTTAATTAAACAAAACATGGTTAATTCCATTATTAATAGCTCTTGCTTTTTTAGGCTCTAGGCAAAGGTAGCTTTTTGGCTCCTTGGCTTAAGGCCCTGTTTGGGAGCGTTTCTGCATTTAAGAGGAGCTGCTACAGAGAAGCCGCTCAGGTTGAGTAGGTGTGGTCCGGATAAGCTACTTAAAGTATATTCACGTTAGAGTTGTTAAAACAGCATTTCAAAAGTTGCTTTTCGGCTTTCTGGATTTTTATCAAACATATCAGAAGCCACTGCCGGAAAACCCTCCCAAACGGGCACCGAGTACAAGTATGACTCAAACAAGAACTTGGGGCTTTGAACAAAAGCCACTACAAGGACCAAGGTCCAACATTCTGTTACACTATAACAATACCCATTTAGGATTTAAGACCCGGGTCCTATCCGGATCCACTCAAATATAGACAAAACCATTTTTTTTTTCTATTTCTGCAAATTTGTCTTTGCAGGTAGAGAGTTGTAGCTCCCCATTTGGGCAATTGATTATAAACCACATATATATTGCCCTAACTTAGATGTGACAAGACATGAGCCTGATATTGGGGTCCATAAATGGGCAAACATGGAACCGACCCCCTTGCACTCTCACAGCAAGAAAGATATATTCTAACCCTAAAAAGCTTCAAGCAAGAAGAAAAATTATATTTTCATATGGAATGGGCTTTTGTTGGTTAGATTGATGATCATGCTGCTGCTAACATCAGTTTCTATCAATATCAAAGAAGAAGAAAAAAAAAATAATAATGGAATTTGGATCTACTTGGTCCTTCACTAAAACATGGTTACTGCTTCTACAAAAAAAAAAAAAAAACATGGTTACTGCATCCACAAAGCTTGACAAATCAAGTATTCATTATAATATTTTATACATGAATTAGGCCAATAAACTTAGTAAGTCCAGCTAGGTATGACTCATGTTTGCACATTTTATTATTAGATGTGGCAACCCAAGATGGATTCACATTCACTTGATTTCTTGGTACCATCTTTTGTTGATCTTTGTCCAAGTTCTTCTACTATTATGATGAATTAATTAAGCTAGCTTTTAGCTTGAACTAAAAGAAAAGGGATATATCTAGATCTATTTGCTTGAAACATGCATGAAAAGGACTAAGCAAAAGTTAGAAAAATAAAAATGTAGCTGAGCAATAAGGATAGAGTACTTTAATTATCATCAATTATCTTTTGAAACAAGAGTAGAAATCAGCAACTTTGGAACATATCATACACCTCTGTGTCTTCTTCTTCAATTCATCATCTGTATTATCACCTCTTGCCTTAACCACAAAGGTTGAGCCTTGGGATTTTCTTATTTAGCTTGATGTCATTTTGACTTAATTACAAGATAATTTGTCCCAAAATTAATAATGAACCACCTATTTATGATTTTCCTATTAATCTAATCTAGACACCTTATCTTGTTATAATAAACACTTCCTTCCAAAAATAAAACTAATCAATATACCTTTTGGCTAACTCCCACTCATTATTCTTCAAAACAAACAAACAAACAAATAAATAAATAAATAGATTCTAACTCATCTATAATCTATATCAGTGCATGGGCTTTCATTTGGTTTGGATAAGTGGTCCATGTTAATTCTGATTAGAGACTTTAGCAATCAGAAACTCAGAATGGATGGTAGGTTTCCCTAGCCTATATACAATAGAAATTAAAGCATTGTACTTTATATGCATATGCATTAATTGGACATCCATCCAAAGGTGATTTAATTTCTCTATTGTAGATATATGGGTCCTCCAAAAGGGTTATTTATATGACGCTAGACATGCTTTAACAAAAGAAAACTTGATACTTGCTATAAGTACTATCTCTCACCAAAATTTGAGGGTTTATCTTTCCTCCCAGTTTATATACTTATTCCCCCAAAACTTTTGAGATTTTATTTTCAACTTTGTTCCACCTTCTCCTCACAAACTGTCATCACTTTATTCTAAAGATAGAGAAAAGACATGCAACTATGTCAAATGAAGGAAAAAAAAGGCTAAACAACACTCTTCTCCAAGGTTTTTTAAGTAGTACTATTGTTCGAATCTCATCTTTCACAAGTTGATTTTTATTTCCCAAAGCATGTTCTTTTTATTTCAATTGTATTGTCCCATGGAGCTCACATCTGCGCCCCCACATGCGTATCTCAGCGTGCATTGGAAACATTTCTTATACTTGTCATTGGGACATGTTCCCAATACATGGTTGAGATGTGCTGTGGGGCGCTTGTGAGGCACGCTCCATAGGGTGCAGATGTGAATTCTGTCCTATGTACAAATCTCGTTTTCTCTCTTGTCTTCAGAAATACTTTTAGACTGTTTTTGAGATCTTAATTTTCGATCRTTTTATTTAGAAATAATTATAAAACTATATGTGTAATCAGTAAGTGCAACAATGAATCGTTCAAAGTGTAAGATTAGTAAGCACAGCTTTAGTAATTTTTTGCATATAGTTCTTGTAAAATTTACCTTGGACTCCTAATAAAAAGATTCTTAGGTACCAGGTCCATCCTTATTCTATGATATTTTGAAATTTATTTCTATATGTAGAATCACATCTACAAATCCAAGCTATCTATCTTGCTATAGTAACATAATTCCCCTTCCATCCATAAAATCTAATCCTAAGAATACATAAAATTTTAAGAAAAATTAAGGCCCAGAGAAAAATTATAGAATTTGTAGCATTAATAAATGGGAAAATTCCCGATAGGTATCCTGTACTTTATGCCGAGTGCCAATTTAGTACTCGAACTTTAAAATGTGACAATCTAATACCCAAACTTTCATTTTGCAACAATCTAGTACCTATCTTCAGTTATGTATATCACGTGACCTCATGTGCAATTTAAGAATTTTGAAAATGTCAAAATTACCCTTAATAGTTCATATGCACCTCTCTCGATTCCAACAACAGCAAAGACCCATCTTCATTCTCGGCTAGGGAAGAGCGCCTGGAAACACCCGAACCAGATCGGTGACGTCTCCGCCTCCGACATTGACGGGATCTTCCCATTACTCTTTCATCCACCTGAGGTCTTTCTCTCTCCTCTTGAGCCCCAAGACCAGAACCGTCGCCGCCCGCCTTTAGCTACCTTGAACCTTTCGACTCTTCTTCCACTTCAATCCAACAGAGCCCTAAAGAATGTCTCAAGACCAGCGACTCTAGACCTTCTACCACGAAGCTAACAACGAAGATTTCCTTGAGAACTTCCACTGTTAGAGCCTTAGGTATCTCATGCGGTGCTCATGCCCAGATTAGTAGCTTTACGGCCTCGAGGTCCCTCTAGTAGAGGTTCTCCTCTACTACTCTGACGAAACCCGGAATAGCATTTCCCAACTCCCTGAGCGTTTCCAAGCACCAGGCATGAAGTGGGAGTCCAAATGCTCTTACCCTCCACCTCCGAGTTCCTTTGCACCTGCAATTCCTCCCAAGGATTGGCGACCGCCGAAACAGAGACAACTTTTTTCCTCGTATTGGGTATGGACTCTGTTCACAGACGAGTGTTTACCACACTGGCATGGACGCTATCAAGGCTGACCTGGTAGGGAGAATGAACTGGAGAAAGCAAGAGAGAACGAAGACCGTTGGAGAGTGGAAAGCCAAGGTCTACAAACAATGGCGGTGAACAGTGTTGGTAAATGGGGTCACTGTAACTTTAGAGGAGAAGCTTTGAGGCGCGTCTGAAGACACTGTCTTTAGAACGTTATTTGCCCCCATTCAGTTTCACTGAGTTTGCTGTTGGGTTATAGGCAAATTCAACAGAGCCTTGGGCGAGAATCTACAACCAACAAAGTTGAAGAATCTCCGAAGAAACCTTCTATGAGACTGTAGTAGACCGAACTAAGAGAGAGAGAAAGTGGATTTCGAAAATGTGTGTTTTTGAAGTTTGATTAATGCTCCTTAAATAGTTTATGAAGAGGTATGAAGAAAAGGTAGGTGTTGGTTCAGAGAAAGCACCTTGAACAGTCACAATTTCAAACATTGTGACTGTTTAAAAAGTAGTTAATAGTTAATGACTGTTAACTTTGAATTGTGCCTCTTGATCACACCCGATCGAATCGTGACCGTTGATCTCATTGACGGTGACCAACGGTCAGCATCGCACCAAAACCAAAGCCACCCTTCGCGAGCCACGTGGGTGCGCACAAAGTGTGCCTCTAAAGAGCCTCATTGCGCTGCACACACRCGCGCACACACGTTGCACGGTATCAAACTCCCATACTCTCCTCTACTATTTCTAAGGAGTGTAAATCAGCTCCTATTAAAATACTGGAAACAAAGCTTATAATTTTTCAATGTGGGACAAGTTCAAAATTGGGTTTTGTAAGAGAAAAACTAATTTTTCAATCAAGTGTGCAGGTACAATTTTTCATATAATTGACCAGTCAAACCCATTGGATTTAATCTCTTATGAGATTAAAATCCAACAATCCCCCACATTGATTGATCAATTACATAGTTCTCTCTTAATTCAAACTACTATGACACAGTTATGCATACAAAAGGTGTTTATCAATTTAAACCTTTTGTTAGTATAGATATCTCATAGCCTTGTCAAAGTTATTGGTGGTAAGACCTTAAACCTATTACTCTCAAGACAGATCAGAGACACCCATACACACAAAAATGTCCACTCTCTACAAGAGTTTCAAGTTTTGCTCAGCACTGTTATGGCCATGTGCTTTTTTCCTGGTTTCATGAACAATCCCGAGAGTAAATCCAAACTCTCATGAGAAGCGACACCACTTCTATGTTCACATAGGTGAACTTCCACTATGTGTTCCGTTATTTGACACATTTCAAAACATCATTAAGAGTTTAACTCAACCGTTCATCATAACGGACAACACTGTTTATGTTGTGATGGGAAATTTCTCAATGTTAGTGTTAACAGTCACATTGTTGTAACTTGTTGTTACCCATTAAACCCAATACTGATGGTTTTTCAGTTCAGGTCAGGTTACCATTACAGGTGATTAAGTAAAGGGTTTTAATCACATCTCTTTGGTTGTCATTCTTACCAATTTTCTGGCCAAGCCATTGGTAAGAGGATCAACCAAGTTTTTACTTGACCTCACATAGGTTATAGTGATGACTCCATCTTGAATTAGTTGCCTAACAAATTCATGTCTCAGACTTTATATGTTTGGACTTACCATTGTAGGTACCACTGTAGGCTCTTGATAGAGTTGCCTCACTATCACAGTAAATGGAAATTGGAGGCATAGGACTACGCCAAAGTTTTATATCCAATAATAAATTCCTAATCCATTCAGCCTCTTTTCTAGCAGTTGCTAAGATTATGAATTCGGATTCCATGGTCGGGTGAGATATACAAATTTGTCTCTTGGATGCCCAAGAGATCGCACCCCCACCAAGGACGAAAATCCATCCAGAGGTGGACTTGTTATCTCCATTACCGGTAATCCAACTTGCATTAGTGTACCCTTCTAGTATAGCTTGATAATCACAGTAAACCAAGCCAAGTTCCAAGGTTATCTTGAGATACCCAAGAACTCTCCCAATTGCCTTCCAGTGCTTTGCACTGGGATTACTTGTAAATCGACTGAGTTTACTTACTGAAAATGCAATATCAGGTCTAGTGCAAAGCATAGCATACATCATGCTTCCTACTGCACTAGCATACTCAAGTTATGCAATTTGTCTACTAGTATTTTCTACTAGCTTTATAGTAGAATCATATGGCGTGCTATATTCTTTAAACCCTAAATGCTTAAATTTCTCAAGTACTTTATCAATATAATGTGATTGGCTTAATGTATAACCCCTACTATGCTTTTTAACTTTTATTCCCAAGATGGTATATACTTCTCCTAAATCTTTCATCTTGAAGATAGAGGATAAGTAGTTTTTAGTTTCATTTATGCCAACCATATTTGTACCCACAATAAGCATATCATCAACATAAAGACATTCAATTACTCCATAATTTTCAGTGAATTTTGACTAGATGCATCTATCAGCACTATTATGTTTAAAACCAAAAGCTAGAATTCAAGAATCAAATTTCTCATACCATTGTTTAGGTGTTTGTTTTAATCCATATAGTGATTTAACCAGTTTACAGACTTTCTTTACATTTCTAGGAAGAACAAATCCTTTTGGTTGTTCCATATAAACCTCTTCATTTAAATCACCATTTAAGAAAGCAGTTTTAACATCCATTTGATGAACAGATAAGTGATAAATGGATGCTAATGCTATGAATGTTCTAATAGAAGTTCTTCTAGCCACT
>NW_010729358.1:162676-177046 GCF_000365185.1 Nelumbo nucifera | reverse complement strand
TCTAGGGGTCAGGTGTAACTTTCCAGTTTTGCCCATCTGTCTCCAAGGTCCAGGGCAATACTAAAAATCTGGTCCGGTTCAAGGATTCGAGTAATCCCATAYTRCMTGTGCCTTGGGTCTTACCCTGGTGGCCGAGACAGGCCATCCCAACACTTGGTGGCACACTAGTATCAGCCTTGGCAGGATAAATCTCTCTAGACCTATTCAATGGCTGTGAACATTTAAAAATACACGAGTCTCTATAAGTGTCCAGTTTTAGGGTCTTATACAGAATTATACCAAACAACATGAATCAAACATGCACTTTTTTATTTACACTAAATGTCAAAAGTACATCAAACCGGATTAAAGCTAAGGGCATACAAAACTGTCTAACACCATGGGCCCATGCATATCACCTGCTGCGTCTCTATAACCTTTGCAAGAACAAAATATTCATCCTATGACTACACGAGCCAAGGCTGGCATTTTTTGCCCCTCCAAGAAATGCTCGTTGGTCTCTACTCGGTATCCTTTATTTGAGGTGGAATCCACATGCTTCTCATCTGCTAATCGCCATGCTCATTGGAGAGTTGCTATGCAGGATGAGCTTGATGCACTACTACGGAATGGTACATGGGATTTGGTCCAACCCAATTCCAATGCTAATGTTGTGGGCTATAAGTGGGTTTTTCGTATCAAACGAAAACCTGATGGCACTGTAGACCGCTACAAGGCACGACTGGTTGCCAAGGGGTACAATCAGCGTGAAGGCCTAGACTACAGTGAAACGTTCAGCCCAGTTATTAAGCCCACAACCCTTAGGGTTATTCTCATTCTTGCTATTTCTTAGCACTGGCCCTTGCACTAGCTAGACATACAAAATGCCTTTTTACATGGAGAATTATCTGAAGAGGTTTTTATGCAACAACCACCCGACTTTATTGATCATGATCATCCAAATTATGTGTGTTGCTTACGCAAGTCCCTCTATGGGCTCAAACAGGCCCCTTGGGCCTAGTATTCGAAGCTCAGTTCATTTCTCACTGCTGAGGGATTTGTCATGTCTTAATCTGATGTCACTATTCATCTCTGCTCATGATACTACACCTTTGTATGTATTTGTCTATGTTGATGACATCATTGTCACTGGGCCTAACTCGGATGCCATCTCCAATTATTTCAGCAAATGGGCTTTTGCTTTGCACTCAAGGATCTCGGCCCACTTCATTATTTTTTGGTTATTGAAGCCATACGCACCAAATCTGGGCTCTTTCTCTCTCAAAGAAAATATATGCAAGATCTATTACAAACTCTCTCTATGGATAGCATCAAGCCCATTAAAACACCTATGGCGTCCTCCACTTAGCTCTCTTGCAATGATGGTGATCCCCTTCCGGATCCCAGCACTCACCTTGACTTGGCTTATGTAGTCAACAAGGCGTGTCAATTTATGCACGCTCATACTACTATTCATTGGGCCTTTGTTAAGCGTATCCTCCGTTATGTCAAGTATACTATTGATGCAGGCCTTTGCATTCAACCATGTGCTTCTTTTGATGTCCAAATATTTTCTGACTTTGATTGGGCTGGCTGCCTCAATGATAGGCGGTCACACGGTGGTTTTTACATCCACATTGGTGACAACATTGTTTCATGGTCTTCCAAGAAGCACACCACTAAAAGAGAATAATAAAGTCAGAAACATTTAAAATAAAATTACTTGTTTGAGCCAACTTGCTTAATTCCAAACTGTTTAAAATGAGTATGTACATTGACTCAACATTGGAAATTAAATTCTACTAAGTGACAAGTTGATTTACCAATTCTTGGCTTCGTAGGCTGTATTTGTTTTTCAAAGTAATGAAGAAACAAAAAAGTTGAGAGAAAGTTTATATAATTATAGGAAAAATCTATGATGCCCGAGTGACATGAAACTAGTAAGGCTTTGGCCAATCAAAATCCTCTATGAATTTTGATGAAAACCCACTTGATTGTCTACTATTTTTATGATATGATGCGAGTTGATTGGTTATGGTGGTTTTTGATGCCTTTTCCTTGTTAACGATATCTGAGAAAATATGTCCATGCATTTGTAGATCGTTAATTTTCTTAGAAAATGGCGATGTATCTTGTTTGGCAGTGTTGCTATTAAGTACCAAGTAGATACAGCAACACTAAATAGCATTTTTTTTTTTGTTTGGTAAGACGTTTCTTGCTCCACAGTTTTTCCAAAAAAATGGTTGCCTTGTCAATGCCACATCATCACACCGCGTTGCATCAAATAGGATGTTTTCATAGGAAGCAGGTTCCACAATTTGACAGGTAGTAACTAGTAAGGCATTTTCCCATTGTTTTCTCAAAAAATGCCGAACCGAATAACAGTTTCCATTGTCAAAAATCAAAACGCTCATTTGGTGCCAACATGGCACTGTTTTTTCTTTTTTTTTTTTCACTGAAAAACAAACAATGGTGCCAAACATGAAACATCCCCTAAAAGTTTTTTTGTTTTTTTGTTTTTTTGCACCATTTCTTTTCGGCATCACAGTACAACCCTTATTTATATGACATTTCTATATATACATATGCAACTGATTAATATCCAAATCCAAAATAACGATGTTTGGTAGGGCTTTCGTTTATTMATAAATAGTGTTAGTTCATCACTATGTAGGCATTTGTCCCAAAATGTTATTTCGTAAGTCTGTTTATCAAATAAATCTCTGTCTTGGTTTACATGCAAGCCAATTGTTGAGGGAAGCTTTTGATGTAGCGCRAACTGGTTATTCTTAGCTGGCAGGGGCCTCGCTCCTAGGTGGCAATGGACAACACCTGAGAAGGAGAAGAAGACGAAGGATTCCCGGAGAGCTCGCCCGGCGGGAACACTCCGATACTTAAGTTAGAACTCGGTGGAGAGCTTAGAGAGTAGTAAAGGAAAATGAGCTTAAGTTAGAATTCGGCGAGAACACCCCAACTCCGAAGTTCGTGAGGAACTTCATCGCCAAATAATAGGTGGAGACCACCGCACGTAGAGTGTGGGTGATGGGTCGTCCTATTATGGCGTTGTACGGGGAGGGAGTTGCGACCACCAAGAAGTCGTGGTTAAGCCTCACTATGCTATGCCAGGTGCCGACTTCCACAGGTACTGTRATTCTCCCCAAGGGCCCGACTTCCTCTCCGCTGAAGCCCACCAAGGGAGTACTTGCGGGCTTGAGGTCGCTCTCTTGGAGCTGAGGCTTGTCGAATGCTGCCTTGAAAAGAATGTCTGTCGAGCTGTTGGAGTCGACGAGGACACGCTTGACTTCGAAGTCATTAGTCCTTATCTTTATGACGAGCACGTCATCGTGGGGGTAGTGGACCCCGCGCACGTCGTCCTCAGTGAAGAAGATCGGGTCTTCTGTCCTTGGCCGCTTCGGGGGGTTTTGCTCCTCCCTTCCAACCTCTCGAGCTGAAATCCAAGCTGCAGCCGAAGTGCAGCCCACGACGATCGAACCTCTGACGATCACATGAATAGTCCCCCGAACTGGTCTCTCTTCAGGGGGCTGCCGCTGCGGCTGCTCTGCTTGCCTGCTGCTGGGCTCGGGAGCATCTCTACCCTGCTCCCCTTGCCGACCTGCCTTATTATTACTGTTTTGTACAAAATTTTTTAAGTATCCGCGACGGATGAGCTCTTCTATCTCGACGTGGAGGTTCTTACAATTCTCGGTACTATGACCGTGATCTTTATGAAAACTACAATACAAATTCTTATTTCTTACATTRGGGTCCCCTTTCAGCCGGGGTGGCCACTTCACATACGGGGCATCTTTGATCGCCATAAGGATCTCGGCCTGCTTCGTGTTCAGAGGTGTGTAGTCAGTCCTTTCTGCTGGAGGAGCTCGGAAAGGCTATCTTGGCCTTGCCCCCTGAGCTGGGTCTTTTTTCTTCTTGCTGTCCCCTTGGATCGATGACTCACCTTCCCTTTTCCTTTTCTCGGACACACTTCCATTTTTCTGGTTSATCTCCTCCGTTCCTATGAACTAGTCCGCGAGCTTGAGGAACTTGGTTACAGTCTTGGGCCGATCGACCACCACGTGCCACTTGAACTCTTTGTGCGTGATGCCTCTCTTGGCTGCTGTAAGCCGCACTGCGGGGTCCAGGTCGGGTATTTGTAAACAAGCGTCATTGAACCACTTGATGTAACTCCGGATGGTCTCTCCTTCCCTCTGGACTATGCCGAGAAGACTCTCCCGGGTTCTCGGGCACCGCTTGCTGGTGACGAAATGGGAGGTAAAGACTTGCACGAACTGCGCCTAGTTTTTTATTGACCTGGGCACAAGGTTCCTGTACCATGTGCGGGCTACCCCTTTGAAAGTGGTGGAGAAGGCCATGCACATGCTGAACTCACTGGCCCTAGCCAAGTGCATCTGCGACTGGAAGGCATCGACGTGGTCATTTGGATCGAACGATCCGTCATACTTGTCCAAGGGAGGAAGGTTGAAGTCCTTTGGCATAGGGACGGCTAGAAGTTCTAGAGACAGGGGGACGACATTGAGAGGAGCGGAGTGGCTTTCACTTCATCCGAGCTCACCTCTTCCTTACCCTTGAGCTCGGGCAGGTTGTGAGTGGCAGTTCGGCAAGCTCGGCGGCGTCTCCGCTGCTTCGTTGGCTTGGCATTAGTACTGCTTGCTTCTGTGTTTCCGAGCTCGATGGGCCCAGGAAGGGGCACTGATTGCTGTTGATGGCTGTGAACTGAAGGGCCTTGTCTACAGTCCGCGGCCAGAACCTTGAACTGGTTCTCAGCGAGCAGAAGCTCGAACTGTGAAGGCCGAGGCGACGCGGGTCTGACTGGTTGAGAGGCCCCCGACCTGACTACAGGCTGTGAGGTGGGGGGAGTAACTTGTCTTTCCCTCCTGCCATGGGATGAGACCTGGCTTCTTGCTTCTGAGAGGGTTCTGAGTTCGGGAGGTCTCTCCTTGGCGAGGGAGACGCTCGCTGCGATGACGGGGTTGGGCCTGCTGCATAGCGGGGTGTCGAGGTGGAACTTGCTGTTGATGCTGAGGCAGCGGTGGAAACTGTTGCTGGTACTGCTGTTGGTAGACGTGGTGTAGCATTTGTTGTTGGTACAACTAAAACTGGTGGACCTGCTGCATTTGAGCTTGCATAGCTCGCACGCAATGTACCGGGTTTTCTAGCTGGTTCTGTCCGACCACCGGGAGAACTGACAGTTTTGCAAAGGTTGCCTCCACCGACGAAGGGAGTGGAGCATTTATTGGCACCATGACCTGAGGCACGCTCAGGGTAGGGACTCCGTCCGTGGAGAGGGGTACAGTGAACTGGCCAATGCAGACGGTAGGGAGCTGAGGTCCTTCCCCGGAGGTGTTTTGGTCGGCATTTCGTCCGGCGTTGTTGGAGGAAGCCATTGAAGTCTTACTAAAAGTTGTGGTGATTGGTGTAGGAAGGCCTTTTGAAGCGGTTCCCACAGACGGTGCCAAATGATGTAGCACGATCTGGTCACTCCTAGCTGGCAGGGGCCTCGCTCCTAGCTGGCAACAGACAGCACCTGAGAAGGAGAAGAAGACGAAGGATTCCTGGGGAGCTCGCCCGGCGGGAACACTCTGATGCTTAAGTTAGAATTCGGTGGAGAGCTTAGAGAGTAGTAAAGGAAAATGAGCTAAGAGTAGAGATGCGCACTTCGTCAAAAAATTCCCTTTGCCCCTTGGAAATCGGGGCCTTTATATACTGATGCTCTGTCAAATCGGGTGTAACCGCCTTTGATTCTCTGCTACAACCGTTATTCGCCAGGCTGATTCGATTGGTGCAGGTATCCGTCGCAGAGTACAGTCCTGTCAGTTGAGAGACGTTATGCAGAGCTGGCGTGCACGACACTGCTTGACGTGAGATGTGGGCACAGTCCTTTGGATTGGCARGTGCTGCACTGCCAGACAAGAGACATGGGAGCAGTCTGACAGGCACGGTCTTGTCAGATGAGAAGTTTCTCGAAGACTCCGGGTTACTCAATAGCGAGCTACCTTGTAGCAAGCCGCTCTGTAGCGAACTGTAGTGGGTTGTCTTGTGGTGAGCTGTTTTGCTGGGGTTTCAGCGAGCTCATTATGCCGAGTTGTGGCCAAGCTGTCATTTACGTCGAGTCATATCCACGTGTCCCATAGTTAAGAGGTCGGGTCAAATCACCCTCCATCAGCTTTGTTTTATCGTTTCTCCCAATACCAAGGTGTTTATTTACTATTTCGCTTATGTAGTGCTTAATGGCATCTAACTGTCAATCAATAATAGAAAAACATTTATCAACCACTTTTCCTCGGTTTTGAAGATAGATCAAGTACAAATGTTTATTAAATAAGAGAAAACCATAGCAAACATCCCCCMGATCCAATGGGAGGCTGGTTGTAGACTTTTGGAGTTCATTGACAGCCCTATATGGCAAAATTGAGTCCCATTTCCTATTTCATGTAATGACTCATACATGATTTTTTGGATCATTTACTAGAACACCTATAGTTTTCATTACGTTTCACTAACAAGTGATTGCTAAGGATTTACGGATTCGTGATTATTTATTTCAAAAATAACTCCTAATACTTGATGTAGAAAACAAAATTGASCAAATAAAGTATCTACAAGTGTAACTATTACCTTGCAGACTTTTCAGAGCTGATGGAAACTCGTTAAAACAAAATGCAATATGTCATTAGCCTAATTAACCTGCAGGAACCAGGGTTGTGTTTGGTTGCTCTGGTGAGGTCCGGTAGATTTCTGGGGTGAAGAGCCTAAACTCTAGTAATAACTAACTAACTAGAATTTAATTCCCATTTTCTATAAAGTAAACCTAAAATCAGGCGAGCTGATTGGAACTGCCAAGTGTAAGTAAGAACCAACTAACTAACAAATCCATTCTCGGTTTCTCACTTATTTTGATTTTGATTGTGGCCATCCTCCTGCACTTGCACTGACTTGTGTAACAGTATCAGCAGGTACTTAGTGAGTGAGTGCTGTGTACACTACAGTTRTATGTTTCCACCCCATACTTGATGATATCTCCAAGCTCCAAACGAACACTCGACGCTCTTTAAAACCAAAAATCCTTATGATTTATCCCGATTCCCGACAGGCAGCACAGCAGGCGCCATGAGAGCTGGCGAATATATCATAGCCCCTCAGCCCCCTCTCTCTCTCTCTCTCTCTTTCTCTCTCACACATACAAACATGAACCAAACAACAAGACAAACAGAGAAGTCGATCGGGACGAGTGTGGGTGTAAGTGAAGTCACACTTCAGGCTTCACATGCGAAACAATGAATGGATTATGGATGAATGAATTCCCTGATCCTCACACTCTCAGTCTCTCTCGGTCTCTCTCAATCTCAATCTCAGTCTCAGTCTCAGTCTCTCAATCTCATTCTCGTTGTTGCAGTTGACGACCCAATTAGAAACAAAAACGCAGGGAACAAGATCCACTCCTTGTCCTTGAAAAATCTAAGTGGTCAGGTCACGGTTTCGTCACAAAACCGTTTCTGCAGGGGAGAAATAAAGATGCCTTGGCCCTGTGGGTTTGTGGTTTGTTGCAGACGACCTTCTAATGCTTTGTCCTTGGGCGTGATTGAACGGTCAAGATCGATTCGATTGGAGGGTGTGTCAAACTKTACATCAAATGTCAATCCATCCATCCACACGCCGGCCAGACCCTTGAAACAAATTAAAAACTAACCATCTAGAGACTAGAGCTAGAGCTAGAGCTAGATAAATCTTCCATCTTTTTGGAGTACTGTCAGAACTCAAATCCCCTTCTTTCGTCATCTTCCAGCAACCAGCAGCATCTCAAGAGTCAAGTCTACTCTTTCTTTCTTTCTTTCTTTCTGCTCCAGAACCAGAAGAACATAAACAATTGCATATATTGGTGCGACTGTTAGATTACTGTTGTATACAGCTTCTGTCAAACTTCCAAGGATGCTTTTTTGACCGTACTGCTTATAGCACGCTTATCAGAGCCAGAGAGACTGTTTTGATTATCGGTTGAGCAGTCACAAATCTCATGACTTGGACTCTTGAGGCACAGCTACACGACCACTGGGAGGTTCGGGGCTCACAGAAGATCACGGAGATGGAGGAGGTCCATCACATCACATGATGATATAATTCACTCCATGAAATGTGTTATTCCTCTACCTAGCTAGCTCGATCTCTGTGTTACGTTTCTTAATTAATTGTTTTTTTTTTTTTAATCTTTTCTCTCTCTCTCTGCTGGTTCTGGAATCTGGTTGAGAATTGAAGTGAGATCATCCAACTGTCCAAGGTTGGTTTCTGGACTTTCCAAGTTTCAAAATTGGATGATACAAATGGGACGTTTTAGGTTGCCAAGGAGAAACTGCAGCTCCTTTTGGCATAGGCCTGTGTTTATCTATCTTTTCGGTTAATCCGTGTTTGGCCCATTTGAAAAGCAAATTTCGAGGTTACCCAAATTTAATTTTTATTTAATTTTCTACGATTTCTCTTAGTTTGCTTGTTCTATTGTTCTTGGTTTAGTTAACTGGTGCTCTGTTGTATGCTTTCTTGTTCTCTGGTGAAATGAAATCTTTGGTTTACCAATATATATCTAGGATTATATTGGTTCTTGCATTAATTTGAACTCGAAATTGGTAAACCCTCTGGATTGCATTCTCACCTATGATCGATCTACCCCAGTTTAATCCGGTTGAGTTTCAATGTAATAATTAATTAGCTACTGAGCTGTGTTATGTTTCCTTACTATAAAGCTATTCATTCCAAGACATTTTAATACACACCTCTGTTGCACATGTTAATTTTAAATAACAAAAATAATTTTATTATTTATCAAATCATGCATGGTGTCCTTTTGGATTTAATTAGTAAAATTTCTTGTTTAGAAACAAGAATACTTCAAATAAAGTGTCTAAGGAGAGAATGAAAGTTAACACCTTAAGAGGAAATTAAATAAAGTGTAAAGTATGCGGGCATTTTCCTGTTTTTTGGTTTATTCTCAAAGCCATTTTTTCTTGTTTTTTCTCAAAGGCATCTATTTTTTTTAGTTATTTTAAAATTGAACAAAATAACTTAAGTGATCAATCACCTTTAAGACTTTTAACACTCATCGTTAATACACCATTAACCTCCTCTCTCTCTTTCTCTCATCTTTCTCATTAATTCTTTCAATAATCTTTTCTCATTAATTATGCTATTAACTCTCTCACTCAATAACTCATGCCACTAATTCTCTCTATGTCCATTATTCCATTAGATTGCATAAAATTCGTTAACTTTATATATATTATTTGCATTAATATGTAATTATCATAATAAATGATATATTATTATACTAAATAAGATACTTCCATTTATGTTCCTTTTGAAAATAATAAAAATTAAGTAATCATAATAAAAATAATTTAGTAATTAAGATACTTAAATAAAAATAAAAGAGAAGCTAAATTAAGTTTTGATAAATTGGCAGTTAAAGATGAAACAAGATGGAGGCAAAGAGCTAAAATTGTTTGACTTCAGTCAGGAGATAAAAGTATTCATCTCTTTCACAAAATTGCAAATGCTCGGAATAGGTCTTCTATAATGGTAAGCTGGAGTGAGTGGGATGGAAACTTGGGGGAGTCGATTGCTGAAATTAAACAAATTGTTATAGGTTTTTATAAGAAGTTATACAAAGAAAACTAGTTTGGAAACCACTTCCCTCAAACTTGCCCTTAAAGATTTTGAGTGGTGCGCAAAAACAGTGGCTTGATAGACCTTTCATAGAGGAGGAAATTAAGAGCGCAATTAAAATGAGGGAATTGAGAAGTCTCTTGGGCCTGATGGTCTTACAAACATCTTTTGTGCTAAATGTAGGGATTTTGTTAATCATGATTTAATTTGGTTAGTGTTTTTCAGGCTATCCATGATAATGCCTCTATGCAAAAGAGCCTAAATGCTACCTTTATTACTTTATTTCTGAAGATAGAAGGGGCTACAAACATAAAAAAAAAAAGAAAAAGAAAATTTTATTAAAACAAGGTTTAAGGCATCTAGAAACTGATATAATCAGAATGCAGGTGATAATTATATATATATATATATTGGCTCAGATATAAACATATATTCACTTATTGATGATTGAAGACAATTTTACTAAACCAAGACCCTTCCAATTCATCAAGGTGCGGAGAAATTTTCCAAGTTTTTTTTTTCTCATACTTTCGAAAGATAGTTCACAACATGATTATTTTTGTTTGGCAATATTGTTTCATGGTGCAATACTAACCAAATAATTAATCCCGTTTGAGTTGATGCATTTTCATTAACTGCTTGCTTAATGAAACAATAAGTTATCTTCTCATGTTATCATATCATGAAATTTTACTCTTGATATTACATCTTCTCTATCTTAGTAAAAATGTTTTGAACAAAGAATCCCATGTTAATTTGAAACTCCTAGCTAGTGAGATTTTTCATTCTCTTAAGGGGGCGTTCTTTTTTCSGATTTTGAGAGGAGGAAAATTGGTCAATAGGATTTTGGTTCCCATTGACTAAGAATCGCATGTTCTTTTTCAGATTTATGTGGGGACCACTTACCCGGGTAAGTGATACCTATCTTCTAGGTAGGGAAATAATTTTACCACCTAGGGAAAAAGTTGCCAACACTTGAATGAGACAAAAATGTCCCTTTTAATAATAGATTTTTATGGCTAAAATGGTTATTGCCTTATTTACACAAGAAATAAAAGAACATGGATAAATGCAGTAAACCGGGTAAGCGTTTTTTAGGAAAAACTTACCCAGATAACTGTATTTACCTGAATAAATAATTTATCGAAAAGCAAATAAAACCTAAATGATATTCAATTAATAATATAATTGTATTAGTCAAGAGGAAAAGTTTAATGATTGGTCTGCAAGTCATGTTTTTGAGTTCATCACATGGAATGAGAGTCGATGATATAGAAGTCGATCATTCTAACAAATTAAGACAGTAATAATTGCTTCATCCTCTTAATTGGTTTTGATTGATTATGTATGTTGTTCCTGTGAATAGTACTTTGAAGTTCCTCGATTTGATCACTTCATGAACTGTTTATGATGACTTAACTACTGCTGACCATTAACCAATTAGAAATGGTGCAATCAGCATTGAATAATTGATATTATCTCTCATTCTCTCTCTCTATGGCTTCTAAT
Source organism: Nelumbo nucifera (assembly GCF_000365185.1). Next base: position 165,889 of record NW_010729358.1, on the reverse strand, counting down.
GTTTATTAGGCGGTTGATTGAATCATGCGAAGTAAATTATTACCAAAAACARGATGTTGTAATAATTCTGAGCCATCTGGTTGGTGCAGAGAGAGATCTGAATGAAGCAACCGCATATGAAGATTTGTTCTTGTAACTTTCCTACACATTGTTCAATTTTAAAATAGTACTCTAAATAGGCTTAAACAAAAACCATATGTTTAAGACATAATAGATTAATATATCGCAGGTAGGGGTGTAAACTGTATCCAAAAATCTGATTTTAACATAATTGAATCAAATTTTGATAATTGGAATATGGCCAGAGTCAATTAGATGAATATWTGTAGGATGACCTAAATACCCTTTATTTTTCTCTAACAAAATTTTATTACAAATTATTTCTTTATTTATAAGGAGTATGATAATAAAAACAAATTAGATCCGATTCAGATTCAGATAGTCAAATTAATTGATGGGATTCAAATATTAGTAAAATTCTGATTTGATTGGCCATTTTAAGAATTCATAATATAATCGAATCGAATTTGAATAATTGGTTTTCTAACCGAATTTGAATTGTACCTGACCTGAATCACTTTGTACTTGCTCCATCACACCCATCACAGGTGTTCAAATTTAAATAGAGGAGGCATTGAAGCACAACCCATTTTTAATAAGGGTTACACTTAGACCTAAGGGTGATCACTGATCAATTCAAGTATGAGAGTTGTCCTTTTAGGTAAAGCCTTCATTTTTATTCCCACCAAGTTGTCCTCCTTGTCTTCATTTATAAGAGGATAGACACGCCAAACCAAGCCAATTTTAGGAATTAAATGAGGTCATAACTTATTTCTTGTGCCATAGGACCAAAGCCTAACCAAGCCTGGCCTAACTTGGGTTTGTACAGTATTATTTAAAAAATTAAACTTTTGTTGTTAGATTATGTAGGCTCAAAAACTGGCACAGATACAGACCCAGGCCTGGGTCTGGAGGGCCTAGGTTATAACCCATATCATAGGTGCTAAGCCCGGTCCGACCCATGATCACCTCACATTAATTAAACATTGGTTCCTTTGTCTTTTCACCATGGATGTGCCCAAATCATGTTGGTAAAATTCTAAAATTGGGTACGTTTAGCCATCCCAAACATATACCATAAGAATTGTAATCTTTATCCAATTCCAACACAAAGTCAAAACGAACAATGTCATAAGGTGATTGACTTTGAACCAATTTATAAATTAAGGCTGTGTTTGGTTGCAATGCAAATAAATCTGCATTAATGCAAAATTATGACAGTGCAAATGATTTGAGTGTAAATTCTGACCTATTTTTGTTTTAAATTTTAGCTTATTTTGTTTGATTGCACTACAAATTATGTAAATTAAGACGCTAAACAGAATAAAGTAAAATCCAAAACAAAATTAAACAAGAATTTGCATTTTTTCATTTGCATTCCTATGCATTTGTACTAGTGCAAATAAATTTGCACTGCAATCAAACACAGCCTAAAGAAGAAAGTAATAATTTGACGTTCACTAATTGAAATCATGAATAAAAATGTAGAGTAATTTCTTTTATCAGCATAGATAATTTGTTTACAACATCAGGGAATTTTTTTGAAAGAGATAGAAAAGGCAAGTTATTATTGGTTAGTGATTAAGGAATCTTTTCTTTTAGGGTCATTTACTAGAACACCCACTAGATTTACTTAAACCTACCCTATACTTTCCATTTTACTAAAACATCCCTTCTAGTTCGCAACCTATTTACTTAATCGGCCTTACAAAGAATTGTTTGTTTTGCCATTTGAAAATGGTAACATGATCGCCTAAACTGAATGAAAAATGTTCAAGGCCATCGGCCCATTATTATTTATTCCAAAATTATCCCCCAGCACTGCTTTATACTACAGAAAACAAAATTGACCAAATAAAGTAGTTGCTCATGTCTTATTATGGGAGAAAATGGTATTTTCATTTTTATTTTCTTTTTATTAAATTTATTAAATGGATGCTAAGGCCAAAACTGTTAGTTTTCATTGTCATCTAATGAAAGGTCGATTAGATTGCAAACCACAGGGCATGTTTTAGTAAAACACACACAATGAAATAGGTCTTAGTAAATCCATGAAATTATAGAGGTTTTAGTAAATGACCCTTTCTTTTCATAAAAAAATATGATGCTGTTATATATTGCCATTCCCCTTCTTATTGGGAACATTATTTAAATAGCCATTGACTAAAATCACCCTTCTATCTCAGCTGTTTTGCTGGGTTTTAAATTGGATACTTAGGTATTACAATAAAATCAGGAATCTTGGTCTTTGGGGTTATTTCACTCCGAAGACACCCAATTATGAAGGGTGTGAAGTAATAAGCAAAAGTAGTGGCAAAAGCATCTTTCATATATAAACTTCTTCATTTAATCTAGAATATACTTCTAGTGTAGTGCTTCCAAAGTAATTTCAAGGTAAAATTAGCATATGTTAATTAATTTGGTTTTCAGAGCAGGACTCTGGACAATTATAAGAAAACCATTTTGAGACTTTACTTGCTTTTAAAGGATTAACATGCTTTATTTGGAAAACAGGGTGAAATGTTGAAGTTGCATCTTTCATAACTTTTGAATAATACCTTCCACCCTTTTCAGATATTTTTTCAGGCCTTTTGACCATAAAATATTGATTGCTCGTTGAATCTTGTGAATCACTTTAATGTGTGATTACTCCAAATGCATGGTGGGGCAAGATTTTGAAAAAACTGTTATTGATGGAAGAAAAAAATGTGTGAAATGACACGCCTTGGTTCAAATTTGCATTGCATATTGACATAGCAAACGTTCCAAAGATGCTCCAAATGGAGTGCAACTTGATCGATTTGTCTTAATTCAATTAATTCTGTCGGTGACTTATCCAACTATCTATATATACTGATGTGATCAGAGGTTAGAAGATTATATGTAAAGATGCTATATTATACTGATCAGAGTACAACCATACGATTTCAACCATTTGACATTATCGATATTCTTCGTCTGTTGGGGAGGTTTCAAGAAAAATTCCAAAGGAAGCCCACAAATAGGGTTGGAGAAACTTCTGAGTTGTGATCATGTTAGCCGGTTGTTGGTCCAGCAAACCCTGGATACCGGCCAATTATGTGGGGAACCCTAACTAGTTGTACACATGCAGCTGCATACGTTTGTGCTTGTACGGTGAGCACTTGGGACACA